>JAANHX010000432.1:600000-913320 GCA_011320135.1 Phytophthora betacei
TTGTGTCACAACCCGCCTGCAGAATCGGTCGATCCCCTTGGCGGAGCAGCAGGAGATGACGAGTTCCTGTCGCTTCTGTTTTGACACATTATCGTTGTAGCAATACCACTAGTAACGGGGTCGTCGAGATCGAGTGAGCGAATGGTCGCGGTGTCTAGGCGGTGACCTTCTCGTAGAACAGGTAATTCGTAATTCAGTCGACATGTTCAGGGAGATCGAACGCATAGCGGTTTGGTTGGAGTGATGCGCGGCGAAACATGATAAAGGGTAGACAGATAATCGTTGCAAAGCTGTTCTAGACTGGTGGAGCCGAAGGAAAATTGAAGAGTGATGGAGTTGCTCGAATAACCGCGCTCGATGCCTTACACTCTCTGGCAGCCAGCCGATCGAACAAATGTTTCTGTTACGAAGGATGGCATTAGTCAACAGACTTTAAACTCTTTCTTAACGCCGTAAATTGTTACTTTGACCGGACTATTCCCGTAAAGGTTCAAATTATGCCTGCAGCGACTGAGCACTCTACTTGCTGAAACTGGCAAATTAATGTAAAGCTAACACGCTTCATTTTATATTTTACTTCTCTCATTAGACTATAAATATTCATATTTATTAACATTATGGAAATCATCCGATTGTGTTATTCCAGACGCGTTTCAGGCACATGTTTGGGAAAAGGAGTTTTATTGGTAATATCGTCAACACTCTTGAGAACAAGAGTATCTTGTCCCATAACCAAAGATATCGAACCAGTGTTCGCTGCAAGATGATACTGGCTTAGAGCCGTAAAGTTGCTGGCAAAACGGAAAAAGCGTTTCTTCCAAATATTTGCGATAATTGCGTTTGATTAACACTTTTAGGTGGACCAAAGATTTTAGCAGCTCCAAAGAGAGTTGCGGGGCTTGACTTCCGATACATACCCTCGTGGCACTTTTTTAAGGTATACATTAAGACAAGTTCCTCGATTCAAATTAAGGTTAAAAGGAAGGCAACTATAGAAGCTTCGACAAACATGGAATATGAACTAGATTATTTCAGTTATCGCCCATGAACTTAATACAGTATTCAGTCTCCTGCAGCATTTGGTTCTGGAATGTGAGTGTCCACCTCGCACTATCATGAAGAAAATAATGTTTTGCACAGCTTCATATGCTTTTTGACCACGTTCTGCATCAACCGAACGTGTAATAGTTAAGCAGTCGATTCAGCTAGCCTGGTATTTTTTCTTGTTCGTTGTACATACGGCAAATACGGAAAAATGTGACGTGTGTCGAGAGCAATACTACACAGGGGAAAGGTGAAAGTGTGCTACAAGAAATAACCTCCTCTTTAAAATGGTGTGCTGAAATCCTGTTTTCTTAAATGTACTTATGTTGAGTATTATACTAATATGGAAATTGTTTTGTTTGATTTTTTTTAAATTGGAAATTGTTTTGTTTGATTTTTTAAATTGAGAAATGCTGTGACCATCATCAACGATATAATTGGCCAGAACATCTCTTTTCAACGATTTGATTGGCCAGAATAACACATCTCAAGACATCGTTCGATAAATTGCATGACTTCTACAAGTATATCGGTACAGGAAGGTTGGCAGTACCTTCAACCATTGCCAGCCCGGAACCTCCGGGTTGATTTTTATTTAGTTAGTGACCGGTACCCGAATGGTCCATGTGGTATCGTGCCGCTTTGTACGACTGGGCTGTAGCGTTGGCCACCCGCGGGAGAACACAGCGACCCCCAGATAAGGCAGAAGAGACTTCCACGTGCAGACCCAAGCAAAGCTTGCTTATCGAGATGATATTACAGTAGCAGCCAGGTTCCATTAGACCCACGGAAGCAATGCGGCCGCGGGATTCACGTATTTGTGACGTTCTCGGAGGACGTGAGGGAGGTCCCTCTGGACGATCTGGTGCTGTGCACCCGCTTCGAGTCCGCTATCGATACAGGTAATGAGCAGCAAGTGGACGCACGACTAGCAGAGGACAAAGGGGGACATGTATTTCGCACCGGCGAGATCGTTATCCTCCCCGATAATGTGCTGGAGGGTGGGGGTGGAGACGCTGTCTGGTCACGAGCCAGCAGAGTCAGCGATGCGAATATGCAGCATCTTTCAATGGTAAGAACAATGTGGAGTAATAGCTCGAAGTGACGTGTCACTAGAAATTTTTAACCACGTCGCTCATATCATTACCACTCTGGTGTATCCCTGCAGTCGGCACAGAGGAAAACCGTATTGTTTATGGTTGACATGGACAAGAACTTCAGTGAGTCGTTGAGGGCTAACAACTGTGTCGCACGCCAACAACAAGGTCGCCTCGTCGCCACCATCTTCTTACTTCGAGGTGTTCCGCACAACCACACCAACAAAACTTGGCAAACACACGCAGATATTTTGGGTCGCACGGCAGAATTGCTGTGGCGGCAAGTGTCACCCAACTTCTCGCTCGATTGTTGCATTGAGCATGGCAACAACCGTGGAACAAAATCCGTTACTCCGCTCCCACACATTCGACCCCAAGAGGCTGGTACTCGATGTATTCCACGCCGTTCTGAAGACGCACAGTGTCCTACCAATGGCTTTGCCGTTGCTGATGCTGATTTTTGGTATGATAAGATTTCGGTCGGTGCAGGAGCGTGGCAGCAAACGACGTTCGCGAACAGGATGGAATTCCGTGTTAAAAGTCAGCATCTGCTGATTCTGTGGAAGTTTTTCACGGGTATCAAACTGAGGGACGTGATCTTCAGTGCAAACACTATCAGTATGTATCTGGGTGCACGCTTCCAGCAAGCTGAAAGTGCCTCGAGAAGCCAATCAAGTTCACAGGTGGAGGACATAGCAGCTCTCTTCTTCCAAGACATTTTTGGTCACACATTTAACCCTCCACCCTGTGCAACGTCATCGTTTTACATCGGCCACGCTTTCCAGAGTACGACAATCCGAGTGACGGTCCATTTGTTCCTGCGCGTAATGTCGTCTCGAGCCGTTGCCAAACTCCTCCATGCTGCGCTTCAAGCGGGCAGAGATGCGACCAGTAAGCAGAAACTCCAAGAGCTATTTATCTCGCTAGTGGTGGATGTGTACGATGCGCTTAGCGTCATTTTTAGCGAAGTGGTACCGACGTCTGATTTGGATGTTGAAGCAGGTCCGTCGATGTCATTGTCCACACTGGTAGATGACGCTATCTCGCTTCTTTACGGCCACAAACGCTTCGCTGGTTTGCAGCCAGAAATCTTGGGGCTGTTCAAGTGCCAACAAGATCCGCAACTTTTGACCGACGCTGTGAATGAAGTTTTCCATTTTTTTACAGCTCAAGTGCGAGAGACGATAATTGCGTCAGAGACAAAACAGTCCTGTATTGTACAGAGCCTACGTCCTGTTGGCTGTAATACAACACGCAGTAGTCAAAATCTACTACAAAGTGGACGCAAACTCCGTTGGCTGCTCGAGCCTGGGTCCGTACAAGTCCGTGATGTCTCTGGCCGAGACGTGCTCGGCGACATTGGAATTGCTGAAATCGCTCAATTTGTCCGGGAGTTTGGGTGCTGTCACTTGGAAATTGGACAGAGTAACGAGACTTTGTCGATGGTTTCTGTGTTTTCTTTCTCGAACGATACACTTGTATCGCCCATGAAGCTGGTGCTGGATGGACGCCTTCGAGTCTTCCGTGTCCTCCCCACTGGTGTGTCGTCTATGATCGCGACAGTGGGAGGATGGTCAATCGGCGACTACATGGGATCGTTGGAACACGATAAACAGGAAGTGGACGTCGACTTCTTCGCGTACAGAGAAGTGAGCACTAGGCCCAGAGTGCGTGGACAGTTGGCTGGTGATGGAGAAACGGTGCTGCGGCGAATAAGTTTAGAGTTTTCTATCGAAAATATTCAAGACAGCAGTACTACGTTCCTTAATGAAGCTTACTACCCGAGCAACGTTTGTGCGCACGTCAATGTAATGGTGTTCGGGTCGACGTACACGCACCCAGGAACCCGCAAACTTTGTGAAGCTACAAGCGCTGAGCGTGGGAACATATGGCGCAGCATTGAGTGGGAACCGATGATGAAGATACGAGCCGATATTTCGATCTTCGATTGCTGATCAAACTTCGCACAAAAAACACTCGTTATTATGCGGCAACGTTCCTTCGAACTGTAATGATGTCAGTCTAGGTGATAGTGCTTTCGTTGCCCACTCTTGGTTTTACGTACTTGTCAATATGTCAATATTATGCTATTCTACAATTCTTCAGGTGGACAATCTTTTTTTATCCATAATGCGTGGCGCTAGAAGGTTTTACATAACAAGCCAGTGTCTTATCGCTAGAGCAGATCGCTTCTATATTTCAAGTGTTTCATTCGAGCTGCTACCAATAGATTCATCGCAAAGATCACCGGTACGGATGTCTTACTAGTCCCTTTTTGCAGGAAATGTCATCTTTGCACTACCGGACAAATATAAAAAGAAGTTTAAGTTTCGCAGAATATTTGAGAGGGTTTTAACAATTTTTCATGATGCTGGTACGTATATTTCTGCACGCGACATACCTTCTCGGGCTGCTCTACTACAGTAATATCCGAACAAATGGAGAAATGCCTGTTTCAGCAAGTGAAATGGTTTGTAACTTGCACGGCCATTTTCATTTTTTGCTTGGACATCATCTGTGATCGAAGGAAATCCCGATACATTCTCAGTCGCGGGGCACCGGAAAGAAATATGAAATGTGAGGAAGAGTCCCCATCTTTTTCTTAGCTGTTATAAAATTAAGGTGGTGTGTAAAACATAGCGTAACTTAAGTTGATATGTTTCTTTTTTAGCACTTGCACCTTCTGAATTGCGTAGCACTTTTTAGCACTGCCATTGAGTTTTTTCGAGCATTTTTCAGCTACGGGCGGCAACTTGTAGAGCGTAAGTGACCTAAGTGACACCTATATTTGTAAGAGTAGGCCACCAACGAGTGTATTCGTGCTGTATCGGCTCGCGCCTCTGTATTAACAGAAAAAAAAACAATTTGGCCGTATCTCGTGGCAATATTGTCGATCACATTATCTCAAAAGTGATTACACTCGAAAGTATATGTTTTGTAGGACAGAACCACCTCGCCGCTCACTAATCATCCTTGGAAACCCTTCACAAATCCATTTCGTTAGGATCCAATGAATCTGAACTCGTCAAATGGAAATAAATTTAACAAAATGATGAGGTGGACAATATTCCATGGGCCAGCAAGAACTGAGCAAGAAACAAAAAATATTTCTGAGCCGTTCAGCCGCGTAATTCTGATTCTACATGTAGTCAATACTGTCAAGACATGTGTAAAATTTTGTTATTGAATGTGTTTCAAATTTTGCATATGATACCTCTTTTCTATTTCAAAGTATTAATGCAAATAAAATACCCGACTGATGAGGGCGGCAGGTGATTTATAGTAGATTACCTGCAGCCCTTGACACTAAATAATTTTAGATTCGCTACCGCCTTTATTATACGACATGTCCACTCAAATCACTCGGAGGTCCAGTCAAGGAGCGGTTTAGTCGGAAGGCACTAAGCTTTACTCAAAATAAAGGACAACTTAGGTAATTCTAGTTGCTAAATTCGACATCGATGCTCTAGGATTGATGACCTGTGCCAACACAACAGCGACGGGAACTTCTTTATCGACTACTCTTCATGCCACACCATAAAGCACTCGCACCTTCTGAATTATGCAGCTCTTTTAACACCACCATTGAGTTTTTACGAGCACTGTCCAGATATGGGTAGGAAATATCATTAATGAAAATACGCTTGTAGAGCTTTAGTGATCTAAATAGCACCTATACTCGGAAGAGTAGGCCGTCAACGAGTCTATTCGTGACTGCATCGGTTCGTGCCATTGCAAAAAAATTAAAAAAACAAAAGATTGTTGCTGCCGATTTCACATGTGACAATTTGGTCGCAGTATTGTCGAGGTGCATTCGAGAAAAAGTTCATACCCTGCTCAGTTTTAGGACTACTAAGAAAAGTGAGAGGGTTACTTCGGAGATATCAGCGACTTAATGATGATTGCCGGATTGTATGTCTGTGGAGAATGCTCGTAAGATCAAATTAAAGAGTGAAAAACTGCATGTAAATAACGGTGTCAGATATCAGCAATCACCCTTCCTATGTTGCTTTACAGAGAAATGATCTTGGACGCAGGTTTAAAAATCCACTTTTGCTGGGATCGAGTGAGTCTATTCCTTTAGGATTCTTCAAATGGTCATAAATCAAGGTGGACAATAGCACAATGGATCAGTAAGAATTGAACAAGGAACATAAATTACCTGAGACGTAGCCAATGGACAAAAATCCCAAATAAAGTCAGAATAAATTGCTTTTTGTTTTTTATCTGCAAGCTCTCAATCGAGTTAATCTTAAATCTTTTTTGCAATTTATCTTTTGGCAGAATACTAGCCTCAAGGGGACGGAAAGAATTATGATAGTAAAAAGACCAGGGTGAGTGAATTAAGAAACGTCGAGACGAAGTCGATTTGGTGACACCCTTGTCAGCAATAACGGGTAATGCTCCGCAATAAACGTGTACGTGTGAGACATTCGAGTCATAAACAAGCTTAAAACGCAAGAACGCAGACTTCAGGAGGCTTGTAAACCGAAGTGTCTCCCTCGACCACCGGCTTCTTCCTATTTATTTTGCGGACTGCAATACTTAATTCCGCTGGTAGAATTTACCTTGTTTCTCTCATCACAGTAAAATAAGCATCAAACTTCATTCTAAAAGCCAGCAATTACGCTACTACAACCGTCTTCCAAATAATTATATTCAGTCGAAGAGGCAGCAAATAAACCTCACTTAAAAAAAAGAGGGATCGAGTACTACTTTTCTTTCAAAATCTGCTTCTACTTGCTCGTTCGCTGGATGCTGATACTTTTTTTCGCATTTATCGCGCAATGAGTGAGAGTCATAAGGTCATCGCCCCACATTGTCGCTCGAAGTGTGGCACCTGTCTGCACTCTACGAAGCCTCCTATTAAAAATGCCACGTAGCACTGAAGCAAGACTGTAGTACAGCCACGGTGCACAGCCTCTCTTCCACACTAATTACTATCTACTTCAAGTATTAATTAGACTTCAAGAACTTGGATTTCCACTGCGATTCCTCTGCGTAAATGCCTCGTGGTTCAGCACCTGCTCGATAGTCAGTCGTTTAGTCGGGTCGCACTGCAGCATCCCATGAAGCAGTTGCATGGCGCTGCCCTCCAGTAGATCGTCCATTCGCCACGCCTCCATCACATCTCGCACGCCGACCTTCCGGAACGCCCTGAAGGCTGCGTCTTCCTCCGTCGCCAGAGACACCAGCGGGGACCCCGTCACGAGGATGAATAAAATTATACCAAGTGACCACACGTCGGCCGCCTTAGGGTCGTACACGGCTCGAGACGCCACCACCTCGGGTGCCATATAATACGCCTTGCCCACCCGTCCAAAGCACTGCTGATCTGTCCTCGTGGACAACCCAAAGTCTCCGATTTTGCACACGTCGCGACTGAGCATCACGTTCTCGAGACTCAAGTCTCTGTGGGCGATACTGCGGCTGTGTAGATGAGCGAGGCCTGTGGCGATTTGCTTGACTAGTGCCAACGCATCAGCACAAGCGAGTCGTCGATTCTGCCCACGGTGTACAGCGGACACGAGGTCCCCACCGGCGCAGTATTCGAGCACAAAGTAGAGGGTGTGGCCCTCAATGAAACCGTCCAGGTACCGCACTATGTTTGGGTGCGGAGCTGCCTCACTGCGCTGCAGATTCGCAAAAGCTTTTTCTTGTCGTGGGTCGTCGGGCGCCTGCAGCTCATCGCTGTGCTGGTCCAACATGTTGATTGCATGCACAAGAGACACGCTCTTAAGCATCACGCGACGAGGAGGTAGGAGCTTGTCGTTGCAGAGATAAACACCACCGTACGTTGTCTGGGCGAGCTGCCGTACGGGACGGTACCGGTCGCGGATGAGCGTCATGGCCCAATTGTTTCGTGTCGGTTCGAAGCGACTTGAACACTTTGAAGCAGATTCCCAACTGAAAGACGAGGCAAACTGCTGGATAAAACTCGACGTGGACCACATCCTTTGAGGATAAGACGTAGTACTTGTCTAAACGGATGACTCGAGAAGCTTCACAGGCAGCTTCCTGGAAAAGTGCGTCCACCAGGTGTGGACCTCTGAGTGGGAGCGAAATAATAATGCTGCATGTATGTACACTACCTGCGGGTCCAATCATAGCTGTGCGGTTTGTAAGGTGTCTAATGCAGAGCAGCCAAGTATTTTCTGTGCTTACATATATAACACTAAGAGTGGACTCGTTATACATACCTGCACACTAAATACAGACAACGACGGTGAAATCCGCCACCCTCTGAAAGCCATCCTCCATAGTAGTTCTTTTTTTGTTTTCGCGACAGGAAAATCCGTCGCACATTTTTATTGGTAGATAAAACGAATTAATTAGCAAAAAGCAAAGTTGAAAACCTCAACGTCTAGTGGCTGGCAGGCCGCTGTACTGTTGGGCGGTAGCTGGCAAACCAGGGCCGACGTTGTCTCGACAACAACATCAAGTCCTTCTTTTGAAACATGTGCGTCGAAGTTATCGAGTATAAGCACTGATAGTGCCTCGATCTCGAACTTGAGCAGCTCCCGTACATATATCGCCCACACTTTGGCATCCATAAAACTGCTCTCCTGCACTGAGTATACATGACCAACCGGATGTGTTAGTAGCTCCACGACTATCACACTATTTAATAAAGCAATTATATAAAATCAGCAAAATCAAAAGATATTACCGTGCTGCAAACCGCTGACATAGTCTCATAAACGCACTTAGACCCTAGTCTCGAACAGTTGCGTGATGTTCTTAGCGCAACGGCATCGTTAATCGTAGGCACAAATGCTCTAATTTTTCTCAATTATGTAGTATCCAATCAGAAGCGATTCTACTGATATATTACAAATTGAGTGGAGTAGTACTTTGAAGTAATACCCTTGCTGGAATCCTAGACAGAATATTTCGCTGAAAACGATTTATTTCGTGAATCGTGCTCAAAACGAAGACGTTTGTGGACAGCTCCTAGCACCTCTTAAACCATATAAGTGTAGAAGTACACTGTTATATCAGTACCACTTCAATATTAAGTGTGCATATTCTTGCATGTTCTTAAATGCCCAAAACGTGTGCATTAAGGCAGCCATGACTATTTTTATAAATTCGAAATGTATTAGAACTTGGACAATATACATTTAAAATAATATGTAGTCCAAGTTACATTTTGAATTATGGTCCAGGTATTTGTTTACCTTAGCTAGAAGCTTATTAGCTGGTACTGACACCGAAGACTGACTATAAGGTTCTTTAAAGCGAGGACTAGTGTAGGCTATTTTTGTAAGACCTGTTATGTATTGAAGTGTTTACAACCGATAAAGAACACGAAGAAATATCAGACTTTCTGGGTCGAAAGAAGGGTTTCGTCATAATTAAATACTGCCGCCCAATATTCTTTATCGGTGATGCACATGCTCCAGTTGAACACCAAGCAGCAACGAAGCAACAACAACAGTCCGTGGGAAGTGAAGTAACCGAAGTAACATTCAAATTTAAGGAATATAATTTACAAATTTAGTATTAAGAGCAATTCGTCCAGCTAATATTCGCGTTCCAGAAATGCAAGTAACGCGGGTGCGCTGCGGACTGGGATACACAACACACAAGAACGTGGGGAGACGCGGGAGCTGTGGATTGGTACAAAAAATCGAGGGTGCGGGTGCGAGTTGTGGACAATAGTGACCTCTCAGCCTGTATAAGCAACGATGGAGACGGAAGTCAGCAACCAGAATAAACAAGAGTGCAGCAAGAATGAGAGCTTTGGGCTACGCTGGTCCTCCAGCCGAGGAGGGTAGCGGTGTACTCGCGTCTCAAGAACAGCGCTCAGGGATTGGCCTGTCATGAAATGTACATGCTGGGGCCGCTTGCGTGGATATCATGGTGGGGGATGTCATTAAGCTACGTCATGTCGCATGCGTTTCCCGTACCCGATGAAGCCTCCGTCCGCTTCTAACGGCATCTGCGAGAAGACTACTGCTGTAGTACATGTGCAGTATTGAAACTGAAGAATACAATAAAACACGCGTGTTTTGTTTTGGTATGTCTAGCAATGAAATAATCCCTATATACGGGACACTTCCTTTTGGTTAAGGTCGCGTCAAAATGTGATACTTCTAGGGTAATAACTACTTCGAAGTAAGCTCTTGCGGACTGCAGTACTGAATCAGCCGCTAAAATTGTGTTTACTAATGATGCGACGGACCTAAGCCGTTAATTGCGTAAACATAATTTGCTACTTCGTATTTATGTCGATACTACACCTCTATCTCATCTCTTTAGGTGTATTGCGTCGGGAAAATGGGGACGCCTATCCTGTGGCAATGTAATATCAGGAGTTATTTGTTAGTTTTGAGGTTTTGCGTAGCTTTGGCTTCGGATTATACAGTCGAATCATTCTAACCCAGAAATGCTTAAAATTTTGTGATGTAAAATTTGCAAGAGCTGCTACATGTAATAGTCACTACGAACTCAGCCTTTGACAGCCGCGCACACAAGCTGTGCAACATAGTTTGGCAGCTTTTCAAAAGACTATAAAACCTTGCGAAACCCACGCCGCTATTTTGAAGCTGAGTACGACGAAAAGCTCCCATTATGGTGCATAAAAGTTAATGAGCAACAGTTTTTGTGTACTACTAGCGTATCTCCGATACTTTTCATTTCAAAATGGCACCTACACTGACACGACTTACATATATCATACTTGTACTGAATTTTCGGAACGTGGGGCGCCGAAACAACCTAGTTCTAAGGAAGTGATTTGAATTTCTTTCCTTGGACGCTATCTCATATAGAATCTTCCTCATTGGCGCCGAAGACGAAGCTGAAAGCTCGTTTCTTAAGAAGTCTAGCTCGGTTTCTGTGTAATTTGTGATGCGTTATTTTTTTATAAATGCCTTACTTTCTTGTCACTTTGCGCATTCACGTAACATTGTTCACCACACAATCCAATTTATGTTGCCCATTTGTCGTTTATACAATAGGTAAAAGAGTGCAAAAGATTTCAGACTTGCTGAATCGAGATAAACTAATTCTAGAGGACACATGATGTGCTCAGAAAGCATCTGAAGCTGTACCTATCCTTTACAAGAATAATATGTTCAAGCACTACTAAATTGACGCTCACATTCCCAAACAAACTCCAAAGGAGTCTCCGATAGCAAGATCATAGCGATCATAGTTTGTTTGCTTGTATCATCGTGCAATGAGCTCGGTTCCGATTATCTTTTGTCATGGGATCTCGTTCTGGCGAGAACGAGCGACGATACTGCAAAAAAAAAAGTCTAAATCCGTGTCTGGAACTTAGCAGCAATATCAAAAGCTTTTTTTTTAAATGTTTTATTCTGAAAAGAGAAGCAAGGTATGGCATGAAAAGTACTAATTCGCGTCATACTCAAATCCAAGTAAGGCCTAGTGCCTTCCGAGTAATTATTGTTTGGACGACTTCAAAGTAGCCCGAGTATTATAGGCGCAGAGCTTAACCCCTTGGACGCGGAAAGGCAATTTTATTCTGGAACCTACTAACTCTCGAGTAATCGATAAAGAAGCTCCCGTCGCTGTTGTGTTGGCACAGGTCATCAATCCTAGAGCATCGATGTCGAATTTAGCAACTAGAATTACCTAAGTTGTCCTTTATTTTGAGTAAAGTTTAGTGTCTTTCGACTAAACCGCTCCTTGACTGGACCTCCGAGTGATTTGAGTGGACATGTCGTATAATAAAGGCGGTAGCGAATCTAAAACTATTTAGTGTCAAGGGCTGCAGGTAATCTACTATAAATCACCTGCCGCCCTCATCAGTCGGGTATTTTATTTGCATTAATACTTTGAAATAGAAAAGAGGTATCATATGCAAAATTTGAAACACATTCAATAACAAAATTTTACACATGTCTTGACAGTATTGACTACATGTAGAATCAGAATTACGCGGCTGAACGGCTCAGAAATATTTTTTGTTTCTTACTCAGTTCTTGCTGGCCCATGGAATATTGTCCACCTCATCATTTTGTTAAATTTATTTCCATTTGACGAGTTCAGATTCATTGGATCCTAACGAAATGGATTTGTGAAGGGTTTCCAAGGATGATTAGTGAGCGGCGAGGTGGTTCTGTCCTACAAAACATATACTTTCGAGTGTAATCACTTTTGAGATAATGTGATCGACAATATTGCCACGAGATACGGCCAAATTGTTTTTTTTCTGTTAATACAGAGGCGCGAGCCGATACAGCACGAATACACTCGTTGGTGGCCTACTCTTACAAATATAGGTGTCACTTAGGTCACTTACGCTCTACAAGTTGCCGCCCGTAGCTGAAAAATGCTCGAAAAAACTCAATGGCAGTGCTAAAAAGTGCTACGCAATTCAGAAGGTGCAAGTGCTAAAAAAGAAACATATCAACTTAAGTTACGCTATGTTTTACACACCACCTTAATTTTATAACAGCTAAGAAAAAGATGGGGACTCTTCCTCACATTTCATATTTCTTTCCGGTGCCCCGCGACTGAGAATGTATCGGGATTTCCTTCGATCACAGATGATGTCCAAGCAAAAAATGAAAATGGCCGTGCAAGTTACAAACCATTTCACTTGCTGAAACAGGCATTTCTCCATTTGTTCGGATATTACTGTAGTAGAGCAGCCCGAGAAGGTATGTCGCGTGCAGAAATATACGTACCAGCATCATGAAAAATTGTTAAAACCCTCTCAAATATTCTGCGAAACTTAAACTTCTTTTTATATTTGTCCGGTAGTGCAAAGATGACATTTCCTGCAAAAAGGGACTAGTAAGACATCCGTACCGGTGATCTTTGCGATGAATCTATTGGTAGCAGCTCGAATGAAACACTTGAAATATAGAAGCGATCTGCTCTAGCGATAAGACACTGGCTTGTTATGTAAAACCTTCTAGCGCCACGCATTATGGATAAAAAAAGATTGTCCACCTGAAGAATTGTAGAATAGCATAATATTGACATATTGACAAGTACGTAAAACCAAGAGTGGGCAACGAAAGCACTATCACCTAGACTGACATCATTACAGTTCGAAGGAACGTTGCCGCATAATAACGAGTGTTTTTTGTGCGAAGTTTGATCAGCAATCGAAGATCGAAATATCGGCTCGTATCTTCATCATCGGTTCCCACTCAATGCTGCGCCATATGTTCCCACGCTCAGCGCTTGTAGCTTCACAAAGTTTGCGGGTTCCTGGGTGCGTGTACGTCGACCCGAACACCATTACATTGACGTGCGCACAAACGTTGCTCGGGTAGTAAGCTTCATTAAGGAACGTAGTACTGCTGTCTTGAATATTTTCGATAGAAAACTCTAAACTTATTCGCCGCAGCACCGTTTCTCCATCACCAGCCAACTGTCCACGCACTCTGGGCCTAGTGCTCACTTCTCTGTACGCGAAGAAGTCGACGTCCACTTCCTGTTTATCGTGTTCCAACGATCCCATGTAGTCGCCGATTGACCATCCTCCCACTGTCGCGATCATAGACGACACACCAGTGGGGAGGACACGGAAGACTCGAAGGCGTCCATCCAGCACCAGCTTCATGGGCGATACAAGTGTATCGTTCGAGAAAGAAAACACAGAAACCATCGACAAAGTCTCGTTACTCTGTCCAATTTCCAAGTGACAGCACCCAAACTCCCGGACAAATTGAGCGATTTCAGCAATTCCAATGTCGCCGAGCACGTCTCGGCCAGAGACATCACGGACTTGTACGGACCCAGGCTCGAGCAGCCAACGGAGTTTGCGTCCACTTTGTAGTAGATTTTGACTACTGCGTGTTGTATTACAGCCAACAGGACGTAGGCTCTGTACAATACAGGACTGTTTTGTCTCTGACGCAATTATCGTCTCTCGCACTTGAGCTGTAAAAAAATGGAAAACTTCATTCACAGCGTCGGTCAAAAGTTGCGGATCTTGTTGGCACTTGAACAGCCCCAAGATTTCTGGCTGCAAACCAGCGAAGCGTTTGTGGCCGTAAAGAAGCGAGATAGCGTCATCTACCAGTGTGGACAATGACATCGACGGACCTGCTTCAACATCCAAATCAGACGTCGGTACCACTTCGCTAAAAATGACGCTAAGCGCATCGTACACATCCACCACTAGCGAGATAAATAGCTCTTGGAGTTTCTGCTTACTGGTCGCATCTCTGCCCGCTTGAAGCGCAGCATGGAGGAGTTTGGCAACGGCTCGAGACGACATTACGCGCAGGAACAAATGGACCGTCACTCGGATTGTCGTACTCTGGAAAGCGTGGCCGATGTAAAACGATGACGTTGCACAGGGTGGAGGGTTAAATGTGTGACCAAAAATGTCTTGGAAGAAGAGAGCTGCTATGTCCTCCACCTGTGAACTTGATTGGCTTCTCGAGGCACTTTCAGCTTGCTGGAAGCGTGCACCCAGATACATACTGATAGTGTTTGCACTGAAGATCACGTCCCTCAGTTTGATACCCGTGAAAAACTTCCACAGAATCAGCAGATGCTGACTTTTAACACGGAATTCCATCCTGTTCGCGAACGTCGTTTGCTGCCACGCTCCTGCACCGACCGAAATCTTATCATACCAAAAATCAGCATCAGCAACGGCAAAGCCATTGGTAGGACACTGTGCGTCTTCAGAACGGCGTGGAATACATCGAGTACCAGCCTCTTGGGGTCGAATGTGTGGGAGCGGAGTAACGGATTTTGTTCCACGGTTGTTGCCATGCTCAATGCAACAATCGAGCGAGAAGTTGGGTGACACTTGCCGCCACAGCAATTCTGCCGTGCGACCCAAAATATCTGCGTGTGTTTGCCAAGTTTTGTTGGTGTGGTTGTGCGGAACACCTCGAAGTAAGAAGATGGTGGCGACGAGGCGACCTTGTTGTTGGCGTGCGACGCAGTTGTTAGCCCTCAACGACTCACTGAAGTT
This sequence comes from Phytophthora betacei, assembly GCA_011320135.1. Taxonomy (NCBI): domain Eukaryota; phylum Oomycota; class Peronosporomycetes; order Peronosporales; family Peronosporaceae; genus Phytophthora; species Phytophthora betacei. The sequence goes on from JAANHX010000432.1 coordinate 615,061, forward strand.
CTTGTCCATGTCAACCATAAACAATACGGTTTTCCTCTGTGCCGACTGCAGGGATACACCAGAGTGGTAATGATATGAGCGACGTGGTTAAAAATTTCTAGTGACACGTCACTTCGAGCTATTACTCCACATTGTTCTTACCATTGAAAGATGCTGCATATTCGCATCGCTGACTCTGCTGGCTCGTGACCAGACAGCGTCTCCACCCCCACCCTCCAGCACATTATCGGGGAGGATAACGATCTCACCGGTGCGAAATACGTGTCCCCCTTTGTCCTCTGCTAGTCGTGCATCCGCTTGTTGTTCATTACCTGTATCTATAGCGGACTCGAAGCGGGTGCACAGCACCAGATCGTCCAGAGGGGCCGCGCTAACGTCCTCCGAGAACGTCACAAATACGTGAATCCCGCGGCCGCATTGCCTCCGTGGATCTAATGGAACCTGGCTGCTACTGTAATATCATCTCGATAAGCAAGCTTTGCTTGGGTCTCTGCACGTGGAAGTCTCTTCTGCCTTACCTGGAGGTCGCAGTGTTCTCCCGCGGGTGGGCATCGCTGCCGCCCAGCCGATAAAAGCGGCACGCTACCACATGGACCATTCGAGTGCTCAAACAATAAAAATTAAGTCGGGGAATCGTCTGACGGGTGATCAAGAACTGAGGAACTGGGCCCGACCAATCACATCGCTGATGATGGTGTTATAACGCACAGAACCTGCTCCAACTTCAATACGTCGACTTGATTTTCGATGTTCTAATCCCAAACTGACCTTCTGTGAGGAAAATTAGAAGGTTACTGCTATTACAGTGCACGTAAAAAAAACTTGCTCCCGAAGACGACACGGGCGCTCTAAAAAAGAAAAGGAAAAAAAATACACAGCATAAGTCATAATTGGGAATGGTATTGCGTACTATTAGTCGTTTGATTCACTGACGTGCGGTGATGTACGATATAGTACATTCTACATTTACTTCGAAGTAGTAAATAAGCTTACAAGCTCTAGAAATACACTCGTTACTTGTTCGAAAGGCCAGTATGCTTGCTGCTGCTTGCTAGACTAATTCCTCGAATGGCTGGAAATCACTACAGTAGGGCTCAAATTTACTTACTTGGAATATGACAGAATATTGCTCAATTTCTCAAATTCGTAGCAAATTCGTATTTTAGATTGGTATATCGTTAGATTCAAGGTAGTTTTTGGCTTTGATCTGCACTTAGCGAATATGGTAGTCTATCGGAACGAATGCTCCAATAATTACGCTGACTCGTACTAACTTCACAAATACAACTCCGTATCTTGCTTTTATAGGTGACAATATCACAACTGTGTATCGTCGTCGCTACAGTCTTCTTCAACTCCCATATAAATGGAGCATGAGAGACTAGTCCGCCGACGGTATGCCGTACGAAGCCTTGCCTGTCGATTGGCTTGATAGCGCTTCCGCTTTCTTATTTGCTTCTCGAGTGTACTTGCTCCAATTTCGCGCAAACGAGTGTCGTACTTGGTGTTGTCATCTCCGTCATCGTTCCGAAGAGGCCTCAATCGAATATTGACATTTGTAAGAGCGACACAAGCCCGAAAGTATAGGTCGTAAGAGGTCTCGTCAAACTTCCACTTGTCGGAACAAATATTCCACAGAGACTTCAATCTACCGAAGAAATTCTCAACAATGACACGGTCATGCGCGAGCTCGTCGTTAAAGCTGGCGTCTTCGAGCGAGAGCGGCTGCAGACGCCCGCTTTTAATGGGGTGAATTGCTCGGTACTCACGCGCCATACCCTGGTAGCTCTTATCGACTAACACCGCCCATTCTTTCGGATACTTGTCTTGTAGTCTCCCTTCGTCTCGCACATTGGCATCACTAGAGTGTTTGTGAAGAGCTCGCGAATGAAATGCTGCGTTCCTGCGAAAATTCTCAGCGTCATGCGTGCTCCCACCGGTGTGCTCCGCGCAATTAATCGCGACACCGTTCGGCAGCACCGACACCTCCACTTTGTAGCCATACAAGTGGTGTTTGCCACTGTAATAGCGTAAGCACTCGCTCATGTTACCACTGGGTTTGTTAGCATGCTGAAAGGTAACGTCCGTAGCATATCGAGCATACGGGAAGTACTTAAACGCATGCCCTGATCGTACAATCTTCCCCAGTGTCCACTGGTCATTCGCTTTCTCTACGTATATTTCGTAGAGAATAGGAGACAGTATATCCATAAACTTGCGGATCATTTTCTGAAAGGTGGATGGCGGGATTCTGAAAACTCGAGCAACGGTGTCCCATTTTCCAAGATGTTTGAACGAACTCAGCGTCATAAAGAAAACGTCGCGCGCAGCGTAGCGGCATTTTTTACCGCGGCCCACGTTCCATTTCCGCTGCAAATGAGGGTACACAGCTGCCCAAACATGGTCGAACTCCTCTGGCGCAAAGTTGGTGAGCTTGAGCACCCCATCGGGCCCTTCAGCTTGTAAGCAGAAGTCAAAGACGGACGGCAAAGTTCCCACGCTGGAGTTGTCCCCTTCGTCATTGTCGTCTCTGCGGCTGTGTACGACGATTTGAGCGACCTTTGCCTTGCGACGTTCCTCCCGCTCAAATAACTCGGCAGTGGAGGCACGAAAGTCGGCCTCGTTGAGCGTCTCAGCGGCGCGGTCTTGGCGGTCTTGGGAGCGTACCATAGTGGCCTAATATTGTAGATAGAAAATTCGGAAATGACCGAGGAGCTGCATTTTACGTCTTGCATTATCTCAGCAAACAGATAGGGCGAATAATGGCTACTATCTCTTCGCATGCAAACTATGAAAATATATAGCGATCAAATCATCAGATGTTTTCTATCCACATGTGTAAACTCCATTCCAGAATTTTACTACAGCGTTCCAGAATTCTAGAATGGTACTGTTACACATACTCTGTATGTACGAATGAGCTCTAGTATTACAGACAACGACGGTGAAATCCGCCATACCATACAAATCCGCCACGAACACTTGAAGTTCAAAATAAAAGATTTGAACAAGTTTTTATTTTAGCCAATGATAGAGTAAATTGAATCGACTGGTTCCTACGGGTAGCATATCACATATAGTTAGAATTTCTATCACTCTGAAAATGGCGCCTCAGCGCTCCTATACAATTCTAACCAAGCGCGAAGCAATCGCGACTGCTGAGTCGTTAGGAAGCTGCCAAGCCGCATCAAAGAGACTAAATATCCCTCGCACGACTCTTTGCGACTGGCTAGACGATAAAGAGAACATCCAAGACTTTGCGGGTGCCCAAACCAGCAAAACCTTGAAGGGCCAGAGTGCAGCGCCGTTAATACACTTCTCTCACGATTTGGTAACCTTTATGAAGGATGTGCGACGAGAAGAATGGGTAAACCGCCTTCTTATTAATTTACTTTTTACATTGTGACCTAAAACCGCTTGTTGCTTAGTATTTGTACAGATTTACTGATTCAATATTTCAAAGAGCAGCAAACGCGATGGCTTCAAACGTATCTTGCTGGTAAGGAAAGCGGTGAGAAGGGTCTAAGTGCGTTTATGAGACTATGTCAGCGGTTTGCAGCACGGTAATATCTTTTGATTTTGCTGATTTTATATAATTGCTTTATTAAATACTACCTCTGGTCCGAAATGATGGATAGTATGGTGTATTTACCATCCTGTAGCATACAATCATATTATGAAAAATTCAACCGAGCGGTCTCCTATAGGAAGTTCGTGCACTCGCGCGATGCATTTCGACCTGTCTTTCCTCTTTCTATTGGAGGTTTCCTTGATGCGACGTTACCACTCCCCTCTTTCTACCCCTGCGGTGACGCTGATGCAATAGCGGGTCCAGATTTTGCCTATAGTGGACGGACTGCGCTTAAAGTCTCTGGTAACGTCCGCATTTGCTCCATGGGGTAGATCTCCGTCAATACTGAGTTTTAGAAGCTCGTTGATGATGCAACGGCGATGACAATCGGTCAGGTTGGCCAAAGAGAAGCCGGGGAGCACGGATAGCGCGTAGTGCTAGCTGAGCGGGTACTAGAAAAATGAGGAAGAGGGTGACCGGCTATTCAAATAGATGTAGCTCGGCCCCCAGTACGCTTTCAGCGCCAATTAAACCACCAGCCAATAGCTGGCGAATACGCGCTCCTGCTGGACCAATTAGATTTTGATAAGAATTGCTGAACTTGTTTTTAAACTACATTTAAGTAAAACCATCCATCATTTCGGACCAGAGGTAGTAGTGTGATAGTCGTGGAGCTACTAACACATCCGGTTGGTCATGTATACTCAGTGCAGGAGAGCAGTTTTATGGATGCCAAAGTGTGGGCGATATATGTACGGGAGCTGCTCAAGTTCGAGATCGAGGCACTATCAGTGCTTATACTCGATAACTTCGACGCACATGTTTCAAAAGAAGGACTTGATGTTGTTGTCGAGACAACGTCGGCCCTGGTTTGCCAGCTACCGCCCAACAGTACAGCGGCCTGCCAGCCACTAGACGTTGAGGTTTTCAACTTTGCTTTTTGCTAATTAATTCGTTTTATCTACCAATAAAAATGTGCGACGGATTTTCCTGTCGCGAAAACAAAAAAAGAACTACTATGGAGGATGGCTTTCAGAGGGTGGCGGATTTCACCGTCGTTGTCTGTAGCCACTTGGTTCCGAAATATGTTTTCCACGTTGGTGTGAGATACACCAATGATTACATTTGGCAGACTGTTGGTCTGCATGCATTTAGGACATTCATTGGTTGAAAGGCAATATCTTCAACCAATTAGAATAGTAGGATTCTGTCAACCATTCGTTGATAAATACCCTTCATTTAGAATAATAGGTTAGGAGGAAACCCCAAACAAACAAATAAACAGCTCTCATTTTTACCGGAAATCGGCTTTACTTTTCTATTTAAGTAAGTCTATTCTTTCTGACGAAAGTAAAGTTAATCTAAGTGAAACACAATTCCCGCTTCTTTATACACGTGCGCTTACGTGTAAGCCGAAGTAGTGGGCTTAAAGTAGGCTCATTACACATGGTAGCACTTTGTAGTCCGTCCAACGACCGACTAGCTGACGAGTTCGTATGGAATACAAACACGCAGCGGAGAACCAACCCATGGACGGTAATCGGTCCATGCCCAAGTGCTTCTACCACGCACATTGTGCGCGCAGACTGTCCCCATCTGTCGGATCCAGAGTGGGAAGCTCTCCAAAGACTGTCAACAGTCATTGGAGAGGCAGCCGTAGCGACAATGATACGCACGCTGTCGCCGACAGAGCAACACCGTGTTGCTCTGGAATTCATCGTGAATAGGCAGCGCGATTCTGCTACTACGAGAGTGGCGTCCGGGACGGTGCGGTCGTTGAAACTGCACGTGAGCAGTTTGTGGGTAAAGAGGACAAGCCTCTTCTCCGATGGCTGTCCAAGTCGACACTGCCATAACGGCTCGTCATATCACTGACGAACCGTCGAAGGTTGCGTTCGCCATGTCATGTGTGGTGTAGCAGAACACACAAAAACCGTCAGATGTGGATTCCTTACACAAACCACAACAAATCGCCGAGTTAGGTCGGCGGTTGTATGGCCCCCTCGCGGTTCGGCCAGCCGGAACAGACGAGTGGCTCGCTTCCACTCGGTTCCGACTAACCAAGTCAGAGCACTTCCGAGGCTCCGCCGAGTTTGGCTCGGCAGAGCTCGTTCACAACCCTGTGCCCTCCACCAAAGGATGGACGACGGCGCCCGAGCGCTTTTACAGGTCACCGAGCGCAGAGGCCGCTCAGCTAGAAGTGTTATGGCACCCGGGCTATCCGACGTACCGGCCCGCTAAGTGTGCGGGGCTTTCTTTCGCGCGTAGCGAGACTTTGTCCTACCCGGCCTGACCTAATCTCTTGGCGCTACCAGTCAATACCCGACAAGCTACTGTATGCCTCTCGGGTACCAGCGGCAGGCATAATTCAGCCCTATGCAGGGACTTACCGGAAGAGTGTACACGTGTCTTGGACTAGGAAAATTCTGCTCTGTTATCTTCTGGGAGCCTTTTCGGCTCCCCAATTTATAATATGCTTCTCATACAAATATCTAGTGAAATGTAGTCGTTTCGGATCTCTACCGACCCTTCCGCTGGGTTCAGGCGACCGTTGAGCTCCGCGGCTATCCGGATAGCATCATCCGGACAGATCGCTGAGTACTTACCGTGATCCTTTGTTCCTAAACGCTGAGTCATCAGACCGAGCCGATTCTTGATCTAAAGTAGGTTGACGTATGGTCGAATCTGGAAATCCCTACACCACAACTGCCCCGGTTATGATACGAGCCGAGCTGGTGAGTGTCTTAATCCTTCATTTGGTTCTGCCACCGTTGGTCCATACTCGGCTGATGACGTCTCGTGGCTCTTCACCACCTTCTTCGGAACGTTTGCTGGTTCTGCTGTTGCTCACTTGGCAGCTCCTTACACTCCTCGTCTGTTTCTCCAGCACACCTCGCAGCGCCATCCTTCTCCACCAACTCCTCGTCGAGGTGAAGGCACGTCCGCTGAGTCGATTCCTCGACCTGTCGGTACTCGTGGGGTCAGCGACCGGCATGAAGCTGGGTTGGTCGACCTGACAACTTCCCATGAATTTGACGCGGAGTCGGCTGAATCTTCTCGCACGCGCCCTCCTGATCCACCGAGCTTGCCGGGCGACACCACTTCGGGTGCTAGCGGTCAGTCGAGCTCGGCTGCCCCAGTGAGTCTTGACTTCCTCATGACTATAGTTACTCAGCAGGGATACGAGCGCCGGGAAGATATGACCTTCTTGGCGAGGCCCATGGTCTACGGGCTCACTCGCACCGTGGAGCCTTCCGATCCCGCGCAGCGGCGATCGATCCTGCATGCTACTTCTGCGGAGGAGCTGTTGGAGACCTTGAGAGACAACTACGCCGCTCTTGATTATTCCCAGGTCATCGGTGACCTCAGCGCCGACAATCAAGCTGCCCAAGAAGAGAATCGCGCGTTAATTCAGCGATTGGACACTCTTGCGCTCACCAACGTTGACTTGTCCACACAGCTGCCATCGGCACGACAGCAGGTGTCTCGGCTTGAGCCTGCAGCCACGCAGTCTGTAAACGTCCTTGCTTCACTGCGGAAAGCTGTAACCTTGAGTGAAGCAAAACTTGCTCGGGCTGTCGAAGCTGAGCAAGGCAAGGCTGAGGCTGCGCTGAGTCAGGCTCAGCTCCACCACCAGCAAGTCTTTGATCGAGACGCTGAAATCGCGGTTCTCCCCCGGTCCATCTCTGAAAGGGATGCAGCGTATGTTACTCTCCAAGGCATCGCTTCTAAGCATTTCGAGCAGCTGCAGGAATCGGTGCAGCTGTACAGCTCAACTGGCAATCAACCCTTGCGGTACGCTCAGTTGGTGATCGCTGGTCAGCGGTCGGTGATCTTGCGACAGAAGCGGATCATCGGCCGGAACGGGACTCTTCCGATGCACGACCCTCACATGGCTGCTGCTGCTGGCGCCGGGTGGAGGTTCCTGGGCTCGATAAGTCCGACCTTTGTCTTAACGCCCGGTTGTATCGCATCTTGGAGTCTCGCTTCCCCGAAGCTCTAAATGTTCCTGCTGGCGAATATCGGCGGCTGGAGTTAGTCATCCATCCTCGCGAAGACGCCTCAGCGGTGAGTTCTGCCGCTGGTCCAACTGTTGGTCCTAGTGTTCCACCACGGAATTATGCACCTCCAGCGGATCCGGCTTCTTCTGTGACGTCTTCGGCGGACTCGGCTGTGGCTTCTGTGAGCTCCAGCGACGACTGCGAAACAACCCATGCCGACCCTCTGGCAGACTTGACGTCGACCCAGCGGCTTCGGCGCTATGCAAGTCCAAAGTCTCCCACTGCTGTTGGTCCTCGTCACCGTTCGCCGGCGCCGCATCCGCCCCAGCCGTACGCTTGTCCACTTCCCGGGAAGGAGGGACACGAAGCTGTCAGTGCGTTTTTGGGTTCGAGTTCTCCTCAATCGACCGTGTCCGATGGAGGGAAACCCCGCTCTGGTAAATCTCGCCGTCGGAGTCGGCGGAAAAAGGTTCGTCACCTTCAGTTGAGTTCCGCTACACAGCCGGCTGTCTTCGCGCACTCCGAAGACGAAGCTGAAGCTTCGATCGAGGCTGAGTACGAGTTTGAGATGTCTGGGCCTGCCGACGACACCGTTCACACGTCCGATTCGACGATTCCGGCGAGCTCTTCGTCTTCTGGTCCTCTGGCGACGTCGTCAGGCGTGGCTACCCAGCTATCGGCGGTGTCCTCTTCTGATGTCATGGCTTCACTGCCTGTCCCAGCTACGAGTGTTTGTGGGCCAGGCTCGATCTCGCCTAGCTCAGCTGAGTTGCCCCAGTCAAGCGTACCACTCAGCGTCGTATCAACGGAGGCTGGGCAGTCTCGGTTGGCACAAGGTCATCGATCTTCTCACGTCTCTCCCTCTCGAGGCATTAGTGTATCCACATTACCGACCGACCTTGTGACTCCAGCCGTGAGTGTTCTCAGACCGTCTCTCCCTGCGAGTTCGGCTGTGCTGACGTCTCCTTCGGGGCGTCCCATCCGAAGATCTGCCGCGACTGCTCGTACCGTAACCGCCCAGCTGCTTGAGGACCTTGACGCTTCTGACGACGAGGTCTTAGGGCCTGGCGACGGTTCTGCACCATCCGCCGGCTCGACGGATCGTGCCGCTGGGTCGCTCTCAGATCCTATTTCTCTGTCCGAGAATTCGGCGGGTAGTCCTTCAGGTTTTGACTCGGCGGGTGAAGATGCTCGTCGTTCTGCCGAGGCGAGAAGCTTTCATGCGGCCATCTTTGGTTCTGATGATGAGATGAGTGATGAATCTTCACCGCCGAGTGATCATCAGTCTTCGCGGCACCCATCGATGGATTCTGGTGACGAGGCGCCGCCTTCTACCTCCGCGTCAGCTTCAGGAAAACAGCATCGCCGCAAGCGTCGTGCTTCGTCGAGTCCTACCGGTCACCGGTCGAAGAAATACAAGAAGAACAAGCAACACAAGAAGCACCACAAGAAGCATCGACACCACAAGCATCGGCAGCCTGCGTCGACCCCTGACACGGCTCCTGCTCCATCCCTGTCGGCTGTTCCTTTGCCGAGTGTGCCCTCGGTAGCGTCAGTTCCATCCCAGCCGAGTTCAACTGCGTCACGACCAGCTCCGGTCACTCTGCCACGAGCCCTTACACTCCCGTTGGCGACGTTACGGATCCGGGCCTCGCAAGCCGTTTCCAAGGATTGTCGTTTGACCCTTCACATGGCTTAGCTCCGCGAGGTGCTGTTTATGCATTTCGGCTCCGCTCGTTGTTGGAATACGTTACTGGACACGCTGACCGGCGGAGTGCAGCTGGAGCTCGTAGGTGGCAAGAGTCGTGTACCGCCCACGCCGTGTTCTCTTGACGGCATACGAGCTTTCATGGCTGTCTTCGATCCGAGTCACCTTGTCAGCGTCTCCGGCATATGCTTCCTGAGCTTCCTTTCTTCTTTTCTCCGTCAGCTCTGGAGGAGGATCGGCGGTGCTTGGCTTCCCAGACTCGACCTCGCACCTTGATGCAGGTTCTTGGAGATATGTGGGTGAAGCTTCATGGCGACAGTCCTTTGGACTCGGCGGGGCGGCCTATCACGACGGGTGAACAAGTGACTCATTTCTTCGTTGCTCGCTACGAGCGTCGCCACTGGATCGTCGAGTTAAGTACGTTGATGGGCCTCCATCCTGACTTGAATCCGATAGCCACGCCTGCTCAGCTTGCTGAAGTGTATGAGCTGTGGCTGGTGTACAAGCTCGAGCGTAAACGCCGAAGTGACACCCTACGATCCTTGGTTGTATCTGTCTACGACCAGCTCTACTCGGCGGTCACCCAGAAGTTCGGCGGTGAACCTGCTCCTCTCGTGGGTGCTGAAGTATATTTCGATCCGTCCGTTCCCCATTATTCTCCGGTCAACCTTTCGTGGGTCCCAGCCGGAAGTGATTGGATTCAGTGCGCACACGACGTGGATCTGGCCGAGCCCTGGCAAGCTTGGTGGCTGACCGACCCGGCGGTTCACCCGTATAATACGCGCTTCCGCGCTCGGAATGTGGACTTCTTGGTTTTCGCTCCGCGTGGTATGGACCCCAGGTTGTTGACGACGCGATCGAAGAAGACTTCGACCTTGCTGAACAAGCGCCTCCTGCTTACGCTCAGGCTGCTCCACCTCGGCTGAAATCGTCAAGGTATCCACATCTTCGCTGGGTCTTCAATCGGTGAGCTCGGCTCGGATGACGAGAGTGCATCTGATGACGACTCGGCGGACGACGGGTTGGGTTCTCCCAATCTCCGAGGCGCGTCTCCGAGTATGTATCTGTTCGGCACTCCACTTCCAAGTGGAACGGATCCGCCTCAACCCACGTCAGCCGAGTCGGGTTCTGAGGCACCGGTTCTTCTTCCGCCTGCTTCGGCGTCAGTCTCCTTGGCTAGCTCGGCGATGATACCTCTTGCCACGGCTGCGGATGTTGCATCTCCCCCAGTAGTGTCTCAGGGGGCGACGTCTGCTACGCCGCCACGCCTCCAATCGTCGAGTCCGCTGAGCTCTTCCCAGTTGCCTCCGTCGGGTTCACCTCTCTTGGAGTCCGGATCGCCGTCTTTTAGTAGTTTTCTTCTTTCGACTGAGCGTCACCGTAGGTATCGTTCAGGACTTCATTTCGTAATTATTCAGTATATGTAATTTCGACACAGTAGCATTCCATGTCAACTCAGCCTGTGTCGTCCGCCGAGTTGGTGTAACTTTTGGTGCAGCAACTGTTAATTCTCATCGGCAAGTGGCACCATTTGCAGACGGTTTTCACGCTGCCGTTGTAGTAGATAGTCAAACAGAAGACCTCCACATGACAAATTCGACAGTGGTTCCCAAGTAGGCTCATCGTAGCCGACCCACTTAACCTTAAACCCACGCTGGGGCCGTGACGTACTCGTGGATAGAGGTAACTCGTCGTCAAGATTGGCTTCGACTTCATACTGGTTCGTACTTGCGTCTGGCTCCCAGCTATCTTCAGGTAGTAATTCTTCGTCAAAGTCAAATCGCTGAGTCTCTTCGAGGTCAGTGATTAGCCTTGTCTTGGGTCTCTCGCCGAGTTCGGTGACTGCTTTCAGAAGTGATACATGGACTAGTGGGTAGAGCCTATATCCGCTCTTGTCGGGTAACTCCAGTTCATACACAAATTCTTCCACCTCCTTCTTCACCCTGAATGGTCCATACCATCGATGCGCTAACTTCTTTGTCAGGCCCGATTTGACTCGCTCCATAAACAACCAGACTTGGTCTCCTTCTTTGAACAAGGTTTCAGTGGATTCATCGCCTGGTTCTGCAACTCCGTCTTCGTCATCTTCTACGTTGGGAATGGATTTTTTCTCCTTCTTGCTTAGTGCTTCGTTGTGCTCTCGAGTTCGTCGTGCCTTCTCTTGCACTTGGACTCAGCTGCTAGCCGTAGGGCAACTTCTCGCTGTCTGTTCGCTTCTCGGCGCCACTCGACCACATCCGCTGGGTTGGCCGAGCGTCCCTGTCCATGTCGTATTGCTCGTCATAGTCTTGAGTGTAGACTTGGCGTCCCAGCCATGCACTAGATAGAAAGGAGTTTCTCGCCGAGTCGAGTCTCTTGAATTGCTGATAGCGTATACCATCTTCTCGGCGATGTCATCCCAGTTGGCCTGAAGCGGGTCTTCCGCGTAGACTCGTATAGTCTGAGCCATTGTCTTGACTGACCTCTCTTGTTGACCGTTAGCTTGTGGTTAGTAACTCAGCGTAGCCCTCGATCTCGACTGCATCATCTCGGAGAACTTTTGGAGCACTTCACTCATGAACCTTGGATCTCGGTCGTGTCGTATCAGAGACGGAGCTCCGAACCGCCTGAAGACGCATTCTTTAAACACCTTGGCGACTTCGAGTGCCCCGGTGTCGTTCATAGCCTTAGCGATAACGAACCCCATGAAGTGGTCCTGGAACAGCAGCAGTGCAGTATTGCCCCGCTGGGTTCGAGGTAGGGGAATCACGAAATCCATTGACACGACCTGGAATGGACGGTCTGACACCACATTATCCGGCGAGTAACCTCTAAACTATGGCTTGCTCTTACTGGTACTGCAGTCTTCGCAGGCTCTAACATGTTTCACCACGTCAGCGTAGAGACCAATTCAGTAGTAGTCAGCTTTGACTTTCTGACGATGCCTTGGTGACCCCCTTCGATCGAATTGTGACGGTTATGAAGTATCTCGTCGATCATAGTTGACGGAATCACCAATCTCAATGAGAGGTTCGGCTCGCCGAGTTCGCTTTGCCAGCGCGTCTCATCTTGGCGGTACAACAGGCCGTCTTCGCTGAGTACAAAGACTTCTGCGCCTATGCCGGCATTCTGAGCTCGACGGGTGTAAGATCCTCAAATTCACCTCTCAGGTACGCCTTCAGATCGGCCCACCTGAGTTCTTCATCTTGTGCCTTCGCGATTCGTCGTCTCCGCTCGGTCTGTACTATCACTGGATCCGTGTCGTTGGCATTCGGAGCTGTCTGAGCTGATTCAATCTGTGACCCTGTTTCAGCATTCGGGGTCGTGCGGTTAGTCCGTCGAGTCGACGCCCTGCTGACTTGTTCGAATTCATCTCCCCTGCTTTTAAACGCGGATTCCCTAGGGTTTGGTGATATGGCTTCATGATCCTGACTTCCTCCTCTAGCTCTAGCCGAGTCTTCATCCAGCTCATCCTCAAAGCGAACTCGGCGCACTCGGCTACGGGTGACTGCCGTGACGATCGGGGTTTCCGCTGGGCTGTCAATGGCATAAAGCTCTTCGGCTACTCGGTTAAACGTTCTCAGCTCTGCTTTCCGATCCGTCCCGCGAATTACCCGTCCGGATTTTGCTTCGAGTGCCTCTGTAGCGAGAGAATCAGCCACTGCATTATAGTGTCGCGCTACGTGTCGATACCGGACCGAGTTGAGTCGCTTAGTGAGGTCCTTGTGTCGTGATAACTCCACTTGCAACGTCTCCTTCTTGCATGCTACCACCCCCATGGATTGCTGGATTGCAGGCCGGGAGTCCCCCACGATAATTAAGTCGGTTATCCCTCGGTCAATCGCCGCCAAGACCCCATTGCTCATACCAGTATACTCGGCGATGTTGACCGTGGTGGACGACAGGTACGCAGTCGCAGCGATTTCAATGTCCCAATTCGGAAGGCGCCACAGGATCCACGAACAGCTTCCGTACCCGCCATACTTAGCGGTCTTTGCTGACCCGTCACATGAAAGTACATATCCCGTGAAGTCGGCTGGTATTCGGGCATACAGCAGCTCCGGGTCCATTCTAACCGTCGCCGAGCTCTTGGAAAGAGGCGCAAGGTGCTTCAGGGACTCGTCGAGTCCGATAGACGGGGTTATCGACGCCTGGAGCAACTGGACAAAATCTACATCTCGTTCACGTACTCGCTTCACCTTCAAATCGTAGGGCGACAGCATCACTGCGAAACTGACTGCGCGGCCGTACAACGACTTTGACTTAAGCACCCATTCCAGCGTTGAGAAACGGGTGTAGACGTGTAGTGTTTTCCCTGCCAAGAGCGTGTAGCACACTTTGAGTAATTGTAGCAGCGCGACCACTTTTTTCTCAGCGGGATGATAGCCGAGCTCATTCTCCTTGAGCACGCGTCCGCAGAAGCGAACTGGGTGCAGCTTGTCGTCGTGCGGCTGCATCAAAGTACTGCTCAGTGCCCAGTCATTAACGTACAACATCATGTGCGCTTCTTTCGCCGAGTCGAAATGGCGAAGAATTGGAGCGTTCGCTACTCGTTTTGTGAGCTCGGCGAATGACACTTTTGCTGACGTCAAGTCACCCCCAGGACCAAAGTCCGTCTCCTTGAGTTGGTAGAGTACTGCTCCATAAACAGCCAAGTTCTGGATGAATCGGCCGTAGTAGTTAAGCGCACCGAGGAAGGCTTGCATCCCTTTCTTTGATTTCGGGAAGGAGAGCTCGGCGATCGCAGCTATCTTCTTCGTATCGGCGCGTATGCCACTCGGCGTAATCTCGTGCGACAGGAAATCAACCTTGTGCTGGACAAAGATACTCTAGATAAAACAGATGCTAACCCGACACTCAGTGAACCGGGGTAGTAATCGGTCCAGTGTCTCCAGGCAGGCGTCAAACGTCTCCCCTCCAAAACAAATATCATCGACAAACGACCTCCGCTTGAACACTGAGATCAGATTAGACTGGTCAGGCTCTCCATTAGCAAACATGTCACCGGCAGAGCCGTTGACTAGGGCTTGGACCGGATCGCAGTTACCTTGTGATTGATGGTCTGCTTCAAACTTCGTCAGCTGTCCTGGCGTTGAATCGCCGACTCCTCCGAGCTCGAATCGCCGAGCTCCCGACTCGGCTTCAGCGTTAGCCATTCGTTCAGCGAACGACTTCCATCCTCCCTTCTGTTGGACGTACCCCCATAAAGCATTGTCGATGAGTCGTTGGTAAGTCATAGGCGCATTCTTCAATCCGAACGGCATTCGTAACCACTCGAAGTGCCCAAGTGCACATAAGAACGCTGAGATCTGCCGAGCTTGGCGAGTCATCAAGACTGCCCAGAATCCACTAGCAGCATCAAGCGAGCAAAACCACAAGTAACTCTCCAATTCGGTGAGCAGGTCATCAACTAGTGGCATGGCGTATTCCATCGGCGTCGTAATCGCGTTAACTAGTTTATAGTCAATGCAGAACCGAATAACCACTCCATTTTTCTTGAGTACTATCACCACTGATGAAACCCTAGGGCTACCCGAGAACGATATCAACCCAACTCGAAGCAGCCCCTTCAACAATTCGTACAGTTTGTTCAAGTGACAGAGAGGTATCCGCCAAGTTTTCTGCTTGATAGGTGCGTGGCCTTGAACGTCAATGTCGCACAACGCTCCGTACGCTGGAGGTGGAAGGGCGTTACCACCTGAAATCACTATTCCCTCGTGCTTTTGCAGCTTTACCATCAACCTAGCCGACTGGGCTGGCGTATGACTACTTGACTTGACGTTCGGAGCGCCATAGTCGAGTTCAGTAGGCTCCACTTCGGTGAGGTCGGGAAGGAAGGCCAGTTCCTGAGCAACTCCAGATCCGTCCCACTTCGCTCAAAGATATCGGTCGTACTGTCGTCAGCATCACCCTCTTGCTCGTCCTCGGTCACTGCGATAGCCAAGTAGTGCTGTCTTAGGGTTTCCATTGGATCTTCTGTTGAGCTGCATTCATCGTCTTCCCAGCTGAACTCAGCGGGGACAGGCTCAGTCACCGTCTTAGTGCCGGTACTATATACCGCTTTATACCAAGATGTTTCTTCATCCCTAGCATGTCCTAAACTTTAGCCAATTCCGCCGGGGTCGAACACCGTCGTCGCTGAGCTCGTTACTCCGAAATCAGTTCCAGTACCTCTCAACTGAAATACCTCTGGTAAATCATATTTGTCTTCCGCTTGAGGACCCGTATCCGCTGAGTCCACCCCGATGGTTGATTTGACTTCTGCGGGTTCAGACTTGTCTCCGCGGTAGGTGGTTTCAACATCGTGCTGTCTAGCCACTTTCGAACTGCTTTCTGCATCCAGAATCTCCAACGCTGAGTCCGCTGTAGCTGGATCGTCGTAAGGCTTGATTCCTTCTATTAGTAATACATCCCGTCCATCATATTATTCAGTCGCGTCAGAGTGCTGGTCCGCCGAGTTCACCGAGACGGCAGAACTAACTTCCTTGAACGCAAACCCGTCTCCGGTATAGCTTACATCCCGGCGGCATGTTGTGACCACGTCCGAATCACTCTCAACGTTTAGATCCGCTGACGCCGAGTCCACCACCGCCGACTGGATAATGCACGCTTTTGGCGTACCCATCGCTGAGTTCACCACGTCTGTTGAACTTAAAATATCGACTCCACACTTAGCTCGTGCATCACCTTCGTCACCGTGGTTACTGATCTTCATCGTCCAGCTCAGCCCTTCACTGTTAGCCTTGAAAGTAATATCTCCAGCTTGGAATTTGTCGTCGTCGTGCTAGGGCGCTGTACCGCTGAGTCTGCTGCGACGGCATGACATAATCCACGCATCCATACTCTTCACTCGCGTAGTGAGCGGTCTTGTGGCACGCTGGGACAGCCTCTGAGTCTTTTCTTATGGCTGGATCTTCGAGCGCCGAGTCCGCCGTTACCACATGGTTAATACCAGCACTTCTAGTTTCTGAGATGCTCCTAGCTGAGTTCACCTCGCCCACAATACTTGGTCTGATGACTCCAAACTTGGCTCGGTCTTCAATAACGGGTTGTTCATTGCTTAGGACGTGTTCCGAGCATTTTTCAGGGTCTCCTTCCGTTATAGCTGAACCTTTAGTCGCCGACGCTTCTTCCTTCGACCTTACTGTACTTGTTCTCCAACCGCTGAGTTCGTGCTGGCGTCAGAAATGGTGCCATCGTGTTCAAACTTGGACAAATGATTGGAGACATCTTGGCCATCGTGTAGCGCTGGCGTACGATCCGCTCGGACGTCTCCCAGCCTGAACTCTGAGTTTAGAGACGGTCACACGAGCTCTTGAGCTCGTTCTTCTGCTTCATAATCCCCTTGTCACACCTAAAATTGATATGACGTCGGCGTTATTGCGACGCCTCCGGTCTTCGTCGGATCCTGTATCAGCTTCGATACTCCTCCAGCGTTCGGCGCATGTCAACTCTGGTTCGTTCTCCACTGGAGGGGGTCGTTTTTTCACCGCCGTCGGAATAGAGTATTTTCGTCTTTCCACAGCTAGCGGCTGGTGTGACCACCAGTCCTCGTACAGTCGTTGTTCCTTCTGCAGCAAATATTTATCCATCGCTGACTCAAATGCTAGTATCTGCCAGTCACGGCAGTTCGCCGAGCTCACGCTGACATATCCCTCAATGGCCAGTACTCCGTGTGGTTGTCATTTTATCACATAAAAGTGAGGTAGACACCAGACTGACTTGGGTCGTACATTTGTAACTAGTACGCGGGTTGGTCTTCCTCGGCGATTGAAAATAACTGTGGGAATCCAACCCTTCGTCCATCGCACCCACAAGTCATGCGTTGACTCCCTGGGTTGCCGCCTGGGCAATTTGAACTCAGCGGTCATTCGACTTTCGATGGTTAACCCGTCTGGTGGCCCACATGAGACATTTGGTCCGAACTCGGTATTTGTCGGCGCATTACTTGATCGGATGAGTGGGATCACCATCTCATCGGGTAGCTTGACCGACGAGTTGAACAGATCCAGACGGATCCCAGCTGGGATCATGAAGTCAGTGCCTAGAATCAAATCGACTCCGGCATGATGAGGCGTTATCCACACTTCAAATTCGTATGCCACTTCCCAGCCGAGTGTAACCTTCACGACTGCTCGTGACGTTGTCACCATTCTGTCTTTACTTATACCTTGTATGTCGATCTGCTTATCTCGGCTGGCCACGCTTTTGAGGCGTAGTTTCTTCGCGAAGTATTCACTAATCGCCGAGACATTTGCCCCGGTGTCCAACAGGATCTTGGTCCTTTGGTCGTTCACTGCCCCCAATACGAGAGCTCTCATTCTAACTCGGCGATCAAGCGTCTGCGCTGACCACCATCCCAGCCGTTTTCCTGGAAGCAGCTTCATGATTCTGGTACGGTGCACAGCCCGGTCTGACTGCCGAGTTACACTTGCAATCGCTCGGTAGTTATCGTCTAACCCACCGAGCTCACGCTCAATTCGTCGATTTCACACATCCAACTGCCATCCCAGCTTCGCCCCTCGGGTCGTCCTGCTTCGCCTTCGAAGGCGAACAAGAAGTTCGCCTCAACTGCAGGTTCAGGTGGCTGTGGCAGCCCGGCATATTCCAACCCAGTCAGTGTGGCGGGCCGCCGAGTTTAAATCACTCGGCGTGTAAAGGTTTTGCAGGTCTTCTGGCACTTGTGACTTGTCGACAGAGTTCTTCACGAACGCAGCTCGCTTCTCGTATTGACAAAACAGCTCGCACTGGCCGACTTCATGGACTTGTCTGCAGAATTTGCAGCGCCGCCGACAGTAGTGGGCCGAGTGCCCCGTTATTCCGCAAGCTGCACAAGGTCCGCGCTGTAAGTTGTCGCGTGATCCATCTCCACGGTTCGACTGTTCTCGTTGGTTGTATGGTCGTGGAGGTCGACTCGCCGAGTTCCTCCACTTCAATTCGAGCCATTCTGGTCTCCCGCCGAGTTCTCCCGGTCCGTGGTATATCCCTTGTCATTGTCAACGCCGGCGTCTATGTAGTCGTCGTCTTCCGCTGAGTCGTAGCCTCCGTACTGGTCCTGATCATCCCATTTGTCTTCGGAGTTGTATGGACTCGGCGGGTTCTGATCGAGTAGGTCTTCCCCGTCAGAGTCTGCGTCAACGAAGGTGACTCGGCGGACGCGGTTGTCTTCTTTGCGACTACGTTTCTCATCTCAACGTCCATCTCGGCGTTCATCTCGGGGGCTTGGGTCTTTCTGCTTATCGTCTCGGCCTCGTGCAATCACAAGTCGATCGCGTTGCTTCTTGCGCTTTTCACCGAGGATCCGACGACTGATTATCTGCTCCACCTTACTAATGTCTTCCAACTGAAAGGGGTACATCAAATCCATCACATCGTCATCTCCACAATGTAGCAAGAAGTGCTCGACATGGTCAGCTGCGTCGGCGCCACCTTTCTCGTACTGGATCTTGGCTGTCCAAGCATACCCATTGAGTCGCATCAAGAAGTCACAGATTGGCTCGTTGACTTTACGTCTTGCCGAGTAGTAGCGTGTGCGGGCGGATTGGTCAAACCGTGAGCAATAATAATCCAGAAACGCCTCGCTGAGTGGTTTCCAGCGTCACTGAGTCTTCTTCGGCAGTTGCCTATACCAACTCTTCGCCGCGCGTCCCAAGCATAGCGAGAATGGTTCGCACCAGGCACTTTGGGGCATCCTTGTGCTCTTCATCTCGTAGATGAAACGTTTGAGCCACTGGAACGATGCGTCAGAACAGTAGCGTTTCCCTTCGAACTCGGCGATTTTGTCGAGTGAGGCGTGTGTTCGGACTTCTAGGTACTGAGTCGAGTCTTCTTCTGTCGCGTCGAAGCTCAAGTGTCGGACGTAGTTATTCACAGTTTCTTCGCGGTTCCCTTTCACATCGAATGGATCATCGTCCTCTTCGTTCTCCTCATCAGCTTCAGCTTCGTCTGCAGCGTCGTACAGTTCACGGTAGCGACCTGCATTCCGCTGTCCACGACTCGACGCTCGCTGAGTCGGGTTAAGCTTCACTGGAGTCAGCATGTGGGAGTCTTCGAAGTATGAAGTGCCTTGCGTAGCACGGAACACCTCACGTCTCTTCGTCTCCGGG
The DNA here is from genome assembly GCA_011320135.1 of Phytophthora betacei. Taxonomy (NCBI): domain Eukaryota; phylum Oomycota; class Peronosporomycetes; order Peronosporales; family Peronosporaceae; genus Phytophthora; species Phytophthora betacei. The sequence goes on from JAANHX010000432.1 coordinate 634,426, forward strand.
GTCTTCGGCAAAGGAATTTTGTTTGGGTCTTCGCCGAGTGCCTTGAACTCGGCTACTCGGCTGTACACCGGCTTCGTTCCATCAGGGGCCTTCTCCAACCCAAACGCCACTCTCAACTTCTTCTTCCATTGCCAGAGATCAGCTCCGGCGCGGGTTAGACTTCAGTCGGACAGGATGAGGCTGTTTGGTCGGCTGTTGCACCGATAGCCCATCGCCTTTATCAACAACACAGTCTCTTCCACCAACTGATTGATGTTGGCTGCACCCACTGGTTGTCCTCGTAAGACTTACACTCCTGCGTGCCAGGTCGACGGATGCAAGAACCTTGCCGTCTCTCGTGGACGCTGCGTGCGCCACGGTGGCGGATCCAAGTGCATCATGTCCGGCTGCAACAAGCGTGCCAAGTTGTACCAGCGCTGCTTCCCACACGGTGGCTTCAAAATGTGCACGGAACCCGGTTGCACCAGTAAGGCCAAGTGCTACGGCCATTGCTGGTCACACGGCGGCGGTCATATTTGTGAATTTCCCGAATGCACCAAGGTGTCCACCCAGGGTGGGCTGTGCTGGGCCCGTGGAGGTGGCAATCGTTGCAAGCACGAGAGTTGCAACCGTCGTTCGTATCAGAAGTACAACTACTATTGCAAACGCCACATCGAGTCTACCACTATTTAAGTGATAAATAGCATTAAATTAAAAATTTAGAAACGATGTACAGTAGGTGACGTGATAAATTGTGCAAGGTTGAAGTGCTACTAGGTTTTACTGAAGCTACGGTACTGTGCTCTAATTTCTAGACCTATCTAAACTTAGCCAATAAGATCACCTCAACAATTTTTAGATATTTGTGTGCAGTTGTCTAAGAAATTCCGCAATATAAAATGTAAACGATCATTTAGTTGGCGGGAATCGAGTAAAAACCATGGCAGCGCAGCTATTTGAACTTGAGAAACCTTTACATTTGGTTGATGTTTTGTGAATTGCGAAATGTGCCTACGTCCTCAAACTCTGCAGGTTTTTGACGCTGTGATGAGCCAACATTTGCAGAGCGCAGCTATTATAGTATTAATAGACGTACATGTATCAGATATGACTTGGTTATATGTCTGGAATTTCTGATCCGGTGAGTATTTTCTTAGAAAGTCAGGTTTTAAAGAGCTTTTTGTTGAAAAATGTGAAAATCATGCACAAACAAGTTGCCTGGTGCTGTAGGAAAAAACCCAACTGTACTCTTTGACGATCCGCGATGCAGGGAAGGCACGCGCTTTGACTCACAGACTGTGAGAACAAAGGTCGTTGTTTGCCGACGCGTGCTTCGCACCACCAGAAGCCTCTGATTGGCAGTCCACATCTCAGCACAGCAATAAATCGCAAAAACCTACACTATTTGTCAGCTGAGTTGGACCACCCGAATTCCTGTGGCCAATCGCCGCTTGAACTGACAACAGCCGCGTGTCTGGACCATCGGAAGCCCTACAAAGTCCAAGTCAAAACAAGGATTTTAGCTATCATTGTGTGAACACCACGAGTAAGAAACCGCTGCTTCCATCACTGTCACTCGCTGCATTGTGCGAAGCGAGTAGTGGCAGCAGCAACTACAATAGCAGTGGCGCCGAGTTTAGCAGCAGTGACGATGACAACGAGGGGCCAACCACGGAAGCAACGTCATCGACATCGACTAAGACGCAACATACAACCTACACGACTACTGATCCGAAGCCCACCACCGCCGCTAAACCCAAGCCCAAGAAGACTCGGACAGCATGCACTCGAGTCCGCAAGAGCCGCACGCCACCCTGCCAGGTCGAGGGGTGCACGAACATTGCCGTGTCTCGCGGCTGTTGCGTCCGTCATGGCGGCGGCTCTCGGTGCACAGTGACGGGATGCCCCAACCGCGCCAAGCTGTACAAGAAGTGTTTCCAGCACGGTGGCTTCAAGACGTGCGCGACCGAGGGATGCACGCGCAAAGCGAAGCGGTACGGCCACTGCTGGTCGCACGGCGGCGGTCGTATCTGCGAGGTTCCTGATTGTGCGAAGGTGTCTACACAGGGCGGTCTGTGCTGGGCTCACGGCGGCGGCAACCGTTGCAAACTGGAGGGCTGCAGTCGTCGTTCGTACCAGAAGTATGGGTACTACTGTGTGGATCACGCGTCTCGGAACAAGGCCGAGTCTGCAGATTGAATCGGTTGAACGAGTGATAGTTCTGTAGTTGAAGGTTTTGGGTAGCTTGGTTAAATATTTATTAGCTTTTGGGTTGTTCAGCAGAAAAGCATTCATTTGAAGTACATGAACTATATTAATAAATGCTTTTCTGCTGATGCCCCGATTTTTGGTCATTCATAAAACATGTAAAGTCATTGCTCCGCTCCAGTCCCGAGTCCGGGATCGCTCCAAAGAGAGTAAAGTTTTCTGGGTATTACCGGACAATTTAAAAATACGCAAGATATTGTGTTTCATAAATCCCACAGAGTTTAATCTTTCTTCGGTTCAAGACGCTGCACTAGACTCGCGATCAACTTGGCATGTTCCTCACGATCCTTCTTCCGTTCCTCTCGCTCAAACTCCAGCTCCAACTGTCGTCGCTTAGTGTGCTGGATCTCGATTTGAAGCTCGATCCCACGCTGTTTGGTCTTCTCCTCCTCTTCACGGATTCTCGTTGCGTTAATCTTTTCCAGTTCACGGAATTGAACGTCACTAGGTGCCGTCGCGATGGCGTGTTGCATTTTTATCAGCTCGGCCATCGCCTGTTGGACTGTGATTAAGTCTACCGTCACTGGTTCCTGTGACGGTGTAGGCTCTTCATCTACTTCTGTTTCTTCGGACACAGGAGGCTCAGGTTGAATGCGCGTCTGCTTCGTGCCAGTAGTTCTTGGCACTTCGCGTCGCTCAGGCTCTGCTTCAAATGCGTCCGAGCTGGCTCGACGTTTGCCAAGTCTGGAGCTACTTCGTGGTTCCCTTGTTGCTCTCTCCTCTTGGTCTTCCTCACCTTCATGTTCAGGGAGTTTGGTGTTGCCCTTGGGACGAGAGTCGATCTCCTTAACCAGATCGCTCATTATCCTGCGGAACGGACTATTCATTTCATCAGATTCTTCGACACTAGCCTTCTCCATCAACAGTCTATGGCGAGCCACGATTGTATCGAAACGCGCCTTAGCAGTTGTGCCCTTAATGGGGCGCATGTGGAAGTCGGGATGCTCGTTCAGCCGTTCAGCGACGGCGTCCCATGTCTCCCCGATAGCGCCATGGCGAGCGTTATACGGTGCATCAACACTTACTTGCAAGGCCAGCAGATGGTCCTCGTCGCGACCAAAGCGTTGACGCACCTTCCCTTCGGTGGGGCTTCCCTCACCGGCAGCATTGAGATCTTCTCTACGAACACCTCGTGGCATGTCGAATTGGCTTTTGGTTTATCTTGGAGTTTGTAAGATGGCCTTTTCCCGACGGTGATTGTGTACAATTAGTGTGGTAAAAAATGAAAAGCGCTGTTCTGATCACGGGAGCTTCGAGGGGCTTCGGCCGTTGCCTTACGCTCGACTTTGTGCGTCTGCTTAAGACGCAGAGCATTGATCTGGTACGTAGCAGTTGCCGACACGATTATTTGTCGTTCTTCCGGGTATCTAATGCTGGTTACAGCACTTGTGGGCTCGTAGTGAAGCTGATCTGAAAGAGACTGAGCGTCTGGCGCGTGGAGAATGGGAGAAACAAGCCGCTACGGGTGAGCTGAAGTGTTTTCTACAGCTAGTGGATCTGAGTAACTCGATGGACTACACCGCCAAGGTGGATCAAGCGCTGCTGCAGCTAGCAGAGCAGAGCTACGACCGAGTTTACCTCGTGCACAACGCGGGATCTTTAGGCCAGCTCGGATTGGTACAGGAATGTGCAACCTCCCCGACAGACCTGGCACAGTATTGGGAACTAAACGTCACGTCAGTATTGTGGCTTAACAAGCGATTCCTGGACGTATTTGGGGCATCCAGAGACGAGCTGTTAGCACCTGCAGCCCCCTCGACTGAGAAGCATGCACAGCTTGTGATTGTCAATGTTACGTCGCTCTGCGGTATTGAACCCTTCAAGACGCATATGCTATACTGCACGGGTAAAGCGGCGCGTGAGATGCACCACCGAGTGGTCGCAACGGAGCAGGCGGCAGTCGGTAAGGTGCGTGTGCTGCAGTACTCGCCTGGACCGATGGACACGGACATGCAGAAGACACTGCGCGAGACGCCGCAATTGGATCCGGAGCTTCGTAAACAGTTCGCTGACATGAAGGCTAAAGGAACGCTTATCCCGCCAGCTCAGTCTTCAGAACGCGGCGTGAAACTTGCCATCAGCGGGGACTACGAGACTGGAGCCCATGTGGACTACTACGACCTCGATCCTCCGAACAAGCATTAACTTGATTCTGAAATGTGCTCGGGGAGGACTTTACTAGGGATCTACCACTACTATTAGAAAATCTGTAGTAACACCAATTAAATGCCAATGTTTCGAGTCATTATTGAATGTTTTAATTCTAATAAATACTACCAGGTACATGGTATCAAATAGTAGTTCAAGTAGTAGTATAACGTGTTGAAGACACACGATTCACACTGTGGGCTCGGCCTTGTTCCGAGACGCGTGATCCACGCAGTAGTACCCATACTTCTGGTACGAACGGCGACTGCAGCCCTCCAGTTTGCAGCGATTGCCGCCGCCGTGAGCCCAGCACAGACCGCCCTGTGTAGACACCTTCTCACAATCAGGAACCTCGCAGATTCGACCGCCGCCGTGCGACCAGCAGTGGCCGTACCGCTTCGCTTTGCGCGTGCATCCCTCGGTCGCGCACGTCTTGAAGCCACCGTGCTGGAAACACTTCTTGTACAGCTTGGCGCGATTGGGGCATCCCGTCACTGTGCACCGAGAGCCGCCGCCATGACGGACGCAACAGCCGCGAGACACGGCAATGTTCGTGCACCCCTCGACCTGGCAGGGTGGCGTGCGGCTCTTGCGGACTCGAGTGCATGCTGTCCGAGTCTTCTTGGGCTTGAGTTTAGCGGCGGTGGTGGGCTTCGGATCAGTAGTCGTGTAGGTTGTATGTTGCGTCTTAGTCGATGTCGATGACGTTGCTTCCGTGGTTGGTCCCTCGTTGTCATCGTCCCTGCTGCTAAACTCGGCGCCACTGCTATTGTAGTTGCTGCTGCCACTACTCGCTTCGCACAATGCAGCGAGTGACAGCGCTGGAAGCAGCGGTTTCTTACTCGTGGTGTTCACACAATGGTAGCTACTGCTCATCTTCTCGCGTGGCGCGATGCACGAACCCAGGAGCAGGAGCGATGACGACATGGCTGACGCGGCCGGACTCTGCGCCATTGCAGTCAGTCGTGCAACCGTGGCTGACGGTGACGGTGACATGGGCGGAGTTAACTGCATGGACCATTCTTCGACTGTACGCTGCGGGTTCAGCAGGAACGAGATGTCTGACTTGCCACTCATCGTTGTGTTTGTAGTACTTCGAAGTATGTAGTTGCAGTGTCAGTCAATGGGTGGAAGTGTGCAATGGGATGCAGTCGCCAAGCGTTTGGTCGACGGGTGCAATTCAGTTATGCTCCATGGAAACGAAAAGTATGGCGCTAGGAATGACTGTGGCAAAGCGAGACCGAAGCGGCGGAGAGAGTCAATGCCGCGCTGTTGGAGTGCGTGTCGTCTGTCAAGCGCGCTCCAAATTGAAGAGCGCGTGGCGCACCGCCGTTTGATTGGTCGAATCTCGCGCGCGTGCCGGCACACGCTGAAATGCGGCGAATCCTTGTTTTGACTTGGACTTTGTAGGGCTTCCGATGGTCCAGACACGCGGCTGTTGTCAGTTCAAGCGGCGATTGGCCACAGGAATTCGGGTGGTCCAACTCAGCTGACAAATAGTGTAGGTTTTTGCGATTTATTGCTGTGCTGAGATGTGGACTGCCAATCAGAGGCTTCTGGTGGTGCGAAGCACGCGTCGGCAAACAACGACCTTTGTTCTCACAGTCTGTGAGTCACAGACTCAAACCGCGTGCCCTCCCTGCATCGCGGATCGTCAAAGAGCACAGTTCGTTATTTTCGCTACAACACCAGGCAACTTGTTTGTGCTTGATTTTCACTTTTTTCCAGCAAAAAGCTTTTCCTAGAAGCACTTGGTAGATTTTGTTTTGAATTGCTAATGTGCCTAGATTTGAACGTCCTCAACTTGGTAAGGTCAAATCTGTTTTTGTTTGAAGAAAAGGCAATCTATTTTCTAATATTTTGTGTTGTAATGTTCTTTTGACGCTTGAACAGATAGAAAACAATTGTGGAAGAATGGAGTTAACCACTCCTGCGCTCTTCGCACGTAACGATTTCTGGTATGCCAAAATGTAACGAGCATTTACTGATGCTGTTAACACTTGAACTATGTGTGTGTGTGACAGCAATGCCCCCAACAGCAAGTACGTCTGGTGATAGGAACGGAACTCACAGTCGCGTTTAGCGCTCTTAATTAATATGAAGCTCGAGGCCATATAAGCACACGCTAGAGCTACAAAGCTACCAATTTATCCTGCTTGTTGCGTCGGAAGAGTCCGTCACAAACGACCAGACGTCGAAGAAACGCTCCTGATGAGTGCTCAGAAGTGAGTTATGGGGCCGAAACGCGACAAAATGCACGCGCGTTACCACGTTTGTAGCCTGATAGGACCACACGAAGACCTTTAGTAGATCAGTTTTCAATTCGCATCCCAGTAGATACACCTCCTAACTTCCATTCGAGCGAAAAACATGAATGGGAAGGTTGACATTGCCTTCTTCTGAGCCCGAAGCCGAACAGAAAACCGCAAGTGCTAGCACCCACGTACAGCGCAACCCCAACTTTACCCCCAAAGTCGCTCTTCCAAAGCCTCTAGCCGATGGAGCGCTTGGAACGGGTTGCGTTCCCGCTCTCACTCACCCGGAAAATTCCAATATCGTACGCGCCGAACGAAAAGTGTTTCAGCAACGTACGCTGCCAATAGCACCGCTATCGCCAAGTTACCACTCCTTTCATCATCCGCATTCATACAGGGATCCTCAAAAATATACTTACTGAAAAATATATTTTTTAGTAAAAGAAAAAACTTACTTATGGGTTGGCCACGATTTGAAAATTTATCTGTGGATTGGTTTCAGTCCAGATTCTCAGCTGACAAATAGTGTAGGTTTTCGCACAATCTACATGTACATGTATTGCTGTGATGATATTATGTGTGCCTGCATGCACACTGCCAATCAGAGGCTTCTGGTGGTGCGAAGCACGCGTCGGCAAACAACGACTTTTGTTTTCACAGTCTGTGAGTCAAAGCGCGTGCCTTCCCTGCATCGCAGATCGTTAAAGAGCACAGTTCGTTTTTTTTCCCACAGCACCAGGCAACTTGTTTGTGCATGATTTTCACGTTTTCAACAAAAAGCTCTTTAAAACCTGACTTTCTAAGCAAATACTCACCGGACATTTGATTGATGTTTTGTGCATTGCGAAATGTGCCTACGTCTTCAACGTCTTCAAACAGTACCATAGCTTCAGTAAAACCTAGTAGCACTTCAACCTTGCACAATTTATCACGTCACCTACTGTACATCATTTCTAAAAAAATTTAACTAAAACTATTTATCACTTAAATAGTGGTAGACTCGATGTGGCGTTTGCAATAGTAGTTGTACTTCTGATACGAACGACGGTTGCACTCTTCCTGTTTGCAGCGATTGCCACCTCCATGGGCCCAGCACAGCCCACCCTGGGTGGACACCTTGGTGCATTCGGGAAATTCACAAATATGACCACCGCCGTGTGACCAGCAATGGCCGTAGCGCTTGGCCTTCTTGGTGCAACCAGGTTCCGTGCACATTTTGTAGCCACCGTGCTGGAAGCAGCGCTGGAACAACTTGGCACGTTTATTGCAGCCGGACATGGTGCACTTGGATCCGCCACCGTGGCGCACGCAGCGTCCACGAGAGACGGCAAGGTTCTTGCACCCGTCGACCTGGCACGGAGGAGTGTGGGTCTTGTGATGGCGAGACTTCGCAGGTAAATTCGCAGCAGCCGGGTGGAATATCTCGCTCGACATGTAGAGCGCCGCCAAGGACAACACCGGATAATTGACTTTGTCGCTACTGTGAAAGCGAGTTTTCTTGAATCGCGGGGCGATATTTAAACTGATTAGACGGCGGGGGTACGAGCTTAAAGGCGAGTTCGGCTCAGGGCTCTGATTAATCGGGGACAGAATCTCGAAGAGCGACGTGAGCGGAGGTGAAATAGGGATTACCACGTTGTCGAAACCGGCACAGTCTTCCATGGTAGACGGGTTGAGGAGGTAAGAGATGTTTGCCTTGCACATGACTGTGAATGTATTAGAGGTGTCCACTTGTAGTTGTCCACTCGACGGTAAATTTAATTGTGGACTGAAGACCAAGCAGAAAAGCAGACAGCGGCACACGTAGGGGGGGGGGATACTGCGAAACTCGTGCTTCAGAACTAAAAAGACACGCTGGCACGCACCAAGCAGAAATGCGACCGGCACACGCTGAAGTTCAAGCATCATTGCCTTGATTGCTTGGAACTTGTAACGTGTTTCTAGAACTGACTTCGAAGAACGAATTACAGTACTTTATTTTGCTTTTAAGTCTTAAAAAACAATTTGATATTAATATTTGTGTGAAGCAAGTTGAAGTGGGCGAGTAAATCTGAGTAAATCTGAGTTCATCAACTGGAGGGACCAACTTCGAGCAGGTATATTTACAAAACGGTAGATGTAGCTGCAACGTGGGGCCTTGTTTACAATGAGTCAAGTGGAGGCACTTCAACTCAAACGCACCTTCGGTCAACAAATTTATCTGAAGTGAAGATACACTGAAGAATGGACTAAACGGTCAGCTAATAACCTTGTAGCATCAGACAATTGGCAAAATTTCAACTCGGATAAAGGGATCGAGATATGAGACCTCAACATTTCTCCAACGCATCATCAATTAGGCGTAATATTGTCAAGGTTGGTAGCTGCATATTTCACGTCCCAAGTACGCGCGAAATCACTTCAACAAAACTAAAAAAGAGAAACGTTTCAGAATCTCTCGACGCAAGCGGCTTGCTATGCTGAGCAATCTGCTCACGACCCAGCAGCATCTTTGTTGCATTCATCTGCATGCACAGCTTTACTGTAGTCTGTGTGTTTATTAATACAGTATTAATAATTCTGGAGGTGTTGAACAGCTGGGCTCACCCAACACGATCTGCCTGGCACGCAGGAGCACGCCTCGCGTACCCAGGGCTGACATTGCGGAGACTTTTCAGGCACGCGATTGCACACTCAAATTGTATGCTCGTCGTCAGCGCTGCGTGTCTCCAGGTTTGCGTCTTTTTAACAACTACAGTAGCTTTTGATGCAGAGTCTAGTATGAACAGCGGGGTATGATTTTACGACCAGGGTATTGTAATCCATGTATTAGGTTGGAAATTCGCATAAGACTTTGGCTTGAATGCTTGTTTCGAGCTGTCGGGCTATTTCCGCGAGATAGTTATTAAAGAAGACAATTCAAGCGTGTAAGGCTGGCCGAAGATTCAATTGCATGCATGAGGGTATCTACTTCGCATTTTGCCCTCGTTCATGTTGATTGCGATCTTGTACTGTATGAGATTTCCTTAGCGAGCTCTTATTCTCAGCTAAACAACAAAAAGACGCCAGAAAATTTGATTTCCGAGAAATAAGCTTAGGCATTATGCGTATAGCAGATTTCTACTGCATTTAATTACCTCGACTTTTCTCTTTCCTACTGGATTATGGTAAGTCCGAAAATAAAATCATTTTTCTATAAAGAGTTAGCTTTTTAAAGTTTGTTTAAAAAAAAGGTTTTTACGTTATGAGTCTAATTATTTTAGCACTGCTTTGGCCAGTTGTGCTCCAGCAGGGTTCTGGAAAACCCGGGGTTTTCGAGAAAAGTGGATAGTGCTGTTACCGCATTACGCTATAACATCTAATAGATTTACTGTTAAACGTTAATAGCCTTTAATAATACATTGTATCTTTCCTGAGTCAAGGGGTGGGTGTGTGGGTAGCCCCGGGCCACAAAACCCCCACTGGGAACCGCATCTTTCAACTCGCATTTTAAAGGTTCAACAACCGGCCTTTTGTCTTGTATCGGGACAGGTAGCTGGCATTTATGCTCAGTCCCCGCATACTTGTACAGCGCTTACTTTGGAGGTGATTATAAAAAAGTGCCATGCTGTCTGACAGACGGGTGGCGGCAATGGCTGCTTGGATTATTCTGCGTGGAAGTCTTCTGCAACCGTGGTGTCTGAATAAGATGGGACCGTCGCAGTTTCTGAAGTTTTTCTGGCGGTGCCGCGTGTCTAACGGGCGTCACCGCGTGTCACCGCCATGCTGCGTTTCTCTTAACGTGTTGTATTAACTTAATAAAATAGGAAGGCCGTCCACGCAGACGCTTAATTTACCTGGCAAACGACCGAGGCGTGCAGTTGTTCCGTTGAGGCCAATAAGGAGCTTTAAGACTGCTTGCCTGCAGCAGGATCGCTGCGTGGCGAGACGCATGCTTCAACGACGATGGTATGCTGAATGCATTTTGCATTGATGAAAATCAGACGGCGTTTTTGCCACTATAAACACGCACCGTGAATCAATTTTGGCCGGGCACTTGCAAACGTCGCTTGGTGAATCAACAAGCGACAATCGAATCTCTTATTCATTATTGATTCCACCATTCAACAGACACGCCACACAGCTCAAGACATGAACAAGACAGCCATCTCGTTCCTCCTAAACCCATCGGAGCCCTTAGCTCCAACGACTCCTGAGCATGCACCAATATCACCGTCGGCATCACTTTTTAATAGCCTCTCGCCCATCACGAGAGGCCCGGAACCCACCTCAGTCTCATTCACGGGTCGTCATCTGTACATTGCTTCACCTGATAAACGCCAGTGCTTTGGCTTCAACAACAACACACTCGAGCTCCCGGCCATGTCCATGACCGCACTGTGTTTCGAGTGCTTCAGCTCCAGTGACGACGAGCAGTCGGACAATTTGCCCACTCCAAGCATCTCCCGACCCCGTAAGACCCACACTCCTCCGTGCCAGGTCGACGGGTGCAAGAACCTTGCCGTCTCTCGTGGATGCTGCGTGCGCCACGGTGGCGGATCCAAGTGCACCATGTCCGGCTGCAATAAACGTGCTAAGTTGTACCAGCGCTGCTTCCAACACGGTGGCTACAAAATGTGCACGGAACCTGGTTGCACCAAGAAGGCCAAGCGCTACGGCCATTGCTGGTCACACGGCGGTGGTCATATTTGTGAATTTCCCGAATGCACCAAGGTGTCCACCCAGGGTGGGCTGTGCTGGGCCCATGGAGGTGGCAATCGCTGCAAACAGGAAGAGTGCAACCGTCGTTCGTATCAGAAGTACAACTACTATTGCAAACGCCATGCACCTAGAAACTAAATTTTATAGTTACATTATTTTACCACGAAAGAGATGACAGCTACAAAAGATGATATTGTAATACTGTTTTATTTACAAGAGCTTTTGAACACTACGGAATACTTTATGTGAAACTGTAGGCGCTTCAAATAGGTATAAATTCGTAGTTTTTACAAGAATTGGAGCTTTGCGGTGAAACCACGATCCAACGACCTATTATCGGCCCAGTCAGCTGATACTTAAGCACAACTTGTGTATTGACACGCCGTTAAAAAGACAAGCAGTCAAGCGTACGCCTGTGAACCCTCCCACGACGATACCAAGCAGAAACCTGCACTGCAAAACGCGCCTGGTGCCCGAAAGAAGACACGAACAGATCTCCATCCATCAGGTCGATTGCCAACCAACTTGTCAAAAGCTGCACGGTGTTGTGCCAGTAAAAAAGTTTGGCTGTCGCGAATAATAATCAATGTGTACGCACTGAAGTGACCGCCGTCACACACACCAACTTCCCGCTTTACTTTTCTTTAAAAAAAACACTCATCTTGTCGACAGAATAGTGCCGGAGACAGTCACAACCGACAGTTTGGGACTTGCCTTTGCAGCAGGATTCACGAAGTTGCCTGTTCTTTGCTGTCTTTTACTACGTAGTACTAGTACACCTTAACTCTCCAACTTGACGCACGTCCAGGCGCATTGTCTTGCGTTAGTGACCCGAGCTTATGTGTTCAATCTTGCAAACGCCTGCAGACAATTTTTTTTTACGTTTCTCAAATCTGCTCGCTTACCTTTGTACCCATCAGTCTCCATGTGATCAAGTTCCAGTGATTCTTTCACTTCAAACCATATTTCAATTGTCCAGACGTTCACAACACTGCAATTCGATCGTCATCCACACCATGTGCAGCAAGTGGAACATCACTTATCTGCTCAATCCAATCCAAGTCAAGGCCGAAATGAACCGAACAGAATATGCTGATGCCATGTCCCTGTTTCGTAGTCTCGCCCTCGTCAGCCCGCAAGCTGCCACTTCTTCGTTGCAGTACCGGTGACAGCTTTTAGCGTGTATCGTGCCAAACGAGAAGAAGCGTAATTACTCCCAGTACTTGAGTGGCAAGAAAACAAAAATCTCTTTGATGACTCTAGCTGCGCTGTCGTCGACCGCCAAATCTCAAGCTAGCCAGGCTTCAAGTGCAGCTTCGAGTTCCAGTGACGGTACTGAGGTGCACTCCACCACGCAGTATTCTTTATCCATGATACCTTCATCACAAGTGGTCAGGACTCGCACCCGCACACCGCAGTGTCAAGTTGACGGGTGCTCGAACCTCGCAGTCTCCCGTGGTTATTGTGTCCGTCACAGTGGCGGTTTGCGTTGTATAGAACCAGGATGCACCAAGCGCGCCAAGTTGTATCAACGATGTTTCCGGCATGGAGGCTTCAAAACTTGTACGGAACCCGGATGCACGAAGAAGGCCTGCTCACTGCTGGTCGCACGGTGGCGGTCGCATTTGTAAATTCCCAAAATGTACCAAAGTATCCACCCAGGGTGGACTATGCTGAGCTTATGGAGGTATCAATCGTTGCGAACGGGAAAGATGCAATCGTCGCTCGTACCAGAAGTACAATTACTACTGCACCCGTCACACTGCATTGGAGAAGCCTTCTTGAACCCCGTAGCTGATTTACCCTAATTCAAAGCGTGAAATATCCCAACTATACAGCGGTTAGTACGGACAAGTGCCTTTGTTGTGGCCTTCCGCACGATGACACTTATGACACTTGTACATCGCTCGCTTACGTTGACTCATCGGACGGGTCCGTACACGACGTCTTTTCTTCTTCGCGTTGGCATCGTTACTTGCCCTTTGTTTGTTTACAAACCGTGGTGGGCGTAAGGTCGGGTCGCACTTCAGGTTGTCTTCCACTGGTAGTTCCAGCGTTCGATTTTTGAATGACGACGCGTAGTCGCATACAAGATAACACTCGTCGAAAAACTCCACAGCTTGATCCATGGCGTCTAGCTTCTGTAACGCCGCTAGCACATGTCGACAAGGAATGCCCCACTGTAGTCGACGTGAGCATGTGCATGTGCGGTGCTCCAAGTCCACACGTCGTTGTCGGATCTGTGGCTTGTGTGTATTCCACACAAACGCGAGCTGAGATGAGCTCATACAGACGGAATATTGCTGGACGCGAGCAAGTTCTCCCTGCATCAATCGTTCAGCTTCTGGGGTCACTAGACGATGTTCCCGTTCCCACTGCGTCGCACGCTCATGTCGTTGATAAGCTGCGTGCATTGCTACCACGGATAACACTTTAATGCATTCGTACGGTAGCTGTTTGTTCACTGGAGCTAAGCCCAGCGTCTCCGTTCCTAAATCCAGTTGCTCGAACCGCGTTGTCTTCCACCCGTACATCTTCCTCTTCGCCAAATACGGATACAAACACCACTTCGTTGGCTCTACTCCACGTATATACTGCGCTGCTGCCTCGTTCTGTCGAGAAAGCTGCGCTACTAACGTCAGGTACTCGCTCGCAGCTTCTGCACTCTGAGCTTTCCACACGAGCGTCTCGTCCTCGTCTTCCAGCACAATTTCATGAGCTTCGCGCATATCTCGCAGTAAATGTTGCGTACACAACATTACGTATGGTAAATTCAGCTCAGCGCATGCAGAGAATAAGTCTTCACGCCCGTTAACTACCACAGGGAACCGACGTAACGGGAAGCCATGTAGTATCAATTTGTAGAGGAACCACGTGCAGTGCCCGATAGAGTCCTCGGGTACGAGAGCTGCGGCATGCAATAGCGGCTTGAAGTTTCCGTCCTGACCTATAAGCACCAGCATTGTGCCATTGTAGCTCGTGTGCTGCATCTCCACGCTGTCGATACCCAATACACACTGGTTATTCCATACACAAGTAGGGCCTAGAGCTATAAGTGCTCTTAAGAAGAAAGCGTCAGCGGTCGAGCTCTGATCCGACACGTCTCGGTCGCTTTCGGTATCGATAACAGTGGCGATATGGGCATTCAGAGTACGTAGTTGCTCCATATACCAAGGTAGTTTCTGCATTGACTCGACTACTTCCGGAGCGGCGTCTCCGTTGCGTCTAGCAGTCTCTAAAGCGTCCAATAGGTCGGTTTTGGCCTTATACACCATGCTTTTACTGCACTGAAAAGCTTGGGCGGCCTCTAGCTGCGCTACTAGGTCGGCAGATGACACGCTGGCGTCGGCGTATACTGCGTCTCTTAGTAGCATGCTCTCCTTGAGCTGTCTGGTCGTGGGTTTGGCCACGCTGTCACATTGCGGGTCGTGGACTAGCGAACCTGACGTCACGTACCAGAAGCGCGCAGTCTCTTCCTTTTTAGGGCGCGAATAGACGGCGTTAAGGAGCCATGGGCATGCTGAGTCGCTGGAGCACACGAATTTCTTGTAGCTTCCGCCGCTCACTTTGACGACGGCTCGTTTACCGATTTGTAAGGCGATGTCCTTGATGTACGCAGTCAGCTCCTTGCCGCGAGCCCATTTCTTGGCCTTAAGCGCCGTCAATTGGGCCTCAAGGTCGTCAGTGTCTTGAGTCGATTCCGCATCCGATGTCATAGTCGACGTGAGTTTCTGATCGATTTGTAAAAGGTATCGATTTCAGCGAGCGATTTTGAGAGGGAACACTAATGGCGTCCGTCTATCAAGACGATGAAGGCTAAAGTGGTGGATTTACTACATTATGGAGATGTACATGTTTGTGTGGCTACACTGAAGTTGGCAGATTAACTCTGTCTTCCCAATTACTGGCTGTCATAGCTGTCGTAACTCTCGTCGCTGTCCACGGAGCCGAGCTTGCTGTTGTACGGGTTCGGGAAGGGGCAGAGCAGCTTGGGGTCGTTGAAGTCCTGCTCAGTCGCCTTGTCCTTCGCGTCGTCGCTGCACTTGCCGTACGTGTAGTTGAGGCGCACGCATACGCCGCTGTTGGCGCACGGGTACATGGACGGATCCACGCAGTTGTTGAAGGCGCACTGCTTGCCGATGGGCGTCACGTAGAACTTGTCGGTCACGCGCACCTTGAGGTGAACCTCTTGCTCGGCAAGGACGAGCGCAATGGCGGTGATAGCTACAGCAGCGGCGGTAATTGTCGAGAGGATCTGCATCTTGGTTGTTGCTGGCTGATTCGGAACTGAGCGCTGGAATCTTTTGACATGCGGAGTGGTGGTTTAGATCTGATTTATAACCTACGCCATCTTATTGGACGAAAACTGCTGGCGATCACCGAGATGCCACAAAATGACTCAAAAACACTTCATTTTTTGGGCCCTTCTGACGCAAATTCCTATCGTTAGTGCAACTTAAACGCGCACGTCATCGTCGTCGAGGGCATACTCCTCCATGCCCTCTTCCTCCTGGTCGAGTTGTCGGTATCTCCGCTTGGCTTCTTGGTGCGCCAGACACGACGTGAATGGCCGACGAACGCAACTCAACGTGTAGCAGGCCAAAGCGCCGATCTGAGTATACAGTTGCGTCACGCGGGTACCCGTTTGAAGCTGCCACGCAGTTATTTCGTCCTTGAGACTCTGTGTGTGGTCATTCCCGCCAGCAGCTCGTGCTACCGGATCTGAAACATTGATGCCGCTACTGAGAGTTCCCGACGTCTTATCTTTCTTTGGAAACGTCGATGGCAAGTCGATAGTAGAAGGACGCAACAAGTGCGAGCCAAAAAGTTTCGACGCGCGGCCACTGAACACCACACGGGACGGAGATCGCGCGTTATCCTTCTCAGCCTTTTGAGGGTTGTCGATCCTCGCCAACTCCCGATGCACAGGCTTGAGAACAGTCTCATGGCTACTCCCACACATTGGAAGGTAAACTACGTTCAGTTTCTGCTTGGCATCGGACAGTGGCCACTGGTGTTTGACACGCATGGCAGGGTCCAGTTCTATTGCCAATACTTGTAGCCACATCCTTCCCTGTTCAGCATTGAACACAGTGCCGACAGCCGACAGGAAAGCGCCATTCTTAATGTAGAACAGCTCCTTGGCTGAATTGGACGCCTCTGCACGAGCCGCTATTGTGTTTTCTGGCGCAGTCGTACCATCATCTTGGTTACTATTCTGCGGTAGTCCGTCGTCAGAGAGAGACACTTGATAGTATTGCTTCGGGTTCATCTTTCCGGGTGGAGGGATCTCCTGGACCATACAAGTGTTGGTCTTGGCGTTCGATTGGATCGCATAGCCGTATTGAACAGACTTGCCGAGGTCTTCGAACTCCTCTTCTTCCTCTTTAGCCTCTTCGGCGTTATTGTCTGGACTTGTGTTGTTATCTTCGCGTTCGTCTACATTTTTGCTAAAAGATGTATGCTTTTCCGACGGAATTGCAACTCGAATCCACATACGTCCTTTGTCATTAAGAACCCGCTGAGTTGACGAGAACACGGAGCCTGGTTCGAGATGCCCAACGATCTCTGCTTGCAGATCAGCAGTGCGACGTAAAGGCAGAGGACGACGACTGTATACAGTACGGTAATACCGCTCGGCATTGTCATTAACAGGCACGTCCTGGATACGGTTGCTCCCCCACGGCACCATCACTCTTTGAGCAGTATTGGCATTACGCTCAATGACCCACGCATCGGGTCCTGCGGTCTCATGTTCTTGGTCTTGATTCTCACCTGCTTCTTCCGCTGGATTCTCTTCCTCACTCTTCTTCTCGCCTCCTTGTTGCAATTCTTGTTGCGATTTTAGCGGTTGGATCCGAACCCACACACGGTCCTTGAGTAATTTACGTTCAATCGCCCGCACAACGCGATAGCTCTCGACATTGTAAAGACGTGGTGCTTGTAAGCTTGGGATCGCGCGGACTGGCAGCTCACCTGCCCATTTGCCTCCTCGTCCAGCCACATTCTGTAGATACACTGGCCCATTGCGGAAATATCCCACTTGTTTCGGGTCTTCCACTTCGATCAGTGACTTGTGGAACGAAGCATTGATCCAGCCTCCCAACCCAGCCAACGCTGACGTCACCTTTACTGCTAGTTGTGTAAAATCCTGATTAAATCGACACTCTGTAGCTTGGAATACACTCAATGGCGGTAAGAACCGCTGCATATGTCGCGGTGTATCGGAGCTAGCACCAGAACTGGAAGAAGACACTGACGCTGAGTGGAGATTAAACACTGGCTCACGGTAGAGTACCAAGCGGTCGCGTGCACACATGTACGTCGGGAATTCTGTTAATTACAGTATAGAAATATCAAGTTAGTCGATTATTTGCAATGTTTTGTTGGTCAGAAAAACGAACCTGGAAGTCTGCGCATGTAGCGGAACGGTGCTGGCTGTGCTGTGACCGCCGACGAGAGCTGACGGGCTGGTAAATCACTGCCATCTATGGTCTTCGAGCCAGTAGGGAGCTCAAATTGCACGCGGATGTAGCCATTGTTCTTGGCGTTGGAGAAGTAGCCGCGACGGATCTTGAGCCACACCTGGTCGTCGTAGTAGAGCACACTCGAACAGGCAAAGTACGAGCCCACACGCAGCTCCCCGCAGCGATCGATCTGCTTCTCACGCGGCGAAGAGTATACGAACATGCGTTCGCGGTTTAGAAGAGCGGACGACGTCGCCGCGCCGCCATCGGGACCGATGTATTGGAAGAACTCCTCCATACTGGTAATGGAAAAGTGACGAGTGGAAGAGGCATCGGTGCTAAATATGATTCGCTGAAATTTTGTCGAATTAAAGCTGGTGAATGCTTCTCGTGTCCAATCCATCGAGTTATGACAATAAAGAAGCACATAGGGGCTCAGAGGTTTTGAAACAATTATCCCGCCGAAGCGAAGCGGGCAAATAACTAGAATAAAACCTGAAGTACCGCCGCGTAACGGCAGCGCTCGGCTAGTAAGTGCACACTTCAGATGCTGCAACGCTACCTACTGAATTGTCGACAGGCTGCGAACTACCGATCGCTGAGCTCGTCGCGTGGCGGTCTCTTTGTCGTGGAAGGAGAACTCACCCAGGTGATTGTAGTCACTGCTAATGATGTATTGCATTGCTTCGACTAACAAGGGTTATGGTAGCTCCCAGTCGGCACCATCCCACCAGTGGGTGTGGAGGCTCGGGTGAGTCACGCTTTTTCGATCGAAGACACGCGTGCCTTCTCGAGACTATCGGGCGACAACAACCCGTTGCATGTAGACGCCGATTTCGCTCTGAAGCACGCAGCCGAGAGCAAACCCGTGGTGCAAGGTTTGCTCTCCGCCAGTCTTTTTGCCACCATTTTCGGCCGCTCTGTGCCGGGCGCTGTGTACGTTAAGCAAAATCTGCGCTGGAGAGCTCCATTACTGGTGGACGAGAAGGTGACGGCCCACATCCGTGTCGTGAGAGTACGCAAGCGTTTTGTCGAGTGCGAGACCATGTGCATGAAAGCAAGTGACGGCGTCGTCGTCGTCGATGGACAAGCTACACTGCTGTTTCCATCCAATGAGAAAACGTCGTCTACCTAAAGTCAGCGTGCTCAGACAACGTAGTTGTAGACTCCCGATACCTTTTCTTTCAAGGTCGTATTAGAGTAGCTGCTCAATTTTAAGACATACCATCTCTGTTTTGTAATCGGGTTCATCTCGGAGCCTCGTCCCCAGACGGGCGCCGAGAAGAAAAGCTCAGCAATCGACCATCTATCTACGCCTCGAGTTTCTTCTTGTTGGGCGACTCCCTCCAGACGGTCTTGACCACCTCCGTGATACCAGGTCCCTCCAGGTTAACGCGTAGCAGGCCCAAGAACATGAGCGACGTGGCGCCGAGCCAGCCCAGACGCGCGAGCGTGCGGACGTTCTTGGGAACGTAGTCCGAGATGACGTTGTTCATGCCAATGTGGGCGTGCACGGGCAGGATCAAGCCCAGCGCCAAATCAACGGGAAGCACTAGCGGCGACGGGCTGAGCACAAAGGCAAGCGGCACGGCGCCCATGAGGCCGACACTCGTCAGGTGCTGCAGCTTAACAGAGAGGGCGTGATTGTCGGCTGCAACGGAAACAGAGATGCTTTAATTAAAACCATCGGAAAATGGGTACAATGAGAGACAAAACGGTATTACCTTCCACGATGCCCGCAAGGCCCGTGACCTCCTTGTTCTCCGTGTACTTAGTGGGGGCGCCTGCAAAACCAAGATATCATGTCAGTCTAGATAAGAACGAGGAGAGCAGCTGGTACGCACTCTTTCGGAAGTGGCGCACACTCGACGAGGGTTGCGGCGCCGTGCGTTTGGTCATGGCTGTTCCGGATCGCATCAAGCTGCGGTGCATCATGGTCGTTTATTGTGGCGTTTCTGGACCCCTCTTTTTTCGTACTGAGCCTATACCTACAAATACCAAGGCACTTAAAGTTAGCCGTGTGGACCACAGTTTATTGTGTACCTTCAAAACCTGTGATACACACAAGCTCAAGAATGGTTACATAACGAGTATGTGAGCATCCCGTAAACAGGTTGCTTTGGGGGCGACGCAAACCGGTATTATCACCGGTCCAACGACGCCCCCTCTCTCCTCAAATCAAATCAATCTGCCTTTACAAACATCAAGTCATTTACATGGAAACATTTACACGAATCCTTCGCCAGAGAGAAGCAAAGGGAATGCCAGGTTAGTCGCGGGTGTTCAGCTGATGAAGATTGCAATACTGATTGTTAGGTTTATGCGTGCAGGTCTCTCGGCTCGCAACGGACAGCTATTAATACATGCCATGTGCAAGACCCATCGTCGGCAAGCTCGCGTGAGTAAAAAGCATCGGCGTGGCTTGAACTCCTCAGCACCAGGTCCGCGTCATGATCACGCGTCAGATGTCGGAATTGATAATGTATCAGCAGCACCTTCTAGCGAGCCCACAATTACTTCGACGCACCACTGTCCAGAGAATTTATGTAAGCATACGAGTCGATGTGTCGAAGTGCGGGCTATAAAGAAAAATGGAGGGCTCCACTGGCTATGCGAGCAGCACCGCCAGCTGCAGAATGCAGAACAGTGCCAACGATACCAGCGCCGGAAGGTATTTGCCAATTCACGAAAAACAACGGAACAAGATCTACACAGCGTTGATTCTTCTAGTGCAAAGGCAACGCCACGTGATTCTCCATCTCACAAGTCTCAGTATCGTGCAAGTAACAATATAACGACTGATGAAGTCGTGGTTCCGACAGTTGCGCAGTCTGGAACTCTCGAGAAGAAACAGCAGTGTGGACATCGGAGCATCTGCCATCGGCCACGCGTACTAAAAAATAACGGTGAGCTCCATTGGCTGTGTGACCATCACCGTGAACAGCAAAATGCCCTTCAACGGAGGCGGCGACGGCAGCTATCAGCTGCGCGTCGTATGCTCAACGTCAGAAGCGAACTTACCGTGACGCAAGACACCAATTCGTCAGAGTCAGCAACGCAGGTGTGCAATCGAGCTGGAAGAACGGATTATTTCAAGGAACAGTTCAATGTGCACCCCAGCAAAAAGGATGCTTCTTCTAGTGAATCGGTCCATGCAGCTGCGATATCGGAGCCACTCCTGAGTATATTCAAGGCTCATCGCGACGAAGTTGTTCGTCGAATCCAAGTTGATCAGTTGTTTCTCAAACACATTGAAGAGTTGTGGGCAGCATTTGGTGCCACAAATTAATTGGCGTACATATATTGCGTTCTGTATCCAAGTCCTCTCTGCTCTTCATCCACTCGACAAGATGTGCTTGTATGGCCCCATGATTTCTAGGGCATGTTGTCCAATAGGCACTTGATGGAGATATGCTCTGTCGCAGTCTCGAGCGTAGCCGAGATGGCATGAATTCACACGTGATCGACTTTGTGGAATGCGTAACGCTATAGCTCATTAATGGCGCTACGTCTAGGCATGAGGGAGAACTGCGGAGTTGTGAAGCTGCGCAAGCAGCTTCATCGCTTGGATCACCGGAAGAGCAGTCTCCAGTGTCTTGGAGACCGCGGCAGCAACGCGAGATTCCTCTGCTTCAAACGTAGATATTTTTTCAGGTCGCGTATTGAGTTTTGCTAGTGTCAGAGGGAAAATAGAGTTTCGGTGCTTCACCCGTGATAGTGCTACATACGCAAATGATACAGTAGGAATCGAATTGGTATGAAATACAACTTTGTCGCAAGTCAAGCCTTGTACTTTGTGAATTGTCATTGCATAGGCTAGCCGTAGGGGGATTCCGCGACGGACAACTCGAAGGTCGCTATTTTTCTTTCCCCAAGTGATTTCCCTGGGCACAATCGGTACGATATTAGGAACATCTTTCAAGAACGAGGGACCGAGATATAAATCAGTAACTTTAATGAGAATGATTGGGAGCTCGCTGCCTTTATAAAAAATGAGGTCGTAAATGATTCCGTTCGTCCCATTACAAAGTCCTGCTGATTGTTGAAGGTTGAAAGTCAACGTGACAGGAGCACCAACACACAACATCATTTTCGTTGCGACAACTCTATCTCTTTCATTGTTCGTCGTTTTAGCCTCACTAATAAGGGCGCTAACTGTTCCTTCAGGTATATCGCGTTTCTGGTGGAGACGCTTTTGCTGGACATGATGCAGTGCGTTGATATGAACGATGGGTACCTCATTGGCAAGTAAGCTTTCTGCGTTAGCTGCATCAACATCTACATTTTTGTGAGCAATGTGTTTAGCTTTTGAATACCAGCATGGTTCGTGCGCTGAAGGACTACATCGTGAATTAAACAAATTAATGTCAGCTTCGGTCGGTTTACGACTGCGCAAGCGCCTCAAAGCATTGAACCACTCAGGATCACGCTTTCCTCGGTTTTGATCTGTCAGCAGGCAAACGTTAGATATTCTTTCCCATAACTCACGCCCTTTACGCTGCACTTCATTGTATACCTGCTCTAGCGGTGTAGCCAGTGCGTACGGAACAACGGGGTCTAACTGAGCGGCATCACCAGTAAAAATGATATCGCGTCCACGAAAAGGCAAACTGCGCTGCTGAGGCCAAATCTCCCGCATTCGTTGGTCAATCCAGTATAACATCCCGCAAGATATGACACTGAACTCATCGATAATCACTAAATGTACATCCTTGTATCTCTGTTGAAGGTTTTTAAGCTTATTTGCACCGTGCTTCTGCGAGGTGAGTGACGTGTAAGGGGATGAAAACGCGGTTCGGGAAAATAATGAAAAACCTAGTGCAGAACACACTGTTTGCCCCTTAATATTAAAAGCTGCAGTACCTTGGTGAGCAAGTAGGAGAATCCGTTGGGAGTGACTTGAAGGAAGATCCCTGAAAACGCAGCGGGTATCTTTTACCAAGTGATCAATAAGCCAACTTTTCCCACTACTGCCTTCCCTGTTTATAATCATTTGTATAGGCGTACAAGGCGTACCTTCGATCACCGCTTTCAATCTAATCCGCGACTGCTTCATTGCCAATGCAAATGGTATCCATTGCGACTCCGACATAGTTTCTTTTGGTACTGAGGTGTCCTCATCATCGGTAATAGGATAGCGATAAAACGTATGTCCACTTGGGTTTGAGTGCGCCAAACTATCTCTCTCCTTCATCCAAGGCTTAACGCAATCTTTCATGAAGGTTTTTGCTCGTTGAACATCCTCCTCAGAATATTTATGCTTTGCTCTCCACGTAGTTATTCTATTGACATCGTCTGTGTTTACTTCTAAGCTACAGGTATCTTCGTCTTGCATGGATACCCCACTGTTTTCAACGAAGACATACTCGGAGGGAGGAAGTTGTTCACAACATGGAGAGGCGTGTGACTGTCTGAGCAAATCCAACGAGTGTTGGCGAGCTATTTTGGCATTAGACTCCTACAGCAACTCGTTATCACGATTCTTCTCCTGCTCATGAAGAAAGCGCTCAATGCATTCATCATCCTCTTGAGGAACGTCGTCAAGTGTACGCCAGGGTACATGCAGGAATAACTCCCCGTAACAGAAATCTGGGTCATGTACATCATCTGGAGCCTTCCAAGGAGATGCACGAATAACTCGGGGTTTTGCGCGTCTTTTAATATAACCGCATCCATCGATTCTTTTCCAGCAATCCTGATTTTTTGTGAGCAAGTTAACCTTGTCATGTAGATCATAGTTCTCAACAAACGTAGCAATACTTATTGAATCGAAGGCTTTATTTGTTGGGCGGGCTATATACGCTCGTTCAAAAGGCTCTAACCTACAAGTTGTTCTTCGAGCTTGATCAGCAAACACAGCAAGTTCTTGCTGCTTGCGAGTGTCAACTCGATAGCAACGCATGTGGTGGCGTAACACTTTCACACGTTCAACCGTCCGCGACTTCCCATGCAATGGTAGCTCGCGCAATAGAATGAAATATGCTTCTTGAGCACTAATTTCTCTTATGGACAAAGCGGCATTTGCAACTCGTTTTAAAATGACATGGTAAGGTAGATTAACACCACAGCGCTTCACCGCTGCCGCGATGACCTTTTTAAAGCGCGCTGTATCCGGCTCTGCTTTACTCACGTACGCAGCAGTGTACTCTGCAGCACCATAGGCGTTGCCGATGAGTTGCACATCCATATTAGCCCTCCAGGTGGACAGCAAGGCCGGTGTGTAGTTATTGGTACTTGTGATCTCTCGTTTTAATCTAACATTGAAGGATGGTGTGCCATCGCTACCAATTGATGCATCAATTTCAGTGTGAGGCTGGAGCTCTTTGGGGTAGCCGAACCTGCACTCGCTACTTTTTTTTCCTGCATGCAGCACCCGGATAGCAAATATGCTGTTGTACGCGATGCACTATTCTAGACAAATCACACTCCCAGGCATCACACCCGTATTCAGGAGACCGAACTGTCAAAAATTCCAGATTTTCGGCTTTGAAAACGGCACAAGTCGAACAATTACATGCATCTAGGTCTGCACGGGTTTTTGAAAGAACCGAAATACTGCGATCAACAAATTCAACTAATTCGCGTTTACCCTCATCCGTTTTGGATAGTTCTAGTACGTCGGGTGCATCTTTAATCCAAAGCAATGCATGCATGTGAGGGGATCCTCGCTGCTGAAATTCGACTCGCCAAAAGAAATCATCAATCTCACCCAAAGGTTTCTCGCTCCCGCACAATACGTTGTCAAAGAAACATTTAAATCGGTGATGAAAGTAGCGAGCAGCGATATCGGGGTTCTCATTTAGTAATCTTCTACTGTCCTTCGCAGACAAGCGTCTGCACTCATCAAAGGTGAGTTGCGGGTTGCATGCCTTGAAAAAATCAGGCCATATCGTATCAGCAGCGCTCAAAGTTAAAAAAAAATGTTGGCCAGCGTGTCGGCAGAACTCGGCTTCCTATCATACTCATGAGATCGTCTCGAACGTTGCTCCAGTACAAACCACTTCCTCTAACCACCCTAAAATAAGGCTTCAATGATTCTAATATTTGTAGTGCAGCATCTGTATCTGCATTGGAAGAGCTCGACTGCGGTGAGTCATTTTGCTGTTCTGTATCACTCACTCTTCGCACCAGTCCATCTATTTGCCTCCTTTGAATTAAGTTGAGGCAGAAGAATTTAAAGTTGCTGTGAATAACAAAGCGGCGATCGTGCCATTTCATGAGGTGGGCGCAATATTCAGCTAGGTGATACTCGTGTATCCGACTCTCACCGCTTTCGAGTGGAGTCAGTCCCGCTTTCGCATCCGGAAACAGAGTTGGAAAGCCGTTCTGCATCAAAGTGCTGGTTTTGTATTCATCTATTGGATCCGTACGACACTGAAGTTCTTGTACAGGATAATCCGATTCTCCACAAGCTAGATTAGCAGCTTGAACTATTTTTTCTAACTCGCTTTGAGTATCTTGCTCGTCTCGCTCAAGCTCAAAGATTTCAATTAAGTTATCCATCACATCGGGTTGGTTAGTAATGCAATCAGGATCGGAACTAGATGTATCTGTTCTATTGTTGATAGTATCTGTACGAGTAGCGCAAGAAGAGTTTGATATTTCGCAAGGAGACAATAAGGAATTGGAAGCTTGTGCTGTGGCCTCACAAGTCGTTGATGGTGTTTCTCCGTTAGGATCTCCTGCTCTGGTTCACGGTTCAGCTGGTTCTCGTCGATCCGAAGTTGTTGGACTTCTTCATCAGTGATGGATACACTTGGAATGTCGTTTGCAACGTCGAAGTGATGCAGAGCAGCTAGATTCTCCTCTGAAATCCTAACATTTTTGTAAAGAGGATTATTTTCGATAAGCCAACATAGCGCTCGTCGAAGTAAGTCTGGTCGAACTCGAAAAAAACTAGACGATTCCGTTGTTTTGGTCTTCAGAAAAACGACATCGCATTTACGAAGGGGACGTGGGAAATCGAGGACAACTTCAACAGCACTATTCCAGTAATTGATGGAGTTACCACGAGTAAATTCTTGGCCATCGCAATAGAGGTTCACACAGGTTGTAAAGAAAACACCCAAACCGATAAGACGTGCCTCCATCCGGTTCAGCACGGCAAGTTCGTGAGGTACAGGAGCCACACGGAAACCACTAGCCCTGCAAAATTTAGGCACTTCTTTCTTTCGCAAGGAAGTTTCACATCGTCGACAAAGCCAAATCATAGATGTGCCGCAATGTTCGTCGTTCACAAGTGCTTCTGGTATGACCTCACATTCGCCAGTGCTGTTACAAAGGGAACGGTACAGATCTGCACCCGGATCAAATCGTTTCATTGAGGCATGCTCGGACTTGGTGAGTTCACCACAACTACCGCATACACGAAGAAAGGGAGCATTGACGGCAGCGTAAAACGCTGCAAAACCCACACAACAGGAGCCTTGTTACTCCGATTGGACACAAAACCCGCTTTTAGTATGCGAAGCGTACCTTTTGCATCTTCACTTCGGTCGCCATCGATAGGTCGATCCTTCGTCTTTGTCTTGCTACGCTTCGCACCACGGGGCTGCAGTTGAGCAGCAGCGTTCCGCTTCATAGTTTCTTCGTGACGTGCAAGCCGTTTCCTTGCGTCTTCAGCTTCAACGGCTTCGACGAGAGCTGCATTTGTTCGTCGTTTTTTTCGTGGTGTTCCCAATGCTGCTAGGGCCCGCCTCGCGGCCTTTGCGGCACGAGAATTCTGGCTTGGTTTTACCATCTTCCATTGAACATATCTAGTTAGGACTGCTCTCTCGTAAATCATGTTCAGTGGCCAATACTACTAACGTACCCGAAGAAGTTGATGATGTTGCACCACACGCTCTAGAACGGCACGCAACGTTTGTTGTATGTGCGTCGAATCTGCAAATGCTGCGCAGCTTGTCCTCAGCAGCGTCCAATTTGACGCACACCTGCTCGGAAACTATTTTAGACATCACCCAGTAAGTCGATACCGTAGTACTACAAGTTCTACTTGTGTGAGACGATAGCGTTTGCTGCATCGACTTCTAGATTCGGATCACGCATACGCTTGACACCCAGCAAGTATGTCACAGCGTGCATCAGTTAAGACCATGGCCAATAACCCCCCTGAACTGCTTGCACTACACTGAGGCGTACTTGAATCCCCGTACACACATCATACGGAGATGCATGAGTCCAAGTTGTCTTTCTTCTAGATATACAGTGGCGTGGACGCAGCTGCCTTGAATCACTCGGTGAGAACTCAATGATGACGATGTCGGGAGGTGATGTCGTTTCCGTGTGTACTTCAAGTATGCTTCCCTGCAGTGAATCGGTGTTCAATAGGAAATCTTGAAATATTAGTAGTGCTAGATGTCCGAGTAGTGCAAATAGGTCGTGAACAATACAAATCTGGAATGTATTACAAATTCAAAGCTTGACTACATCGGACTACAAAGTCAAAGCTTGACTACATCGGTATCAGCCCACGGCAATCAGGTGCCTTGCACAGACATTTCTTCGTGCGCTTCAGTTTAGTCATGTTAGTAAACCCACCATCTATTCTGCATTGATTTTTTTCTCTCACCTTGGTTGCTGTGTTTCCTCCTCCATAGTCGATCGTAACCTCCTCATTAATATTAATAAGCCGCTTCGCAAAAAACCCGCAACAAATTTCGCCGTTGACCTCCCAGCGTTCAACCACGCAGTTGGACCGGCAGCTATGGTTCGCGAATCTTGCCAGACCACCGATAGCACGAGCATCAACAACCTCGTTATTTGCGGCGGCCATGCCGTAGAAGTTGGTGGCCATCTTCATTTTCTAGATAATTTCAAAAGCACTCATAAAGTTATTCATGATTCTGTAAGACGTTATAAGCTGTGACTTACCCTCTCTCGGCGCCGATACGTTGACGTGCGAATTACTTCACCAGTGTATTGGCACACAAACGTTCCTGGTAAAATTTGCTGGCAAGCAAATAGCGATATCCCTTTCTCGGGAAGCTTCTTTACTGACAGCAGAACATTGCTGCCATCCTGTATTTGCTGATTGCTACAGTGACCTTCCGTGACGCATTTTCCACGTACACATTCGACTTGCATCTGCACAATGATTAGTTTTGTGCACGATTCGTCAATTGTCTGTTGATGCTAAGCTTACCGAACGATTTTCACAACCGATATCGCAAGTCAGAGTCCAGTCCTGCCCTGGCTGGCACTTGCATTCAGGGATTTCGTCCTACAAACACCGTTAGATAACACCGACATTTGAGGCAATTTTGCAGCATCCTACCTTGTCAAGAAGTCGTTGTGGTCTACAGGAAAATTGGTTCTGGTCCGCACATTCATACTCGGTGAGGGCCTGTAAGACAGTTCGCTCTTCCACCAACTTCCCTTCATAAATTAGCGAGATATACCACAGCAATGGACTTAAATGCTCGAGATCAACTCACAGGTCTGACAATTCATCTATCGCGCCTAAAGTTTGCCGCAGCCTCACCACCAACCAAAAAGTTATCCATGGTGGACTGCCGACGCGGCATCATGCCTGTCGTTTCGTGAGTAGGTCAAATTCCAAAGTGGTTGCGACAGGTGGTGTTTTCGCTGCAATCTAGAGCTAATGTACCTCTGACCTGCTTTGATTAAAAGCTTTAACGACTCCATAATCCCCGTATCATTTGTATCAGCACACCTCCCAAAACTATGTTTCATATTGATCTTCAATACTACAAGTGTGGTTTCATGTTCGTGTCGTGTTATCATCATGTTAATCATGCAAGTGCGAGCTTTCCAACATTCATATGTACATCTGCGAGTATCGTTCTTCTCCTAACCACCCTAACGTTTCACATTGCGAAACTAAACTTTTCATGAATCGCGCTTGATTCATCACGTCGTTCTTCACCCCAGCGTGCAAATTTCGCGCTCCTGCTCGAGCACTTTTTGGGCTGAATTGCGGTCGGCATTGTTCCAGGCGGCAGTACTACCCTTGACACCGTTTGCTCTTGCGTTACCCACGCGACGCTACAGCACCACGCTTCCGAGGTGCCGTCGCTGTTGCAACAGTCTCTACACTGCCATCATCCTTTTGCTCCTCGTTTTCGTCGTGCTGTAGCAGGGCACGAGCCTTGGGGTGGCGTCCCGACGATACTTGACCAACTTTTCGTTTGAGCACTGGACCCATCGTTTCCACGACCCGATCCGAAGCACTTTCGTCAAGTTGAACACTGCCCTTGGCAATGTCGGAATAGTAGCCGACGCTGTGCACTTGCTTGAACTCGTACACGGCGCCGACACGGAAGTGCATGCGCCCAGTTCTCGGTGATCCGATCTTCTTCTTGGCATCCCAGACAGTAATTTGGGCAATAAATGGCTTTCGGTTCACCGAATTCAGCTCATTCAACGCCTCTTGCACATCGTAGAACGTTGCATAACCACTGGAGCTGACCAGCGTAACGCGCGACCCGTTGTCCGCGCTCAATCGCTCGGCATTGTAGCAGCACATCTTGACGGTGATGTTTACGCCAGCAGGAGGTTCACGCGCAGAAATGAATTCTCTCAACTCGTTGACATTGGTGAAGAAGTTGGTCACCTCCTCCTCTCGTTGCTGCAAAACTGCGCTGCGCAAATTGTCGAGCAACTCCATGGTGGTGATAGAAGCTTGGGTTTTTGGGTAAGTCGTATGGGTGGAGGTTGTGCTCGACGCTGCAAAAGCGGAAGTGAGAGCTTTCTCGGCCAGCTCGCAGGGCAAGCTTGCTGTGCGAAGGCTTGGTGGCTTTGAGTCATAGCGAGCTCTGAGCCGACCGCATACACATCCGACTTCTAGATTTGTAGCACCCACTACTGCGCACTACTTCGACCAACACGGCAGCATTTGATTTGCTAGAGTTGTGCCCGATGGTCTGAAGTGTTCGACTTCTAGGCGCACGTGCGTGAAAAGGATACGATTCATGTCCTCGATTCTCCATGGCATTGAACCGCGCGCACCATTTTTCCAACGCAGCGGGAATGGATTGGTCAGGCTCACACCCCGCCGGTCTGTACAGCTTACAACTGGATACCGGACGATCTTCTTGGCATCATCACTACTATGTATGCTGTTATTGCTGTCCTTGCTTTCTATTAGAAGTGTCTAGCCCCATTCGCATCATCTCATCATGGTGCAATATCCGCCGCCGCATTATGAACACGATGATATGTTTGTCTTCTCCTCATCTTTAAAACATTAGTGCTGAGTCGCGTTGAAGCATGTGAGCTGTTATTGTTGAGTGCCAGCGTGACCCATGCGGCTTCAACATGCCGATATTAACATAAAGCAACTCACAGCGTCAGTACCTTTCCCTCACTTTTTACGGCCGCCTCGAACCCTGCCGGCTTTTTACAGTATAAACTCTTGCAATGAATTAGTCTCATTTAGTATGAGTACATCCATATATGTGAGTAGCTTCGAACTTAAATATTGACACAGAGCCGGATGGCTGCAGAATTCCTTGCGCTAATTCTTCTACAAAAAGTACCGTTTTAGGTCAAATCCTACTCCGCCTGTTTGAAGACCTCCGACGGGTCGCTATAAAAATAACCCTCATTTTAGCGACTGTTAACACATTCCCGGAAGGTGATTCACCTCAACCTTCTATTTATATACTCTAAGCTTATAGCTCTTCCTCCATCCTGGTTCGTAAACAGAAGTAAAATTGCGATATTTTGGCCCCCGGAAGCGCAATGATAAATTGTAACCCTAACCTATTTTCAAAACTTATACTGTAAAAAGGGTAAGAGCACAAGTAAATACTAGTTGCATGATTATAGAGGGGGCTTCGCCCCAAAGAGTGATCTGTCACTCTTGTGGTCATCCGGTACACGGTGCTTTAGGAGCATGAGTATTAACCCCTTAGTTCCCTTATGTTGTAGGTTACAACATAAGCGATGTATACCCTAATTCACTTCGTGTCGCAGTATCTATGCTATGTTGGAGGTCCAACATAACGGACAATTATTTTGAGGATTTGTATTAAAACTGATCGTGCACGGATATAGTGAAACCAGATATTTTGCTAAGAATAAAACGTCCAAATGCACAGGCTTAGGTTTATCTAGAGGGGGATCGGTTGAACTAGATATAAAAAGGAATACCAAACGAGTGGCCGGTAGCTACCAAAGTGCTCATTCTCCAAAACGCCGGCTCCCGCGAAGATGTCGGTTCCGGCCGGAAAATCACCCCAGCATAAGCTCACAAAAGAAGAGCGGCGACGATGCCTTGAGCAGCGACTGAGCGAGAGGCACATGCGGCGACTTCGGCGGGCGGATGGAAAGGCGAGCGCGAAGGATGAGGGCTATCAGAAGAAGGCCCCCAGAAAGAAGGCAGCAAAGCACACAACACCTGCCATGGAGGTAGCCCAGAACAAAGGATCATCACCGGACCGTGGCCCCTCTGGTGAGGGTCAGGTTGTGTGGGGGATGCCGAAGAGAAGGAAAGAGCCTCTGGAGAAGCTCCTGACGCCATGGAGACAGCACCAGCAGTGCAGATGGCGTCCCATTTGTCAGAAGATCGTGTTCACCACGCCGCAGTTGCTGTAGTAGTTGATGACATTGTCGATTATGTTGAAACTACGGAGGCCGCGACTCCAGTGAGGTCAATGAGTAATACTGAGGACGCTCCTCATCTAGGCAGGACATGGTCGCCACCTACCAGCGAGCCTGCGTCAACAAAGCGGCGCCGTGCTATCCTGCAGGACGCCAGTGACGGCGATAGCGATAGCGAGGTGAGTTATGTTGGCATTGACCTGCATAAGGTCGCACAAAAATAGTAAAATCCAACATATCACTAACAGAAGAATGTCTGCATGTTCAAATTGTAAGCAGGGACCTGCCAGTGAAGAAAACGCGACAGACGGAGCCGCTGCCTACGCGATTCGAGGATGTGTCGTGGATGCCGATCCAAATATGATGGAAGGTGGAGCCGATATGTGTACTGGTCTCAACTCAGACGAGGACACTGAAGTACAGGAAGAACCGGAAGAGAAAGAGGATGCAGAGGACGAGCCGTGGAATGGAGACTGGGATCTCAGCGATCTCAGTGACGAAGAGGACGAGATGGTGCACGAAGAACTCCCCGACTCAATTTGGGCGTCAGCTGCGAAGGACAAGGGTCTCATGAAGGAAATGCGGCACAGTGGATGGGAATATGGTAAGTTATGCTGTTCATATACAACATATCAGCGATCCCTTCTCTCAATATGAGAGCTATTGTTTATTGTATGTGTGTGTGTAGATCCGAGTAAATTTGGATCTGACCCGACCTAAAACGAACTTTTTGAGGGTGAATTCGGTCCAAGTGAGAGTGTTCTCAGCGTTGCCGAAGATCCACTTGCTCCTGTTCTATTTTATGCCACCAAAGCTGTGGTCTCAGATGGCCGTAGAAAGTAACCGATATCGGGATCAGACGGCACCTGCACGAGCGCGAGCAGTTCGAACGCAACAGCGACGACGTGGAGGCGAAGTTGAAGAAATTGGAGAGATCCGTCGTCGCTTGGCAAACGCCCCTGATATCGAACCACACGAGATTCTACGCGTCATGGCTCTCCTCATCGCGAGAATGTTGGTGCCGATTCGGAAAGGTATTGCTGCACATTGGTCCACGAGGCAGGTGGGCGCGCTGCCTTCCAACCGTTTTGGGCAGTTCATGGCTAAGCACCGCTTTTTCCACAATATGGGGCCCTTGCATTTTTCAAACAACAAGTCGCCTCAAGCCCGCCAAGACCGTATGTGGAAAATACGACCTGTTGTGAATGTGCTACAACGTACATTCGCGCGTGGATACAAACTACCGCCAGTGATCAGCTTTGACGAGGCCACGCTTCCGTCGCGCTCTCGGTACAACCCCACACGTCAGTTCAACAAGGACAAGTCTCATCGTTGGGGGACGAAGGTATTCGTCGCTGCATGCGCGAAAACGGCGTATTGCATGAGGTGGGTGTTCAATGTATCGTGGCAAGCTTCGGCTTGTCACGGTTTTCTTTTTTGGCTTATGTACTTATGTTGTCTCCAGGCAACATAACTTACTCCCACTTACTGTTGATCCAACATAACCTGACGTATGATATTATTCGGTATTGTCTTGTAGACTCGAAATTTACTGCGGAGCCAAGACAAATCTACGCACACCTGTACCACCAGACAACAATACCGGCGAAGCGGCAGCTCTTCGGAATATGAACGCACTGATACCACCGTCTCCAACAGCTCCGTGGCGTCTCGTAGTGACAGACAGGTTCTACACGTCCGTCAAATTGGCACTAGAGCTGCTGCACCGCCGCATGTACATCACGGGCACAATTCAGACTGACCGAGCGGGTTACGCTAAGAAAGTGGTCACCACGAAGAAGTACAAAACTGTGAACAAGCGCCGGATGCTGCAGCCGCCCCAGGGCACAATCAAACTGGCACAGAATAAGCAATTCCCTCAGCTTACCGCCGCTATGTGGATGGATCGTAATCCTGTCCACCTGCTTTCCAGCGGTGGCAGCCGAAGGCCGGCTACAGTCAGTGAGTATTGAGTTATTGGCGGTCTATTCATTGACTTATACTAAGATGATATTATGCATGTATTTCAGTGAGGCGTATTGAAGGCGAAATGAAGCCTCTACCAGCGCCAGAGCTGGTCCGTGACTACCATCGATGGACGGGCGGGGTCGATGTTCACGACCAGCTCCGGATGCAGCGCTACAGTGTGCAGCTGTCGTACAAGTCGCGCAAATACTACCGGACCTTGTTCCTGGGGCTGTTAGACATGGCCCTCGTAAACGCCTTCATCGTGTATCGCTACCACAGAAAGGTGAGCGGCCAGAGGCCGCCGAAGCACTTTGCGTTTTTATGAAGAGCTGATGGAGCAGTTGCTGGCGATCGATTCCACCGAGCCCTTTAGAGTCATCGAGGTAAGAGCTTGTGTTGACTATCTAGTCTACATATGCAGAACGATCACGCAGCTTATGTTGTTACTAATGTTGCTACTATGTGTCAAACAGGAAGCAACAAATGCGCGTGAGCGGACGGCACCATCGCCAGCAAGGGAAGGAGCGACTTCACGAGCGGAAAGTGACCCTGTTATTGACGGAGATCACCGTCTCGAAGAGAATCCGGACACTGTTGAAGGCGAGAAGGGCGTGAAGCGGCGCCAACGGTCATGCAAGGTGTGCGCCCTCTATAAGGTCCGTCCCAGGAAGCTCACTAAGTATTATTGTCCAGAATGCTCCAATGGAAACCGGCGGTGCGTGCAGCGCGAGCTAGATGTCTAGCTAGCAATCTAACGTGACTGGTGTTACAGGAAATACTTATGCAATGTTGGAAGAGATGGAAGGGATACCTGCTTTCGCATCTGGCACATCGAGTGGAAGTATGGGAACGAGATTCTCCCAGCGCTTCTGCTGGCGCACAAGACGCGCAAGCGGCCACCTGCATCGCGTCCAGGTAAGAAGCGAAGGAGGAACTTGCAGGAGGAGGACGACGGTAGTGCGAACGAGGACGGCGGCAACGCCAATAACAGTGAAGGTGACGACGACGACAGAGAGGCAGGCACAGCCGCGTACCGGTAGGTATATGTTCAATCTACGTCGACTCTACAACATGCAATCAATTGAAACCGTTAATTGGCTTTCACATCATTGGCCATTATAAAACAATTCGTAGGTACCTGCAGCAGCTTGACGTGTGCAATGTTGCAAAATACGGCCTTTCCGATAGACAGTACAACTTTTATGCTGGTAAAGGGAACATTTGCAATTTCGTTGGTTCATTTTATCTACCTAATACGACTTTATGTTGGAGATGCCTTCCCTATACCCACCAGTCTATCCCAATGTGTTCCCCCAACCCGCTATTCAAAACCCGGACTTAATCGACGATGCATACAAATTCCAATATAAAAAAAGATGGGATGCCAAAAAATATACCCTCGTAAATTAGCCTGGGAACTAAGGGGTTAATACCAGGGATTCTCCGACCCTACTTCATTTTAGTATTGGTATTAATCACCAATCATCCATTTTTATTTATTAGACAGGGTCTTGACAAAATGATTTGGCCAATCCAAAGGTTAAGGGTTAGGTTGAACCCCGTTGGAGCTGGCTCCGACATATCGGGTCGGAGAGGACTCAGGAAATATGGATATGCTCTTACAAATTTCAATATGTAGGCATATCACATGCATAAAGTCATTTCTCCGACTTCTCCGACCAGTGCAATCATTACCACACACTAAGTATACTACTATGTAGTAAATCTTAGACTTATCATGCTACTGGTAGTAAGGTTAGAAGAGGTGGGAAGCAGCGTCGCAGGGAGCTTGCTCGATATTAGGAGCGATACATGCAACAACCCCTGCGTGGTGATCCATTATTTTCGTATTACGTAGTGCACTATGTAGCAAGCGTCAATTAAATGTAGATGTATTATTAATTCTTAAGCACTCCGGCTCGCTGCCTCCTGTGCACCGCACTGCTACCACCTACTGCACACCGCCTTCGGTGTACCATCCTTCCACCATCCTGCCACCATCCTTCCACCGCCGTGCCACCGCCGTGCCACCACCCTGTCGCCGCACTGAGACCGCCCTGTCACCGCCACCATCCTGCCACCGCGCGCTGCCGCCGCCATTTCACCGCCCTGCCACCACCCTGCCGCCGCAACCCTACCGCCACCGCCTGCCGCACTGCCATCGCACTGAGACCGTACTGCCACCGCTCTGATGCCGCAATGCCACCGCACTGAGACCGCCCTGCCACTGCACTGAGACCGCTCTGCCGCCGCACTGAGACCGCCCTTCCACCGCCGCCGCCCTGCCACCGCACTGAGACCTCCCTGCCACCACCCTGCCACTGCCTCCCTCCTTTTTTTTGTGAATACATTTTCGATGTGGCCCACAGTTAAAAAAGAAAACTTAATATATTTGTTTTAACCGTTACTGACTTAGATGTGCCCCCTTTGTTTACAGGTCGGAGGTTGTCGGAGGTCGGAGATTTATTGGTATGGTAACTCCGAAATCGGTGAAGCTAAT
Organism: Phytophthora betacei; assembly: GCA_011320135.1. NCBI lineage: Eukaryota > Oomycota > Peronosporomycetes > Peronosporales > Peronosporaceae > Phytophthora > Phytophthora betacei. Next base: position 670,257 of record JAANHX010000432.1, read on the forward strand.
ATTGTGAAAAAAGCACGCTAAAAAAATATAAAAACTATTACCTAATATTTTATTCTGAGATAATATGATATTATTAAGTAAAACGCAAAAAGTCATGACTCGGTCATGACCTTGGACCTGATATCTCAAGATACCAGCCATTTTTTAGTAAATATGTACATATATTACTCGCAAGGTCGTGACCTAAATACTGTGACCTTATTGGCTTAAAGTATGAAAAATGCAGGCGTGTGCCATTTGATAAAATCACACCAAGACCAAGACTCATTGAGAAGCAGAGACGACGACTTTGCCAAGCAGTGGAAGAGCTGTGATCACCGCCGCGTATCGCCGCGGATGCAGCCTAACGCAACAAGCACTTCGAGGCTTTAAAGCGCTCCGCTAACGGTGCTCAACCGACGAGCTCTGTCCCTCTCGTGGGCGCAGTAAAGATCAGATTATGAGCTTCCACAAGAGCACTACAGGCTTCGTGCATGACAGTCTTCTTCCAGTCACCAGTCGATGCTGCGGGTTAGTTGCCTTGTGCTTCCCTGCGAATGGTCAGTGTGTAATGTGCCCTGGTCGGCCTCGTGCTAACTATTGCGATGATATTAGGGTCTTTGCAAGGTGCTCAGTACCGCTATGCTGATAATATCATTCTATAGAGCTTGACAACAAACGCGTAGCTGAGGCTTTGTACAAGTAACAGCTACTAACTCAACATGTATTTATTGGTGTAGAGCTCACTGCCATGCGCGATACGAATGAATCATCAACTCATGCTGACATGTGATATGCGCTGAGGTAACGAACGGGATAATTTACATGATCTGAAGTTAAAACTATACATGACTAATGTGATCTGTACTGCGTAACCACTTAGAGAAAGCATCGATACTTCTGGTTCCACGCTCACCATCAGCTTTAACAATGGCAGATTCGGCTGACAGCCCACGTCGTACTAGACACCGTACGTATTTAATCACATAAAAGCGCCGCGAGAAGAATTTTGACTCTCTTGTAGATGATCGCCATTTGGTTCCATACATACGCTCTAGTGATTCAATTGATGGCTGATTTGCTATACCTTCATGCCATTCAGTCCATAGCTGGCGTACCGTAGATACATCACGGCTCATAGCATATTGAGGAGGGTTTCCTATATTCGCCGGTGGCGTCTCTAACGGGGTAATGTGAGTTGTATCGACACTGGCTGTATGGATACGATCTGACGTCTGGTTAATATTATCGTTGCCATTATTTCGAACAGGCAGTATGCGGTACGCGACCTCGCCTTGAAGGAATGAGGTAAGCTGTCCTTCCAGTCGCTGAACTACATTCACCAGGTCCTTATGCCTTGCTTCTACTTTGTCCATTACAGCAGCGTGTTGAGTCCGTATTTGCTCTGTTAAAAGTGGCATGGCCACTTGCAGTTGTGATTCCACTGGATGCTGAGCTGTTAGCATGGTAGCAGAAAGGTTGGTTCGATACTGCTGAAAACAATCTCCGAAGACTTTGTGATGCCGAATTCTAGCAGGGAGATGTTCAAATAGTATTGCAGCGTCCTGTACTAGCACGATCCGCAAGAACTCTAAAAACTCAATGAACCCGCGTGCTGCTAAATTGCGTTCCCATTCTTCGGATATAATCTTCTCTTTGAATGATCGCAGGCCCGGAAAAATATCGGTCAAGAGCTCTTCGGGTGGCTCAAGAGTGGCACGATCCAAATAATATAGTCGAGACTTGGGAGGGTGACCAGAGAGTGCGCGAATAGCTTCTCGGGCTAAAGGGGCTGAGTAAACAGCTTCCACTGTATCCAGTCCCCAACGACCGTGTCGGCGTGTTTGTGATATGTCGACGTCGGCACTCTCAAGCTGCCTCACACCTTGCTGTCTATTGATGTGAGTTTTTTTGTTAAACGTCAGCCCAAGATGTTTGAAAACGGCTTCATAACTCTTCTTATGAGTTTCGTAGGATATAGACCTGGTCCGAGTTTTACCGCATAGAAATTTGATGTCGTACCAATCTCTAGACTGTTGAAACGATGGAAGTGGCTCTAAATCGACGTGAAAGCGCTCAAAAAAATAAAAGGCTACAGATCCAACTGGACACAAATGTACGTTTTTGTTCCGCATAATCCCAACATGCTGGAGTTTCCCATACGTGTTAGTTTTCCCGTGTTAAATTAATAGAACCATTGCTGTGCAAGGCTGAAAGCCCTCGTTATCAAGAGGCTGTGAGAACATATCGGCGAGCTCCAAGTCACGTATATTCTCACCGCGAAGCAAACCATAGTGAGAAACTAGAAACGCAGCGCGTCCGCGTAGATCATCAAGCAGAAAAAAAACTATCACAAATCTGTCGAAACTGCAATTCCGAGTGGTATCCATCTAGGAGAAATCCAACACCGCGATCCTGGTAATTTTTCTTTTTGTTTCAGTACTTTTAGCTTGCACATTTCTTAACAATTGTTTTACTTGAGCGGACCGAGGGTGCTCGTTTGAGTTCACTCGAAGTGCCACCTATTGACTATATAGGTCGACAACGGCGTTTGCGTACCCACATACAGTCGACCCTCCGACAGTCGTTCCCTTTTTCTTTTTGGATTCTCTTCCCACGACTTGCTCGGACAGGAAAAGATGCATCTTGCCTTTTGTGACTGTAGAACCGTCGCAGAAGTGCTTGTCGTGGCACCGCAAAACAAACTCCTTCTGATAACCCTCGTATTTTCTTTTGGTGTTGATGGGACGCGAATCCAACGTAGTTTGGAGCGTCGCACGCTCACTCTCCTCTATCTGTAATTGAGTAGCGCTGTCATTGACTAAATTACGGGCCTGTGAAGCTGACGTTGCTGCGGCCGAGAGCATTGAGATGCCCGAAGTCCTTGTCATCGCTGTGTGTCTCTTCGCGCTTACAAGTATGACGACAGGGGTAACATGAAAATTGATATTTCGATTAGGTCCCAAACTTAATAATGACTCGGGTCAGGACCCATAGAACGGACAGCCTGATACTCATTAAATATCAACTTAACATTAGCTAATACGCCATACATTATATTTGAACTGTGTAAGGTCTTAGGTGGCCGATATATTTGGCGCAGTGCCAAAACCACCTCGTAGCATGCTGATCATGTGATGGATTGCGAATTGCAGCGCGTTTACACAGCTCCCGCATTTCTACCAATCAAAGTTCTGACATATCTAAACAGCAATTTCTAACATTAAAAATTAATCGCGTTAAGGCCACCAACGTTTGTGGCCGATCTAACCTGGCGCGGAGTGTAGGAAGTCTCTAGTTTGTATAAAGCCCAAGCTAAGTTTACTTATAAATACATCAGTCTTACATTTAATCTATCAAGTAGCAAACCGTTCCCACTGAAGCCGGGAATACGTGAACTAGCGTTCACTCGGGTAGTAAATACCCTTAAGCTCTTCCTTTGTGCAAACTGCTGTGTGACCCCGTCACATTTAATAGCACTCGTAGTCAATGCTACCCCTTCGTGGGTAGATTGAACTATCTGAATCCTCTGTGCACTCAACGTTTGAGCCACGATGGACCGAAGTGAGCTTCGACGCTTGAACGACCCACAGTACGAGTCTGTTCGGAAGATGGAAGGCATCTTTGGGCATGATATCCTCCGCAGCTTGGCGGCGGTGACGCCTGCCGAGTAACACGAACGTGTGACTGCGTTTGAGACCTACGAACGTGGTCTCATTGCTCACGTCCACGGGAGCTTGGAGGCCGCAATGGCCGCTTTCCAGGCCTAAGCCGGTATGGCGGAAGGTCTCCGTGTTTGAGGGGAAGGAAGGAGAGAGCCTTCACTACAGAGTCCATGAGGTAGAGATTGCCATGAAGGCGAATCTCATCTCGGACGAGCCACTTTGGGTGGCCTTTGCTCTGTCCAACCTTGGTGGACGTCCCAAGCACTAGGCAGACACCACTGGAGGCGACATCTCCTGGATGCTTTGCATCCTGGGCTCAGCTGTGTGAACAGCTTCGAGCCGCGTTAAACCCGGAGAGCTACGAGTGCAGGCAGCGCTCGTGTTCCTCTCGTGCAAGCTGGAAAGGCGTGAGCTGCACAAGTACGCCCAGGAGATACGGGAGCTCACGGAGTCCCTAGTACGCAGCCCACTCAATGAACACATCAAGGTGACTGCGTTCATGGATGGCCTACGAGTGGTACAGTACACACTCAGCTGTTCCGGGTGTACTCAATCACCTTAGAAGAGGCGATTCAAGTAGATCTTCAAGACGAATACAGCTATCGCCAGGCACGTGCGCCGGCCTCACCGTGGTCAGGGAGTGCTGTGTCAAATCCTGGCAGGTCCAGCCCCACCGGACCCGTTCCCGTGGAGCTTGGGTCCGCCGAGCAGTGCGCCATTCGCTGCTTCGGCTACTGAAAGCCGGGTCACTTCAAGCGCGACTGCCCCGCGGAGAGACACTGCATGCGGACCTATCCCAAGCCCGTCCTTAAGGGTCGCTGGCAGAAGCCATGATACCGGGGGCAGGGGAGCGCCGGAGACCAATAGGGGCGGGGTGCTCTACTGGGGAAGAACAAAGTCTTAAGCGGACGTGGTGAGCAAACACCCACCGCCCCTACTCCCACCAGACCGAGGTGTTTGGCATGCGATTGATCTCGTGCCCGGCACAAAGTACTGTGTCACGAGGCAGTGATATCTTCCACGCGAGCAGTGCGACGGCATTGATGCCTTTTTCTCTGCAAAAGCGAAGCCTGGCATGGTGCGGTAGTCAAGCTCGACGCCGACTCTCTGCGTTCGGAAGCCGAACGGGAAGTGGCGTTTGGTTCACGCTGATAACAAGCTGAACAGCATGACCAGATGCGTTCAGTACAGCGCGCTGAATTTAAACAGACGGGTTCTACCAGACCCTGATGCGTGAGAGAGTCATTCCGCGTACCGCTCGGGAGAATGGCGTATTGTCCATGACTTTCGGGGGCTTAATGCAAAAATGCGCGTGCCCGCTAACCCCATACTTCGTAAGGAGGAAATTTACCGAGCTATGGCTGGAGCTCAGCTCTTCTCGGCTATGGATCTCCTTTGGGGTTTCTATCAAGTTCGACTGCGCGCCGACTCCATTCCGTACACAGCGTTTTCCACACCCGATGGCCTCTACGAGTACTTGGTCACACCTATGGGCGTGTCAAGTAGTCCATCGTGCTTCAATAGACTCGTGTAATCCATTTTTAGCGATCAGCAGGCCTTCTGCCAGACTTACTTTGATGATATTTTCGTGTTCACTGCTTCCGAGTCCGTGGTCGAGCATCTAATGGCGTTGGAGAAGATATTTCCGCGCTGCGTCGATCAGAATCTGTACATCGAACTTTCTAAATGCACATTTTGTGCTGCAGAAATACCTTGTCTCGGTGACTTCATTGGAAAAGATGGCGTTCGAATGGATCCTACAAAGTGCAGCACCATCGCGGACTGGCCGGTGCCTCGTACGAAGCATCAACTTCAGTCATTTTTGGGTACGTGTGTCTACGTGTTGCGATTTTGTCCCGACTTTGCGGCATTAGTGGCTCCACTTACAGAATTAACCAAAGGCAAAGCCAAGAACGACAAGGTTGAGCTTACAGCGGTTCACAGGACAGCGTTCGATTCTCTCAAGACACGTTTAACATCACCTCCGATATTGGCACATCTAGATTTTCGCGCCCATTTCATGTTAGTATGGACGCATCGGACTTTGCAGTTGGCGGATATTTGTTGCAGCGTGACGAGAATGGTACCGAGCAAATTATTGCGTACGGTGGACGGAAGCTGTCTCGTGCAGAAATAATTTATCCAACACGTGAGAAAGAATTTCTTCTGGCATCCTTGCACGCGATGCGACTTTGGAAAGTTTATTTGATTGATCGACCTTTTTACATTAACACCGATCATTACACGATTGCCACTATTCTCCAGCAGCAAACGTGTTCTCAGAGATTGGCGCGGTGGCTCAATGAGCTTGCGCTCTTCCAACCAATGTTTAAGTGGATTGAAGGCAGCTCAAATATTGTAGCGGATATGATTTCTCGGAAGCCCGTCTGGAATGATGGGACTGCTCGAGCGATTAGTTTATCAGCACTGTTGGAGTCTTTGACGAAGCCGGATCTCGCGATTGAGCCCAACTCGCTTTTCGTACTACAACGTGAGGGACAAGTCTCTATCCTCGACGAGTGACGCCGATTATGTGCTACGGACTCATTTATTGGCCCCATTTTGAAGCGGCTATCAACAGACCAACCTGAGCTTTCCTCCGAATTACGTCATTTTCACGTCGACGCTGGATTAGTTTACTTTCAGCCATTTGTCGGAGCACCTTGTCGGCTGTGCATCCCCGCCAACGCGTCGCTACGCAATCGACTGCTTTTTGAGGAGCACGATGTTGCGTCTCGAGGTCATTCTGGTTATCAGAAGACTTACATTTACATGGCAGCAAAGTATTACTGGCCCAATATGATAAAAACTGTTCGCAAGTATGTGGCTAGCTGTGAGTCATGTCAGCGCTCGAAGAACCCTCATGGTAAAGCACATGGGCTTTTGTGGCCACTGGATGTACCCTCGTTACGATGGCAGGACATTAGCATGGGTTTCATGGTGAGCCTACCGACGACATCAGCTGGCCACGATGCTATCATGGTGATCGTCGATCGACTAACAAAACGGGCCCATTTTATGCCGACTTCAACTAGATCCCCCGCTCTTGATACTGCTACACGTTTCTATTCGTCTTATCAACGCTTACACGGTCTCCCTGGCTCACTTGTTTTGGATCGAGATGCTAAATTCACATCGAAGGTTTGGACCAGTTTAATGAAGCTCCAAGGGTCTGAACTTCATTTGAGTACTGCGTTTCGACCGTCGACCGATGGGCAATCGGAAGTGACGAACAAGTTTATTATCGAGTATCTCCGACACTTTCTTGATCCTCACCAGGCGGATTGGGAAGCCTATCTTCCTATGGCTGAATTTGCGTACAACTCGCATATTCATTCCACCACTGGATTGGCACCGTTTGTCGCGGATCTGGGGTATTTGCCGCGTTCGGTTGGCGACTTGGTGGTCACTACGGCTGCCGACGTTTTTCGCCTGCCGCTACCTTTCTTGAAGTACAAAAGGCGACTTTAGTCGAAGCACAGGATTCTATGGCGGCAGCTCAGTGTTCTTGGCACCGCAACTACGACCGCAATCGTCCCGCCACTAGTTTCGTCATTGACGATAAAGTTTTACTCGACACCAAAAAATCTCGATATTTCACACACTGGATCAGCGGGGAGGCTCAAATTTGCATCCCGATTTATTGGACCATACCGAATTGAGGCGGTCACTGGCCCCGATCGCTATCGGCTAGTACTTCCTGATGGTCTACGTCTCTTTCCCGAATTCCATGTCTCCTTGCTACGTCGCTATTACACCGACCCCGATCCGAGCCGTCGACAATGAGTTCCAGCGGTCCTCGTCGCTGATGGTTCGACAGGTCACCTCGTACAGGCGGTAACAGTACACCGAAAGCGCAAAGGCATTCAACAGCACAAGATAAAGTGGGTTGATAGCTCTCTTTCACCGTCCTGGGAACCTCTGGCCAAGCTCGGACAGGTTAAGGAACTTATTCGGGAGTATCTCGATCAGTTGCCCACTACCCGGACTACTGCTCTTCTAAAGAAGGGATTGTGAAGGGCATTGCCCTTCAAGGTCACCAGTTCTGGCAAGCTGCTCCACGCAGTCGCATGGCAGCTCGATCGCAATTACTCCAGTAGCTTCGTAACTCCTGTAGCTTCATCTCATAGGTTTCATTTCTAGGCATTAGGCAGTAGCATCTCATGCCTGCTTGCTCTCACTCTGCCAATTAAAGGCATTCTATTTAATGCAGTCTTTTTTATTTTCCTGCAACTACGCGAGACGATCAAGACTCACTCGTCTTCCAGTAAAACCGATAACACTTTCCCGGCTTGTAGTCAACACCGAAGTTATACTCAACAAAGAAGGACAGCCACCTCGCCATCCGTTGAGAGAATTCGTCGCCGTCCACAAGGATGCATGGTATGTGTAGATCACAAAGGGCCTTGAGCCCAGAAGAAGTACACGAAACTTCACGAGTGCATACTGCATTACCATGAGCTCCTTGTCGTAATTTAGGTAGATCCGCTCGGCAACCTTGAGCTGCCTGGACAGGAATTAGATGACTCGCACGTGTCCAGCTGCATCGGCCTGCAGCAATGAACAACCGATTGCATAGTCGGAGGCATTTACGTCCAACACTCGACAGAGGTGTACCATATGCACCTCCATGGCTGTCTTGCCCCCCCCCCCCCCCCCCCCCCCCTCAGTACGGCTATGCACGTAGATGTCGTCGAAGGACGTTCGTACAAAGGCACGCAATCGACTGAACAGGTGGCGTCAGCAGGCGGTTGAATACCGCCGGGGCGTTACACAAGCCCTACGGCATGACCAGCCACTCCCAAAGTATGCCGCTTGGAGTGCTCACCGCGCTTCCGGACGCAAAATGTGGGTGAGCAGTAGGGCGAAGCTGATTTGCGGATAATCTTTGCTGCCAGCATTTCCTTCGTCCACAGTCGAATTGCCTCTCGCTGGGCTGCAGATAATGGAAATTGTTTCTTGTGGACAGGAGTGTCGTCCGTCAGCTCAATACTTGCCTCCATTAGACCTTCACGCACTGGAGGCACGGATGGTAATTCCTCACGAAATAACTGCGAGCGGAACTTGCAAAGCAGAGGGTACGCTGGAGATGTCTTCAATACTTTTCAGGCGAGGTCTTCTTTCGATGCAGGTTCGTTTGCGTTGATAAAAAGGCAGAACGCGTTGTCAGTGGCGCGAAGTAGAGCTTTCAGGTATCTTTTCGAGACCACGCGCGTAGCCCCATACGCAGACTGATAGTTATGGGTGCTGTAGTACTGCAAGATATCTGTCGGTACTGGAGTTGAACGACGCTGACAGCGAGTACGACGTCCGCCGACGCGCATAGAGACTTGTGCCGGCACACACTGACAAAAGACCAATGGCCTATTGCCGTTCCGTGGAGTGATGACTCGAGTGGACCAATCAATATCAGGATTAGCTGTAACTAGCCAAGGCATGCACAAGAGGACATCCTTACCCTCGGGCACCTCCATAACAAGGGCGCGAGTAGTGTAAGACGAAAATACGGGAATTAGGCACTTGAGACGGACCACCTATCGCGGGATTATTAACTTCTTGCCGTCACCAATGCGGATGGAGACAGGTGTGATGTAGTTCGTTACGCGTAGCCCGAGTTTCTCGACGAGCTGAGGCGTGACCGCGTTAAATGAAGCACCACAGTCGATAAAAGTAGAAACAGCCTTGGACCGAATGACGACTGGCTGTTCAAGAAAACCATAAATTTTGTGCTTAGGTCTACTGTATGTGGGATTGTCGCGACTGTAAACAAAAAGAGCCGGTGGCTTCACACAAACAGATCGACTGGAGGACGGTGTAGCTGAACTCACGGACAGTGTATGGTCGCTACTGTCGGAGTCGTGCTCGGCGGGGCGCCAGCCCGCCGAGCTAAATAATTTTTTGGCACCCCGGTGTTCCCACGCTCGGGACACGCTGGTGCAATGTGGCCGGGCTGGTGACAGTTATGGCACACAATAGGCGTCTCTGCCTTTGTCTTGCTGGTTGCGCCTCGCGGAGTAAATTCCGACCCGGACTTGCCCTGTTTCTTGTCACTTGTTGAAGGCAGATCTTTCACATCCCGCGACGGGTACCACGGGCGTCTTCAAAACGTTGTGCGTGCATGATGGCATCGTGTAGTGTGGTAGGAATGCTCTGAAATATGTGACAGCTTGTATCGGATCGTAGATTTTGCTGATAGAACCACCTTTTGACAATTTCAGGCATGTCAATCGTCAATTGGGACAAAAGTAGCATAATTTTTGACGCGTAATCTTGCTGCGTTCCAGAGACGCGGAGATTGTAGAGCTTAGACAACAGCTTGTAGTCAAAATCGCTGTCGCGAAATCGTAAACGAATTTGCTGTTTAAAGACAACCCAGACGCGAGGTGACTCCCCAAGGGTCGTCTTAAACTCACAATACCACGACATGGCTTCAGTTCCCAGAAACGGGACGACCATGTCGACGAACCGAGAATCAGGGGCATCGCGCTCTGCAGCATACGTGGTGAAATGCTCCTCAATGTGAAAGAGCCAAAGCTCCAGGTTCTCGGACGACTTGCCGTTGAACTTAGGCGGGTCCGCCTTTTGCTTCTGGGTGTTTGCACGCGCTTGGCTCTCGTACATTTCGCGCTGGAACGCTTGTTGTTGCATAAAAGCATGGAATTGCTGTTGCTGGGCCTGTATAGCCTGCTGTTGCTGGGCCTGCATAGTCTGCTGCTGTGCGATGAGCATTTGCATGAGCTGGGCAGTCACATCAGGGCCAGCGGCCGCTGATCCAGCATGAGTCGCTTTGTCGGCGGTAGCGGTAGGCGGGACCGACGACGGACCTGGGCCTGCTGCGGCATCACCGTTTGCCTCTTAGGTCTGGGCCCCAGTATTGTTAACGTTGGGCGTCTCAGCCATGTTAGACTCGTCGTCTAGGCGAGTTTGCTGACGGGGGCGCAGATTTGGAGATTCGTCTTCAACGGGACGGGGTGTTTTCATACGAGCTCTAGTCGTACTTAAACGAAGTAGAACGGTACGTCGAGACTTTCACGAGTTGTTGAAAGCCCAGACTGGAGACTATAAACTTGAACTGGAAACTTAAATTCGACTCAAGTATAACCTCAGGTTTAGGTTTAATTTTGAAATTGCTATGGGTTTTACTGGAAGACGAGTGAATCTTGATCGGCTTGCGTAGTTGCAGGAAAATAAAAAAGACTGCATTGAATAGAATGCCTTTAGTTGGCAGAGTGAGAGCAAGCAGGCATGAGATGCTACTGCCTAATGCCTAGAAATGAAACCTGTGAGATGAAGCTACAGGAGTTGCGAAACTACTGGAGTAATTGCGATCGAGCTGCCATGCGACTGCGTGGAGCAGCTTGCCAGAACTTGTGACCTTGAAGGGCAATGCCCTTCACAGCAAGCTCAACGTTCTTGCGGACGCCCTCTCGCGGCGTCCAGAGTACCAGCTGGTCGGTAACAACGGACCTTTATGATTGGATACGCGTGGTGTATCGGGACGGTGAGGCTGTCGCGCCTATTGTCAAGCTCCTTGTCGTCGCGACAGCATTATTTAGCTCCTCAAATATCAGCCAAAAGGATGATAGCAATACAGCACACGCTAATCGTACGTACTTATGTAAGCCTACTTATGTAATGGGGGGAGGCATTACACTCCCAATACATATTGTTTGTTCCGCGGTCTTCAACCGCCCAGCCACCAAAGTGTAGTTTGTAGGTGCTATCGGCACTGCATACAAGTCGATCACCTTTAACTTTTACCGTAGTAGCCACACTGCTAAAAACCCTTCTGGAAATTTAATGGCGCCGAATGACGTCCCGCGCTCAGCTTCTTGATCGTTGAGAGTAAACGCGTTCAATACGATCATGTTGTCCATCCGCTTATCCATCTCGTCGTGGTCACTTTTGTACTCCTCTCATGTCGAGCACAATCTTTGCCTTACCCGCTCCTATAGCGCTTTGCCCTCCAGCCGGAAGGAGAAGAACGTTTTTATGTTCTCTTATATTAAGCAGTGCGTCTACTTCGTTGGTCAACGCGGGGTGGATTCCACGACGACTGACAGTTAAATCAGATGCAAAGTGGTCACCATGTTCTTACAAATAATACTCAACGTGGCCATTAAATTCTCCAACAACTACGCGTCGTACTGTGTAGCGGTTCTGACAGTCTCGATGGGAATGACACAGCAACACGAGTCAAGTAGGTTTACTGCGAGTAGAGCACGACTCGGTATGGGACCCTTTGCTTGCTCGCGTGTGATCCCAGTCGTCCTGTTCACTTATCCTCCTGCGTGATTCTGCTATGGGCGACAACTCGCCGACGAGTGCGAAGTCAATCCCGACAGTCGCGTGCGCTGCGGCTCCTTCAAGGTCGGGTTCGTCCTAGCTGAACCGAAGATTCAGATCAGAAGTATCGGAGGCGGCTTCTCTAGTTGAGAAGCCGCTGTACATCGATGCGTCTTCGCTGTCGCTTGCCAACGCGCCACTACCGTCTTCAGTGTCCCCTTCCGATGCAATCACCACAGGTAAAATGGAGCTGTGAGCTGATAAGCGCATGAAAACGTTGTACTCGGAGTGGTAAGCACACAATCATTTTGTCCACGTTGTTCTTGTGCCTTTAACCCTATGGATTTGTAATGACAAGTGGTTGGTGCCCTTGGCCGACAAGAACAGAAGGTAACTTTAATCGTTTCAAAATGCTGTTGAAGTAACGCTTTAAAATGTTGTTGTTGATGGAACGAATTATCATCTTTTGGAAACTGAGATCTTGTTATGAAATGCGAGGCTGCATACCCCTAACGTATAATTCCATCGCGATAGAATTCCAGAGCTGAATTTCTGTTACGACCTAACAGCTCAGCAGGGATTACATAATGGTAGCTTCTGCTTCTCTGAAGCAGTAAGTAGTGACTCGCGTTAGAGCACGATATGACAACACCACGACAGTAGCCTACATCACCGATAACTCTACTTTAACCTCTTTAAAGCATCGATAATCGTACATATCATATCATATAAGGAGGGATGACCTCACAACCTAATTACTTTTCGAATTGTGGATTGACAGGGAGGGCTGAGGAAACGGAGCGCTCGTGGAGGCGCCAAATAACCTCCACCAACAGTGTTTAGTGCGGTGGATAGCTCTCGTATACGCCTGCTAGGTAAACAGTACAATTTGAATGAAAATGCGCAAATTTTCTAGTAACGTAGAGCCGAAATCAACTCCCGTTTTGGACTTAATAAAACTATAATGATATCCCTCTCGCATCCTGCTGTAACGACTTTAGTAAGTAATAGTGCCAGCGCGTATTACATGTCAATATATATATATACGTGCTGCTATTATTCCGGGACACACAATTGCGGGACAGTTTGTGAATATAGGAATAAGTAAATTGCACCATAAAAATGTCCAGCATATAAATATGGCAATATCGCACTGATAGAGCGCAGCTACTTAAATTATAAATTAGTGGCAGAGGGTTTTGCTGTGCTCGCACCTGGCACGCGAAATCTGCATTCTGGCTGCAACATTATCGAAATGAGTTTGATCACACTTAAATCTCTGGCAGGTTGGTCACTGATTACAGAACATATGTTCTTCCTCTACAAAAGCCAAGTATTTTATTGGGTATCCAAGTGTAGCTTCGAAGTCTCAAAGGACACTCTGTTTGAAACGTTGAAAATACATGGAGATAGAGCCACAAACACATGAAATTGGACCCCGACATGTGGACTGGGTTAATTCGAAAAAACCAATTCACATCACTTACAAATCGTCGGATAAAATTGATAATTTTTACAAACACCAAGTGAAGTGGAAATCCTTCCAGTGTCCCGAAATAGTGTTCGAATGAAAAACAGTTTTTTCAGCTCAACATCTAGCTGTCTGTGTGAGAAGGACGGCAAAAAAAACCTTGTGGACAAACTGCGTGTGCTTTATATTTGCTAAATATGCTTCAGCTGCGTCAATAGCAAACCTAGAACCTATTGGGGGGGCTCCTCAAAAAGTGTCCCATCTGTGGCAGCTCAAGTGGATTGGTACTGTAGCGTTTTTGTCGACAAAAGTACATTCGGCAACGACATAAATTTGCTGGAGTTGCTTTTATGTAGTCTTACCCCAATTCGTGTACGGCGCTGCAATTGAAAGATATTGACACGGACATATTGGCAGATATCAACCGTTTTGGCTTTAGTTACTAACATGTAATTAGGCTATGTTTTGTTCAGATTGACTGATTGATTGACATCGATGCCATTCTTCAGGTTGCAAAGTGTCTTCTCTCATTCCTCAACGCCCCCAGTCAAGCTCACGCTACCAGCAATACTGACCACTGGCCCAAGATGGCCAAGATTGTTAAGACGGCTTGTTCGCCCATGTTAAGGCTCAAGAAGAGCGAAAACTGGTCGACAAGCTTCGTGATATTGGCCTTGGTCAGTACATCGAGCTACCGCAGATTGCAGTCATGGGAGACACTTCCAGTGGCAAGTCGTCTCTACTGTCGGCACTTTCAGGTGTATCCTTCCCGTCGAACGATCAGCTCACAACTAGATGTCCCACCCAACTCATTTTGACCCGCGCCGACGCTTTCCGTGGTACCGTCAGGCTCATCCGGTTCCAGTCGAATAGTGACAGCGACGAAGGCGAAGAGAAAAAGGACCTCAAACGACTGGAAGACGTCCCCGATCCCATCACCAAACTCACTCAGAAACTCGTCGATGAAGGCCAGAGCATCAGCGACGATCAGATCGTGATCGAGATGTGTGGGCCTGAATTGCCCAATCTCACACTCACCGACCTTCCAGGTCTAGTGCGCACGGTTGATGACCATGAAGACCAGGATATCATTCCGAGAGTTCGGCAGATGGTAAACCGATTCATGAAACAGGAGCGAACTGTGATCATTGCTGTTGTACCAGCCAATGTGGACATGCACAATACCGAGATCCTAGGCAGCCCAAGAAGCTGATCCAGATGGTACACGTACCATTGCAGTGGTGACAAAGCTGGACTTGGTGGATGCTGGTGCTGAGTTGTCAGTACACGAATTGTTGTTGAATAAGAAGAAAAAAATGCGTCTGGGCTACCACGCCGTGAAGTGCCGTAACCAGCGTGAGTTAACCAAGGGAACGAGCATCGAGAAAGGATTGGCAAACGAGATGACGTTCTTTGGTCAACATGAATACTGGAGTCGGTTGCCTGCACACCTGTGGGGCGTTCAGAGGTTGACGGATCGATTGGTTGCAATATTGCAAGATAATATTCGACGTTCGTTGCCGCAGGTGGTCACGGAGATCAGTGCTCGGATCGCTGAGACGCAGAAATCCTTGTCAAGTTTGGGGACACCGCTGGATACACCTGGTGCTCAGCGCCAGCAGTTTGGCAAATGGGTTGACCAGTATCTGCGTTTGATGGAAGCCTCAATGGATGGACGGTACGAGCTACTTCCGACGTCAGTAAAGCCTGGTGACGCAGTTGCTGACAACAAAAACACTCGACTACGCGCTGTACTACGTGCGGAGGAAGCTGCTTTTCAGGAATCCATCAGTGAAACGAAAGACCACGTTACCGGAGCTAAGAGCGTGAAGCTACAAGAAGAAGTTGCGGTCGGGGACTTTGTGCAGTATGAAATCGACGGAGTCTGGCGAAGTGGTCGCGCTAAAGAGACCAACGGAACGGATATTTGCTGTCACGAACTTAATCAATGGAAGTCAAAGAAACACTGGCGCTTTGACGAAAGGGCTGTGCTGAAACAGTTTATCCGCGAAAACCGTGGCGACGAGCTGGCGATTTTCACATCGTACCAGGTCTTTTGCAACTTATTTCGTCAGTGTGTGGACAAGTGGGCGCCACCGACGGAAAAACTTTTAGGAGTATATCGAAGTCAGACAAAGGTGGTGTCGGACTTTGTGTCCACTGAGGTCCATGCTAGCTCGCGAGTCGTGCAGTTTATTCAAAGTGCAGCTGCTGACGTTCTCGATCGCGTTGTCGACGCTGCTCATCACGAGATGGACATACTGAAGGCCGGCCGTACACTCAAGATGGACGTTTGTTTGCGGACTTGGACCAACAGCGATTGCAAGCTCTTCAGGAACATGTGAAGACAGCTGTTCGTGCCGATACAGCCGGAAGAGTGTTACTCAGCGATGTTATGAAGGCCGTTCAGGCGGTAACACTCTCTACGGAAGATCGAGAGGCACATGAGATGCAGGCGGCACTCCAAGCTTACTTGAATGTGGCAATTCCTCGATTTGTGGACGCCGTCCCGATGCGACTAAATGATTTGGTTCTGCGCAAGTTCGTCACTGAAATGACCAACGAGCTCAATGGATTGACGGATGAGAAGCTGGCAAGGTTGATGCAGGACTCCGAGCATATAATGACAGAGCGTCGACAACTGAAGGACGAACTTGCGTGTCTTGCTAGCGCAAAGAAGGAGATTGAGCTCGCGTGCTAACGAATGGTGATCTAGCAGACATTTAGTCACAATAACGAATTCGCAACAGTCCGTTGATTTGCGTCGACTTGTGCGATACTTTTCCAATACAAAGTCAAGTTTTAGCCAAAGCCATGTTTTTTTAGAGCTACGAGAACGTAATTCTCGGCTTATTCTCAGAACAGCGTATGGATTCTGAGAACGCATGCACCTCGTGTTGGAACGTTGTAAAAACCCAAAATAAGCTTATATTTTTAGATGACGCATGTTCTCGCCAATGACTATTGGATTTTCGTACCGATCGGATCGGTCCTGGTTTTAGTGGAGTTTTCTCCATACGCGAAGACGCGGACTATCCCAGTTGCTGCTAGAAGGAGAACTGGCAGTAGATGCACGACATTTCCCCCAGGCATTGCTGTGCGAAGTGATGGTTTTTTTTGAGAGAGTGTTTCAACGTTGTTTGGAAACTCATAGGAAAACCGCAAGCCAAACAGGAGTCCGTTATACTCCGCTTCATTAGTGGCGAGGCCTTCCGCATACGCGGATCTGGCCCTAACTACTTCCCATTGCGGCAATCTCCATAGGATTGCGATGTAAGCACCTCCACCGCGTCGCGCGAGGGCGGATCCATCGAAACTCAGAACGTATAGATCTTCATCCACTTGCACCGTCGGGATCGGGATATTAGTCTGGCGTTTGGGCTCTTTCTTAGAAGCGATCGTAGTCAGTGATTCGTCCATCTTGGCTCTGGGCGTGATGCTCGTGGCCAAACCGCCTAGAATCTCTTCTTCTCCTTTCGAACATTTAACGATCGCCAGTGTCCATGGTGAAAGTAGGGCTGTCCATTGTCCCAACCGTCCTTGCAGACCGGCCGACTTAAACAACCAGGCGAGCGTGGAATGTCGCGTCTAGATCCGGATGGATCTCCCACCAGCAGGTTATAATTGAGATCCAACACCCGAGAAGTACCAGTATCTCCTTCCCCACTACTCCGTAATTCAACTCGTTAGACTTTAGCGATCGGCTGACGAAGGTGACTGGAGGACAGATCATCTCATGGTCTTGTACTAAAGCTGCCAAGATCGCCCAATTGCTGGTATAGACTACCATCATAGCCCGGCGTTCTAGATCAAAATGGCAAAGGATGGGCGTTGTCGTGATCCTTTCAGTTAGCTCCACAAACGCATGGTGAGCTCCGTTTCACCGGGCGTTTGCTTTGTCTGAGATCCCTTCCGTCAACTCCGTCCAGATCGAACCATCTCCCAGTTGGTCCGGGGTGGATCCAGATCCTGCTTCAGGTCGCCTCCCGACGTCGTGCCATGTGGATCTCCATTTGGATCCAAGATTTCCAGGGCCAGAGCTTGTTGGATCTTGGTCCGGACAGCCGAAGTAGCCATTGCAACAAAGTTCTGCTCTCTTAATTCGTAGAGGACTTCAGCAAAAAGTGCGTAATCCTCCATAAACCGACTGAAGTAATTCAAAGATTGCATCTTCCGTAGAGACTGCGGGAAAGATAAATCTGCCAACGAAGACAGATCTTTAGGATTCGCCTCCAATCCCTCCTTGGAAACTCGATGGCCCAAATAATCCGCCTTGCGCATTCCCGTATAGCTCTTTACTACGCTGATATAAAGATTCCATTTGTTGTACGCCTCCAGTAAGGATGCCACTCTCTCGTAAAGCTGACCCATGATTCTGCCGGGACCAGAATGTCGTGGATTCAGGATCTGACCCCTATCACGGATGGTGTTCCCAGATCGCTGGGCTGGCCTGCTTCGGATGGATCGATTTCCTCCTCACCTTCTTCGGATCCACCCCCTTCTGGTCCCGGGATTCGAGTAAATCCGAAGGAGGTATTGTCAATCAGACGTTGGTAGATCTGGGGTGCGTTCTTCAATCCAAACGGCATCCAGTTACATTCGAACAACCCAAATGGTGTGATGAATGTGGAAATTGCGCGAGCTCTATCGGTCATAGTCACCACCCAAAATCCACTCGCCATGTCTAACGAGCCGTACCAGAGTACTTTATCCATATCGCACGCCCAAAAAGGAGAGCGGACCTATGGACCACTGGCAAACAGGTAGTAGAAACGGGATTTGCTCCTGATGACCCAGACGAAGCACAAGACGATCAGGCGGGCTTACGAAGCGAGATCCGGCACCGCAACGGACTAAAGACAAGTTGGGGACAGAATGGACTGGAATGCGAATTCGAGCCACAGCTACTGGGTAAAATGGCGATAAGAAAAAAAAGAAGAGAGAAGAAGAGAGTCGAACTGATACAGCATACAGTACTAGAGCTACCCTACAAACAGCTCATCTCGAGGGACTCAGGAGGAACGAAACAAACATGGGCGGCGTACAAGAAGCTAACAGACGGACACGACGTACAGGTGATCAAGGACATCCTGAAGATATCACACATCAGCAGCGGTAAAGTACTGGTGGAACCGCAGACACAAGGAAGGCCAATGGAAAGCAAGCAGGCACATCGCTTCCGCAAATTGGCACTCTCGCTGTTAGCACAATTCCCAGAGTTAGTTTTCAAACCGGCAAAACAGAACAAGCTAAGGGTGACGCACGGCCTGAAAGATCCTCATCACCGCTTCTGGATAGACCAGTCGAAAGGCACCGCACAGGTCCGACACAGCTGGGCTTTCTCTGAACAAGTAATTGACATGGGGACAGCAACGAGGAAGCGAGTGCTATCGTAGCCACCTTACTAAATACGCAGAAAGCTGCAGTGTGGATAACGCCGCATCCCGCTCTGACACACATGAGACCGCTATGGGCCGGGAAGAAAAAATGGGCACGGACGCGGAAAGAATACAAAGAGGTCATACGGCGGAACGACAAGAGCAGAGCAGTAAAGAACAGGAGCACACGAAGAGCAACGCAGCCAAGCAAACCAAAGTGATGAGCAGGGCTATGGAGAAACTAACGTGGAAACACGTGCAACGGATGCACGGCGTGACAGCGTACCAAAAGCAAAACATAGTACGGATGAAGGTGTGGCGATTACGGCTGTGGAGAGGCACCGAAAATAAGTACAAGTGTCCGGGAGCTAGATGCGCCAATGCCACAAGGCATGGGCAGGAGCACTTGTTGTGGGGGTGCCCGGACGCCAGGGCACTATGGGACAAATGGCTTGAAGCCTGCGGGATGGCCACGACGACGGCGGATGGCGAAGCCAACAAGGAGGTGGCCCAAGAAACCTTCTCTTTAAGCATGAGCAAAGTCCCTCAATGGCTAATCGACTGGGGCAACAAGGAAAAGGAAGATCGATGGGACGCCATTCACGAGGTAGCAACGACACTCTGGACAATTGGATGTGCGGCAACTATCACAGCATTGTGGAGATGGAAGGTGTCAGAGGTCTACCCAGACCAGAATGCAAGACGGACTGTGGAGAGCGAGGTAAGACGCATGACGACAATGCTGCAAGACACGGTACTGCGCTATAAGGCAGGCTTGTTCCCGTTAACTGCGAAATCGTACGCGAAGCTCATGGTGACGGAGAGGATCAGAAGCAAATGGGCAGGCACACACAGGGGCGACAGCAGGGGATGCGGACAAGCCAAAACAGTCCGACTTGGTTTCTTTAATGGAGGGTCAAGAGGGAATCCAAGGCCAGGCGGAAGCGGACGTATGATCGCTAAATGGACGAGAAAAGACGAAAGCCCCAGGGTGGCGTGGGCTGCAGCTACATGTCTAAGTAGCAGAACCATGACGAACAACGTGGCGGAATTTACGGGGCTGCAGAGATTGTTAGCGGAAGCCGTGGCGCGCAATTGGAGAGGAATGCAGGTGGTGGGGGACAGCGCAATGATCCTTGGGCTCATGCAGAGGCGCAAGGAGCCAAAAGAGAAGCGACTGAAGTCTCGGTACAGGATCGTCAGGAAGCTAGCAGACCAAGGGCAGGTGACAGTGTGGAAGCACCACTATCGGAAGCACAATAAAGCAGCGGCTTGACTAGCGAACTACGCTATGGACTCAGGCAAGAGTGTGATTTATGGGGCTAGCGAAGAAGAGCACGGTCACGAGCTGCGGCTAAAGGTTGAGCACTGAGCAACGGGAGACGTTCAGAAATGGCAAAGAGGAAGGAACACCGAGGGAGAGGCCGGAGGAATACGATAAGAATGTGAAAGGAGGCTTCAGCAGGTACAGGCTAAGTAGGTACAACCTGACCGGGCATATCATGCAAGTTGGGAATGGGTATTAGAGTTCAGGCGCATACACGTATGGGCGGGTAAAACAATACACCTCACATTTAAAAAATATACTTAATTTAAATCTTTCAATAGCTCATTGGTTTGAGACATCGGGTCCACCATCAGTCTGGTCAGCCCGTTAACCATCCGATAATCAATACACAGACGTATATCCACCCGTTCTTCTTAATATTGATCACTACAGGAGATGCCCAGGGGGGGGGTAGAAACCGATGCTTTTGGCTTGCATCAGACCTTTAATCAGATCCTACAGCTTTTCTCAGAAACTGGGGTGCCATCTACACCCTTTGAGCAATCGGCTTCGCGTCGCCAACATCGATGTCACATTTGACTCCACGTGCGGCCGGTGGCAATGTATTACCTTTGCCAATTAGCAGATGTCGACTTGACCAGCTTTTCGGACGTAGTCGGTCCACTTCCGCGAGTTCGTTCGCTCCCGGATCCACCTGGATATCGTAAATCGTGACTTCCTCTATGGGTCCGTGGCACCTCTGGATTACCGCCAAACCTTCCACAACATGATCGGCGTGCAGATCCTCGCCTTCATGCTCATTCTCCGGCTTTATTGGACCCCCCACTGGATCCAGGCACCGGGATTTCCCCTCTTCAGCCAGCCCTTCTGTTTTCCTTGAATCGCGTATTCTGGTACCAGGGGAAGTGTCATCTGGATCGACTTGGTCTTCTGGTATGTGTACACACGACTGATCCCGCTTAACCAGTGCCGACACCCTCGCCAGGGATCCAGACATTCTGTCCAATGGAAAGCTCGGATCCAACTGCTGATTAGCAGGATCCAACGGGCCGGTTTCAATCGCCTGCGACCCCCATCCACCGACCCTTGGTTACCTGGGAACCGGTTCTGGGTATCTCCAGCTGTCTCGGATCCAGCCTCCACCACTTGGATCCCAATCCGACGATCTCTTAGTAGGATCTTCAGAGGAGTTGGATATGAAGGTCGGTCCAACAAGGGGTCGGTCGGCTCCACCGGGACTCCCACCCCCGAGGGGTTCAGTCTCGGCAGTCGCTCCATAAGCAAGATTACGCCATTCTCTATAGCGACGAGATCCAACTGACACATAACCAGGTCACTAGGGGGTTACCATCCTTTGCTAGCCATCGCCCAATGCTCTCATAGTGATATAGTAGCAATCTCTTGTCGCTGACACTCGTAACCTGTATGTACTGCGATCGACCAGGTCCTTGGATCACTCTAGGCACCCACTTCTCGCCCCTAGTGACCCACAGTTTCTCGTGTTCCACCCACTCCATCCTATCAGAAAATTTCCAGGTTTCTCCGGGCTTGATCCAGGTCGTTTTGGCCGCCCTTATGATCCTCGTCTTGGCCCCGTACAACGGTCTTCGCCCCCTGAGCTAGGTCCGCATTTCACCTGGGATACACAGGGTCCCAACTGCCAGATCCAACCTTACCCCGGCTGGTACCATGAAATCCATTCCACGAATGGCATCTCGACCTGCGAGATTCCGACTCAAATATCGAACCAATACACCAAACAACCTGCCAACGTGATCTTGATCCGCCTTCTTCCATTCGTACGGTACACGCCTTCACTAATCCCAGCACAATCTTGGATCCGACTCCCATCCACTTGGCACCCAACCTTACGAGCAAATGCGGTATCTAGTATAGCCACCTCGGCACCACTATCTAATAGCATAATCGCTTTTTCGTTTACTTTTGACTGTTGACCTTGCCTCATAACTTGTCTTGTCGGAACCATTTTCCTGGGTCACCACGTCCGTATACTCCGTCACCAAAGTATACACTGGATCATTGGGATACTTAAGGATCTCAGAGCCCAAACGCATCTGGCACTGCTTTGCTGAACGCTTCTAGGACGACCTCGTCCAAGACAAAGGATAAGTTCAGCTCTTTCGAGTAGCCTCTGGTCGTATGATCTCTATCGCGGCAACCTCCCCAGCCTAGAGGCTGACCAGGAAAGGCTGGGCCGTCATTCCCTCGTGGTTACGTATATCTGCAACCTCTGACAGCGGTCCGAAGTGAACACAAGACGCCTTGACGGACAAACACGTATCACCATCAAAAAAGTGATAACAGCCTTCTACCGGCCCCTTCGGAGCAGCCCCGGCTTTGGTCACCGAGTCGCTGGAAGCGACGTCATCGACGGCGATGTTGACGTGGAGCTTCGTTACCTACCTCTGGGGATGTCGTAACCCCGACATCCGAGGCACTCGAGGCCTGGTGTGGTACTAAGTTACCCACACAGGAAGCTCACCCGGCGTCGCCCTCTTCAGTTATGGTCTGGGCGACCTCGTGTGCTACTGCGTTACCCACACAGGAAGCGTATCCCACGTTATCCTCTTCCGTTAAGGACTGGGCGACCGTATGCTGAACTCTGTTACCCATATTGTACACGTTAGTACCAGCGTTTGTGACAGCTGCAGCTGACTGCGGAACTATGTTACCCGCTTCTGGATCTTAGCTACCCACTTGGCCAGCGCCTCCTTGCGCCATCACCATTAAAGGCCCTCGGAATCGTCATATACGTCGACGACTTCCAAGCATCAGTTGGATGCTTCTATACCCTGGCAGCCCTCGCCCCGGGTCCTGACCGAGGTGGGAACATGGCTCACCAATGCTCAGTCGGACTTGGCAGGGCGGCTGGCACCGATTGCCTTGTCTCGCCAGTCGATACAGAGTTCGTGCTTCTCGAGCCGGGGAATGCCCAGAATCAAATCGTAGGGATCCATGTCGAGAGCAGTAAGCTGTTCTGGGCTGTCGAAGTCTTTGAACTTGACGACCAGATCCATTTGAATGTTGGTGACTGATGACGACCTTTCCGTCAGCCAGTCGGATTAACATCATCTCGTTGCCTTTGCTTTCTCTCAAAGCATCTGGCGGCTGCGAAATTCTTCGACGCCCCAGAAACGATTAAGATTCGAAAGAGGTGACTGTATCCCCGTACCCATCCGTGTACTACGAGCAGCCGGCCGCTAACTTCCCGTAGTACGCGCCACGCGAACACCTCTCACGAAAACTGAGCTCTTCCCCAGTAGGGTGCCCCGCCCCTACTCGCCTCCGGCGTCCCCCTGCCCCAGGAGCCTGGCTTCTGCCATCGACCCTTGAGGACAGAAAGTCCGCCTGCAGTCTCTCTCCGCGGGACATTCTCAATGGAAGTGTACGAGCTTCCCGCAGGCGAAGCAGCGAATGTCGCTCTGTTCGGAGGACCCGGGATCCATGGGAACTTGTGCGATGGGGTCGGTCCGACCGGAATTTAGCACATAAATCCTTGCCACGCTCAAACCGATGTGCGCGCCTGGCGATGGCTGTACTCTTATAAAAGAGCCACTTGAATCGACACTTCGAGGGTGCTTGGCTGCACCTGGAACAGCTGAGTGCCCCCGGGCCCACTCGAAGACCGTCCATGAACACTGTCCCCTTAATGTGCTCGTTGGGTGGTTGCTCACTAAGGACACCGTGAGGGCCCGCATCTCTTGGACGTACTCGTACAACTAGCGCCCTACTTGTATGCATGAGAAAAAGCGCGAACGCTTCCGGCACTCGTAGTTCGCCGGGAGGAACGCGGCTCGGAGATGTTCACACAGCTGAGCCCAGGATGTCGCCTCCCGCGTGTACGCCCAGCTCTTAGAACGACCGCTAAGGTTGGAGAGCGCAAAAACAACGCGGAGTTGCTCGATCGAGATCAGAGCCGCGGCCACGCGGGCTTTACCTCTCAAACCAAGAAATTAAGGCTATCACCTTTCTTCCCTTCGTACGGCTTCACCTTCAGCCGTATTGCCTTCGGGTGTGGCGAACTTGTTTCCGCTGCCGGAGCCTGTGGCATTCCCCGCACATGTGCGATGTCCCCTCGCTCGTAGGCGTCAAACGCATTGACACGCCTGAGATGCTCGGCCGGTGTCGACGCCGCCAGGCTCTGCAGAGCCTCCATCCCGAAGATGCCAGCCATCTTTTGAACCGACTTGATCTGTCAGTCGTTCAGATGGGAGAAGTCGTTCCTATCCATGACGACGAACTTCAGAGAGGTTCAGGTACTCTACCCGCGTTTTCCTGGATTGACAACAAGTGCAACCAAGCGTGGTGGGCCTTGCGCTAGAGGAAGTTGGCTTCCGAGAGTATTCAAACTTTTAGCGAAGAGTAGTTCACAGGTCCCTTTGACTAAGAAAACCAAGTAATTAGTTTTAAGGTAAATTGTTATGATAAATGAATGTATTTATAGGTAGGCTAAGCTTGAGTTAAATCTACAAACTATAAGTCACCCATAGTAAAGATATGGCATCAGCCAATGGTTGGCCTCTGACGACCCTGTACCATGTACCGAATACCTCGAAGTCACTTATTGTAACTAGGGGTACAGTTGGGGCTACGTACCCCGTTACATTTACAGCAACAGGTAGCTCAGGTACATAAGCATCCAACTTACCATTACTGTACACCTTACTTTGCGAGAATTCTCTACACGTTTTTGATTAGGTCTGGGGATCTTGCAGGCCAGTCAAGCACCGTCACCCTTGCTCTTTGAAGAATCCCCATGGCTTCGTAGGAAGCGTAAATAGACGCACTGGCTTGCATGTACACAAAGTCTGTATCGTATTTAGCGTGCGCAAACGTATGCATGTACTCAGACACCGTGTAATTCTACAATTTCTGGCGCGAACCGAAAATTCCGAGTTTCCCTTAACGCTGAGGGCGCCCCACACCATCCGCGATCCTCCTGTATTTTCAAATGTCTAGTAACGCTGACCAGGATATATCAGGAACCGTCAAAAGTGTTTATAGCAAACTGGTCCATCTAGATTGATTTATTTTCTAATTAGCAAAAAACTAATAGACCAAACAATCTCCTTACAGGCTGCAGACGAAAACCCTTCGGCGAATTCTAAGCGTACATTCATGTGCCCCTGTGTGGGTGGGGGCGCTCCGTTCATTGTTGGGTAGACTAAAATAGCAGCCTTAGCCGACAGCATCTGAACGGTACGAACAGAGCATTCTAACTCGTACGTATCCTTCAACTGCGCTGGTGAATAGTTTATCGTCGAAGCCCCATGTACTCGGTGGGGATTGTTCAACCTGCCAGGCTTTGCCGCGTACTTGTATTATGTGCGCGATACATACATCACGCCGTCCAGCGACCTCTTGGGGCGGCGTCTAATCTCTCTCACCCCCATATTGGCTTCGTGGAGGCTCTTGATCCTCCCTCGCTCTTCCTTAGTGATGGGTGGTCAGATTCCCATACTGAAATGAAGTCAGTAGGGACATTGATTGGATGAGCGCTTAGGACAATCATTATTGTCCATGCTGAAAATAAGATACAAGTGTATCCAAGAAATCGTCTCGCAACCCAATTTTTAGCTCCTTGTATACCAGCCTATCGACATACTCGTAAACCTTGCTCCGCGTTACAAACCAGCTGTAGTCCAAACGGATTGACTAAACATATCTAAATAGCACGCCCCAACTCGTTCGAGAAGCCAAGCTTTAGATAAAAATGTAGGTGTCCGAAAGCTTTTGTCGCGCAGTGTAAGTGAAACGGACACGATTGGGTGAAGCGGACACACCTGTTTATAAATATGCATTTAAACTGATAACTGGGACGGACACAGCTGGGTGTGACGGACACACCTGTTTATAAATATGCATTTAAACTGATAACTGGGACGGACACAGCTGGGTGTGACGGACACACACGAATGCAATGTACATGTCACGAGTGTCCTCTCGTAACAGATTCCATGATCGACATAACTGGAGTTGTCGACCAATTACAATTCAGTATACCAAATGATCTGCCAATCAGGTCGCACTATTCCTGTCACGTCAACGGTAGCACGTATCTGGCACGTGCATGCCACACTCCAAGCGGTATATATCCAGACGAGTAGACATCGAAGTGCAACCACAACACCCCCAGTCAATTCGGGATCTTGACCATGATTCAGACATTACCGCGTCTTAACAAGTAGCGCAGGGTCTTGGTGGATAAGCTCTTCGTGAGATAACCTGCGAGCTCTTTCCTGGTGTCCACGTAGTCCAGTTTATCTTCACCACTCGCAACATTCTCGCAAATAAAATGGAAGAGAATGTCGATGTGCTTGGTGCGAACTTGATATCCATGTTCTTCGCCACTGCCATTGCACCTTGATTTTTCTCGTAGATCACCGTCCCTCCATCTTGTTCCAAACCGATGACCTTGAGCAGAAGTCGCATCCACACGACTTCCTTCCTGCACTGAGCGCCTTGTACTCTGGCTAAGTCGAACTCAGCGCTACGGTCCTCTCAAACCTGAATCGCAACACTACTGAAGCACCTCACATCATGAGCATTAAGCCGCTAACGGAGCGTCTGTCGTCGCCGTTGCCGACCCAATCTGCGTCTGTGTATACGACGAGCTCCGTTCCTTGACGTCCGTCGTACGTGATGGCAACGTCCTTGTTTTCAACAGGTAGCACACCACAAAGAGGCCAGCATCCCAGTGCTTCCGTCCCGGATTTTATCTAGAAGCGGCTCAGCTGAGGAACGGCATTTGAGATGTCCGGTCGTGTACCACATGTCAGGTACATCAGGCTCCCCACGTGCGAGTGGTACGACTTGGGTCCCAGCTTGGATAGGTCGGCTTCGCTTTGGGGTTGATCAGACTTGGTCAGATGAACGCCAGCTTCCTGTGAAGTGAGACACAGCTTAGCACCCTCTTGCCCAAACTTCTTGATGATCGACACTGTATACGCTTGTTGGCTGGTGTGTAGGATCTTGTACTCCTTTCGTAGCCGTTCTTGATCCCGTGAATGACGCAAGCACGGTCTAGATTATTGATGGTAAGCGTATCCGCTATCCCAGTCCTTCATCGAAGCGACGATACCCTTGTCCCTCGCCGCGACCAGCATATCATCGACGTAGAAACACACTATTCGCTCATTGTCAACTTCGCCGATCGTGTATACACAAAGGTCAGCGTCGGCCGTCTTGAACCCCATGTGCTTCAGGTGGATGTATAGGTTTAGGTAAGCCACCGGCGCGTACTTCTCTTCATAGTCGATGCCGCGCCTCTGCGAGAACCCCTTTGCAGTGAGGCGAGCCTTGTGACGAATCATATGCCCCTTCTCGTCCCGCTTGAACGTGAATTCAGCATTAACCGATTGGCCGCTGGTGTACTGGTCTTGACATCAACTACTAAGTCTTGTTTGCAACGAACAACTTCAACTGGCTTGCGATCCCTTTTTTCAGTCCTCACAATCCGTACCGGAATCCGGGCGGAAGCGTTTGGTACTTCAGTGGTAGCCGTCATTGCTTGTTAACGTTCGTAGATTACAAGCTGCTGGTGATTAGCCTTCGGACGTTCTTGATTCATTCTCTTGCGTCTCGTTCTGACCTAGTATGATGTCACCACTTGTTTCTTACTCCCCTGCCTCTTTAGGATCCGTCTTTTCGTCAATGCGACGGGTGCGTACCCGCGGAATCGTACAGGTGTAGGATTCATACGACAAGGCCGACCTGCTTACGCTAACGTCACATTGAAGTGGGACACGTCACCAGCTTCAGCTTCAACAGAAACAATCTGTCTCGCGTCCTTACGTTGCGGAACACTCAGCGTTGGCACGAAAGAACCGTCTTGATCATCGGCTTCATCACGATGTGTGATTAGGTGGCCTGGACTTGTCGGCTTGACGAACTTCACGGTGCGAACGACTTGTTTCTTCCCAGGTGGACACAATATCCTCTGACACCACCTTCGTACCCCATGACGCATCATTTGAGCGCCTTCGCGTCGATTTTGCAACGCTTCTCGTCAGCGATGTGCGAGTAGCCGAGTGCGCCAAATACCTTCAAGCTCTTGCGCTGTGGCTTGATGCTGTATACAATCTCGAGCGGTGTATTGACAGTGACCGAATTTGAGATCCGATTGAAGATGCACGCGGCTGTCCAAACAGCTGCATCCCGCCACTTCTTCCCGATGCTCTCGTGACCCCCACGAGGCTCCGGGGCATGGGCTCATCCCACGCATTCTGCTAAAGCGTATACTACACCGGCTTCTCATGCTTGATGCCGCTGCAGTTGAGGTAGTCCTTAAACGGACAACCCGTGTCCTCACCACCGTTATTCGAACACAGACGGTTAATCCGCTTTTCAGTTGCGTTCTCCATTGCTGTCTAGTAGATCTTAAACTTCGACAGCACATCTGACTTCGCCTTCATGAAGTATACAGTAACGTGACGTGAGTGATGAATGTCACCACAAACGTGCAATTAGCAGACATCTTGGCTTACATTGGGTCATTACGTTCGTGTGCACCAAAGCTAGCACCCCCGAACTTATGACGAGATTATCCGGGTGTCGAGATAAGCTGTCAGCTCTTATCTTCCACACGAAGTAGGCCGCGCAGGCGTCGTCATCCTTGCCTCCATCTATTTGACGCGAAGCGCTCATTCTACCATGATCAGTAGCTGTTCGTAGCGCTTTGATGGGATTTGGCCCAGGCGTGCATGTACTACCGCTTACGGCTCGTTACGTGTTTTGGCTTCATGACACCCCTCGCCCCCACTGTCGTCGGCTTGTAGATGTTTCCACCGCGCGGGTTCTTCATGAATTTTGCATCGCCATTGCAAATCCAACAGTGGTCTTCGATGAGCAGCGCGACGACATCCTTCTCGGCCGGCTTGGACACCGAGATGAGCCTACCTTTCACTTCTGGGGTGTACTGGACATCCGACAATGCGACCGTCGTCCCGTTTAACAGCTTCAATCCCACAGTTTGCCTTGCCACAGAGTCGATCGTCGTGCCATCAGCAAGCGTAATGCGGATTGAAGTTTCCAGGTCTCGCAAGGACAAGAACGGATCCCGAACGCCGGTCATGTGCGAACTTGCACCTGAGTCGACGAGCCATTCTGACTTAGCCATCGCAGCCGTGAGCGCGAAGTCGGACGCTTGCGATTCCAGCACAGGACCGCGTCCTTCGTCGGCTTTCTTCTTCCGGCACTCCAGCTCAGTGTGTCCTTAACTCTTGCAGTAATAGCTCTTGCCACCAAAGCGAACCCTTGTTTCCAAAGGCCTTCCTCTTCGTTGTGAGCACCCTCTCCGGATCCGATGACGATTCATCCGAGGCATCAACACCAGAGAGTGCTTGTATTGCATACGCAATCGTCATATAAGGTGTTCTCTGTAGAACAGAAGCCAGCATGCAGTACTCGTTGGTCAAACGCCCGAGTAGTAGTACGAGCTGCCGAGTCTCATCCAGACGCCCACCGATTGACTCCATCTGAAGAGCCAGTTCCTTGAAGTTGCTCACATATACATCGAACTTCGTACCGGGCTCCATATTGAAGCTGTGCAGCTTCTTGGTAGCAAGATGCCGGTACTTATGGGGCTTCGTACTGAAGTGCTCCTCGAACAAAGTCCACTACTCAGCCGACGTAAGGGCCGAGCGGATTTAGACCTGATACGTAAGACTCACGGATCCAGTGAATGCACCAAGGGCCTCCGTTGGTCTTCCATTCAACCGTGGTGCGATCATCCCCTTGGTCAAACTCCGTCTTAATAACTTGCGGGAGCAGATCCTTACGGGCGAGCTTCATCCGCATGTTAAACTCCCAGTTGAAGTAGTTCTCTCCCACGAGCTTGTAGATTTTGTCGGTGTAGATTGAGCTCAATAACCAATTGAGAGCGGAAGACGATGTGAACGAGGATTGTAGTCGATGTGGGTCGTTCAATGGAAATTCAAAAGTGAGATGGATTTAGTTAGAGGGCTTATTATCTTTTCCTGCCTCCTACATGCAGTCCCTAGTGTCCTTCTACCATCGTCGCTTAGTCCGCGTAAACAGATTGTATACTAGGACGGACACACTTAAGTGGAACGGACACGCTTGGGTGAAACGGAAACTCCTGTTTTCAAATACGCAAATAACCGTAAATAAGGGATGGACACACTCGTATCCAATATGCACGCCACATGTCACGATTGTCCTTCCGAGCATATCCTGTGATCGACCTAATTGAAGTTGGCGGCGACCAATGGCAGGATACAAATGATCAGCCAATCAGGTCTCTCAATTAATGTCACTTCGACTGTAACACTCATTCAACATGCGCAAGCCGCGTTCCAAACGGTATGTATCCAGTCGACTAGACAGTAAAGTGCAGCAATAACAGTTGAAACGAACCGACCCTTAAATAGCAGATAATTCGCTAAAACAAAATCCGATTGGACCTACTTTGAGAGACGCAAACAAACCGTACGTACATGCGACTTGCCCAGAAAAGCGAGTTCTGGCCATTGACCCTCTATAGAAAAGGACTTCATTGTTTATAACGAAAATGACCATCGACATAGGTATTCGGATACTTGTGCTGCATGTCATTTTGCTACGTCCGTAGCTGTGCAGTCAAAGAGGGATGGATATCTAAACTCTAATGGGAATAATTTTCAGCTACTAAATTTCACTTTTGAATTTGGAACACGTATTTTTTTCTACTTTGGGCTAGTCACTCGAGAGTAAATCTAGTTTTGGAACTTAAAAAATATTTTTTTACGAAGTGAATAGCTGCATTTTGATTGCTCGTAAGTCACTTTTAAAACGTAGGTGTAAGAAAAACACACAGCAGCAACGCCGCCGATGGCAGGATGGCCCACAATCTAGCGCAGATAGGTGCTCCCCGTCCGGGAGGGGGGGGGGGGGGGGGGTAGAGATGCCATGGGTTCGCATTCTGAAGTTTTCGATTTAGGTTACAGCATTTTAGCTGACCGTAATTAAGAATTTATACACGTCGAAGATCGCTACCTGGTGTTACGCTCCTTGTCCGAACCAGACGGGCTTAGACCACATCATGATATAGGCAGAGCTCTATCTGGTAATTAAGATTTGTGTGCGGAGCACACGGGCTTAAACCCACCGTCAGTTTTGTGAGTAACGTAGTCATGTGCTAAGCTCCAAGTAGTCAGTAATACAATCCAAAATCGATGTGAGAGGTAACTAATTGAGTAATAACACCAAGAAACGTAATCAGTAAAACAAAATCGAGAGTAACTAGTTCAAAATGTGCTCCGAACGCAATGCCCCGTGTAACAATTCAATGGGGTTGAGCTGGGAGGTTGAGGTCGGGCCAACATTCGAACGCGCAGGCCGACCGCACACCCTGGACGGTTGATCCTGTACTGATTGCTTTATTTTGGAATAAGTATAGGCCTTAAACGTACCGTTGTGGGATACAGGGACGCTATCTTTGTTCATAAATCGGTAGACGGCGGCTTGACATGTCTGAAGCCTAGATAATGGTGCGTCACCAGGGTGATACGAGGGCGGATGGCATTCCGCGTCGAGAAACTACACACAGCAAGGGTAATGGAGGTATCGCGTAAAGGAAGGATGGCACACCAGGGCGCTCGAGATGACAGGTCGGCGGCGTGTCATCTACTTCGGAAATTTAGAGGTGTTTCGACAAACACTTTTGTCAGTCAGTGGCACATGTTTCCTGTTCACCAAAGAAGAAAAAACAAAAGAACAAGCAACTTTTGTTTTACTTAGTGCGTATCCCCGTTACAGTTTAAACGGTCGGACGGCCGCCCAAGTCGACGTCACTACTCATTTGACAGCCCGCTAGTTTTCGACCCCGAACCGGGGTGTGTGTGCGACGCATGGCGGAGAAGCTGGGTACTCGTCTGCTGGAGACAGATCCGACTTCCAAGCAATCAAACGGTTCCTGACGGAGTATACGGTTCCTTGATGCGAGGACTGTTTCGGTAGAGCGTCCAAGGGTACGTGCGATGATTCCAGGATTCGATTCCC
The DNA here is from genome assembly GCA_011320135.1 of Phytophthora betacei. Classification (NCBI taxonomy): domain Eukaryota; phylum Oomycota; class Peronosporomycetes; order Peronosporales; family Peronosporaceae; genus Phytophthora; species Phytophthora betacei. Next base: position 702,345 of record JAANHX010000432.1, read on the forward strand.
TGGCTGAAACCTGCGCATCTAAACCCAGTGTGGTGAGGGGGTTTCTCAGAAATGAGAGACGGGATCTGACAAAGAGTCGTTATCACATGTAAGTGACAACACCCGGTGGTTAGGGTGGATCTGGATTGCCCAGCATGGAATCATACTGCATGAAGTGAATTGGACCAAGGTAAGGCGGTATCCTATATGGGTCGACGATGGATCTGGCATGGAGAACGGCCGGTAAGGCAAGATCCACCAAGTGAAGACTCGGGTTTACCCTCACCCGATTACACCTAGGAATTATAGGTTATACCATGTGCGGGTGGGATCCTATGGAGAAAAGACTGTGCATTGCATCTGGAGGTGGATCTGGGGTCAAAAACGACAAACGAGTACGCAAGATCCACCGCGATATATCTCAGACCCCGCTTTGCTAAGCCCGGATTCAAGCAATCGACGATCCCACACCGAGTCCTCTGGATCCAGGATATGGTGTATGCAACGGATCTTGAACTTTGGTGGAGTGATGGAGAACGCCGACGTTCGTAAGATGATGTTTGAAGATTGGAAGTCTCCGATCCAGGATGAATGTACACTTGCAGTAAGGTGGGTCAAAGCGACCTGGATCCACGACAGTGTATGCATAGTATGGCGACGTCATTATGATTACGTTCTGGATTCGGCCGATCTGATGCTTATACAGCTGGAATGATGAACCAATAAGAATAAGGGCATGCAGCCGAGTCTGGTAGGCGATTCAGCAGGTAAGAGACATAGTAGGTAGAAATCTAGGCAGGTATATGCTTAACGATGAATCAGAACTCAATCTGCACAGTGGTACGCAAGTGCCTTCGTGCCCTCAAGAATTGGAACTACATTAGCCGTACGAGCTCGGTGAAGGTTGGGAATTGGGCATCTAGTGTTGATAATGATAACTGGATAATATTTTGGCCAGCTCCTACCACCTAGTGAGCTTTCCTTTACACGTGCAGATCCGAAAGATTAACCGGTTTATACCTGGCCGGGTATACATTTGAGTCTCTCAACTTTCAAGATCCCGCTACAGGAGGCGGCAAGTACGACACAAATGAAAACAAAGGCAAGGGAACACACACGCAAGGCAACCCTACGACCAGATCCCAGATCTATCCCCTGGACCCACCAAGCTCAAATATTCGCTTAGGGTCCAGAAACAAATACGGACGCAGAGTGAAGATCTTACCACTACTGCTCCACCCCATTCCCACGTCTCGCCAAGCCACTCAAATTTCACCATTTGAACGCTTCGGTAGTTACTGAGAGGGCAGGATCTCGCCCTACCGACGGGTACACAAGGTGATGAAAGTTTAGCAGATCACGGATTATCGGGGGCCCCCTCCGTTAGTCGGTGTCTGGGCTGTTGGTAAGTTGGATCCAGCAATCTCGCAGATTTTGCTAATCCCGCTACACCACAATGGTGCGGGTGCCCGGATCTTTTGGAGACTCGGGATTTCACCGTGAGTCCCATGAATATGCTCAAGTGAAGATTGAGCCAGGGGAAGAAGCGTCATCGGATGTCGGATCGACGAAGACGCTGCTGAATAAAGCAAGATCCGCGGATCGATGAAGTCTTGGGAGGAACTCTGTCGATGGAAGAGTGGTTTATCCGGGTCCAGATATAGAAGAGAAACCATCTCTATCCTCTCCAGGTCCCCTTAGCAAAACAAAGGAAACTGAAGGCGAAACGGTATGCATTTGCAGATTCACCGGTCAAGCCTACACCGTACCAAAACCCAAGCCCGCTAGTCGAAAAGATGAGAAAGAAGACCGATACGAGTAAGACTACGCGGAAGAAAATGCAAGCTTCAGAGTCGAAAGAAGACCAAGCTGGATCCAGGTCAAGCTGGTCCGACAATATTCTCGAGTTTGTATATCGCCACCAAGCTCTACGCGAGTTTCTGTATCAAGATCCTGTCATGCGGATCCTGAATCCACGACAGATCGAAGATCCAAGGAAACCGATGAGAGATCCAACGAAAACAGCGAAACAACTAGTGGCAGCTAAATATCTATTACGTCTGCTCACGGATTTGGGCATCGTAGCTGGTGCGTTCGATGCGGATTATATCTTCGAGCTAGACTTGGATCTCATAGTATTGGCGACGCGGGACCGCATCGTCAGCGTCAAGTCCATCGCCAGAGAAAAGTCGCACACCATGGGTCCAGTGTCGTCGCCGAGGATCAGCCACGCTGCATCCTCTAACTACGAATCCGCGGCTGAAGATGGGTCCGATTCGTCTTCCGAGTCGCGACGCATGACCTTAGCTCCCTACGGGGCGTCAATGCTGGAAGCGTGGGCAACCATCCGGGGACAGGAGGAGCGCTCAAGTGTGAAGACTCGAAATACGGGGCGCCATACCCGCGATCTGATACCATCCAGCCAGGATCGAGCCAGATCCAGCAGGACGCCAGTGGCATTATCGTCGGATCGGGTTCAACCCAATTGTCTCACGAATCCTTCCCCGCCGGTAGACCAGACTACGGCTACAGTGGCCTCCAAGACTTTATCAGATACTTTGCAACGGCTGTTCGAATCTGCGATGAGTCGTTTCCTGGCCGAACAAGGTATGTGGGTGCCAAGGCCACAAACGCAAGTACCCCATTACCATGGAGCACGATGCGTTGAAATGGAGTCGGTGGAGAGAGACAACTCCCATAATGAGTTCGAACCAGATTATCTAAATGTCCCATCCCCGTCGCCAGCGGCGGTATCAGCGGCCGCAGCCGGGACGGATGGATCGGCTATGATCCAAAGGTTACGGATCTCAGCCATATCGGATCTAAAAGAAGTTCACGGGCAAGGATCAAGCCGAAGATCGAGGGCGAACATGGATCAGCATAGTCAAGTCAGCCCTCATGAGAGATCAAGCGTCGGATGCCGAAAAGTGTCTGACATTTGTGGACTTGCTGGCGGGGCCTGCCAGAAACTTGTATAGACAGATGGGAGACCCACTAGGAACAAGTAGCCGGATTTGTTACGCAGTTTCCAAACGCAGTATCGTGGATGGGGGGTGTCGGTAGCGCGACAATACTACCATGCTCGCCGCCGATTGGACGAGTCTCCGCTAGAGTATCTTCATCGGCTAACTATGGCCGCTCTACGGACCAAGTTGGAGATCAAGGATGGGGGATGTAAGGTACTACGGGAACACGTGGATCATTTCATCGAAACTTTTAGAGATGTAAATCTGGTCGACCGTTTGGCCCTGCAGCGTCTTCCAGACCCCGGTGAACTCGAAGAAGTGCTGCGGGCTGGGGACCGCGCGAAACACCGCCAGAAGAAGGCGGCTGTCGGATCAGGTAAGTATCGCCAAGCGGCTCCGACACACATGACCCCAGCTCGACGCGTTTACCAAGTCATGACGCCCGGCTCAGGAGCCGAATCTGGATCTAATGGTTCAGACTCCGATCCACAGGATTACCGCAGAGTCTGTCTCACCGCTCCCACCGATCGTACCGTGAAGACTGGAGACAACGCCCGCACTTGCGAATCCTTACCCGAGTACCGTGGGATTTTACAGATTTCGAAATGTTATGGACGGGCCAGGACAGACCAGGTGCTCGCAGTGTGGATCCCGTAAGCACACATAAGCTGGATGTTGGAAACATCTGGTTTGTGAGAAGTGCGGCAAGAAGAGTCATCCCGGGGCTCATTGCTTCTACGTGTGTCCGGGTTGCGACGAGGTTCACGATACTAGCCAGTGCCCGATGGAGGAGTTCTACAACCCGCCAATAGATCGATCCGACCAAGCACATAGGGATGTTGGGCAGAGAAGATGATAAACTAGGCCGCTCGCCGGGTTTGAATCCGGTACGATTAGAGCAATCTAGGCATTGCAATTATGCGGTGACCCGGGCTACCACAACGACCCGGACATCAACTATACTGTCGTAATGCATATGTATTATTTGAGTGTTTGTAAACCGTAATACTCAAGTCCATCTACGTGGTTGAGACGGTTGAATCCACGTCTGTCGCACCCACGCGGCCACTAATGTCCAAGTCCTTCATCCAAATGTGGTCGCTGTAGTATTCGTACGTGTTGTCGAACTCACGTTGAGAGCGGGCTGTTCGTAGTGTGTCTTGTGCTACTAAATCGCGTTGCAATCGTTTGTGTTAGCCGTGTCGTGGCTGAGAGCTCCGTTTGACCCGGTACAGTCTGGCTTGAGCCACCTGTACCGCCAATACGGCGGTCCACATTTTTGTAACGGGGTACGTAGCCCTAAGTGTACCCCTGGTTACATGAAGTATGACACGTCATACTCCGGGATATTTGGTACAAGGTACCAAGGTCGCTCAAAGCCAACCATCGGCTGATGACATTGCATTTCTATAGGCGAATTATAGTTTGTATTAAACCCAAGCTTTATCTACCTATAAATATATTCAGTTTACATTCTACCTTAAATAGGTCACTTCGCTCTCTTTTGATAAAGAGGGGACTTGTGAACTGCCGCTCACTGAGAGTTTGTATACTCTCGGAAGCTAACTTCCTCTAGCGCAAGGTGCTGTGTGACCCCGTCACACTTGGTAACACTAGTAGTCAATCCACGCCACCGCGGGTAGACTACCTGAACTTCTCCGAAGTTCGTCGCCATGGATAGGAGCGACTTCTCCCATCTGATCGACTCACAGCTCGAGTCGGTTCGGAAGATGGCTGGCGTTTTCGGGATGGAGGCACTGCAAAGTCTGGTGGCGTCAACGCCGGCCGAGCGGCTCGTGCGTGTCAATGCGTTTAGCTCGTACGAGCAAGGGCTCATCGCACATGTGCGGGAAAACCTGCAGGCTCCGGTGCCCGAAACAAATCCGCCTCACCGAAGCCAATACGGCTGAAGGTCAAGCCGTATGAAGGTAAGGAAGGAGAGAACCTTCACTTCTGGGTCCGAGAAGTAGAGCTCGCGATGGACGCGGCTCTGATCTCGACCGAGCAACTGCGTGTTGCTTTTGCACTCTCCAACCTTAGCGGTCGTGCTAAGAGTTGGGTGTACACTCGGGAAGCAACATCCCCTGGATGTTTCACATCCTGGGATCAGCTGTGTGAACAGCTCCGAGCCGCGTTCCTCCCGGCGAACTACGAATGCCGCCAGCGTTCGCGCTTCGTCTCGTGCAAACAAGGGAGGCGTGAACTGCACGAGTACGTGCAAGCGATACGGGAGCTTACGGCGTCCCTAGTGGGAAATCCACTCAACGAACACATCAAGATGACTGTGTTCATGGACGGCCTTCGAGTGGGCCCCGCACACACTCAGCTGTTCCGGGCTCATTCAAACACCCTTGAAGAGGCGATTCAAGTGGCGCTTCTGGAAGAGTACAGCCATCGCTAGGCGCGTACGCCGGCCCCAGCTTGGCCTGGGCGTTCCTTGTCGACTCCCGGTCGAACGAGCCTCAACGGACCAGTTCCCATGGAACTCGGGTCCGCCGAACAGCGTGACATCTGCTGTTTCGGCTGCGGGAAGATGGGCCACCATAAGCGCGACTATCCCGCGGAAAGACCCCGCAGACGGTCTTTCCCCAAGCCCTACCTCAAGGGTCGCTGGCAGAAGCCAGGATCCCGGGGACAGGGGAACGCAGGGAACCAGTAGGGGCGGGGCGCCCTACTGGGGAAGAACTAAGTCTTCGTGATGGGTGCGCGGGTGGCGCGTACCACGGGGACTTAGCCCCTGAGAGTCTTCGCATTCTCGAATCGGCGAAGAGCAGCGGCGGGTTGCTCGTAGTACACGGATGTGTACGGGGATACGATCATCCCTTTAGAATCTTGATCGATTCTGGGGCGTCGAAGAATTTCGCACGCCGCCAGACGGTTGCTCGCAACAGCAACAAGTTGTCCGATGCTTTGGGAGAAAGCAAGGGCAACGGGACGGTGTCAGAACGACTGGCCGACGGGAAGGTCGTCACTGTCCCCAACATCCAAGTGGATCTGGCCGTCAAGTTTGAAGATTTTGACAGCCTCGAAAACTTCACTGTTCTCGATATGGATCAATATGATATGATCCTGGGCATGCCCTGGTTTGAGAAGCACGAGCCCTGGACCGACTGGCGAGGCAAAGCAATCGGTGCCAGCCGTCCTGCGCAGTCCGACAGAGCATTGGTGAGTCATGTTCCCACCTCGTCAGGATCCGGGACGCCCGCAAGGGTTGCCAGGGTACCAAAGCATCCGGCAGATGCATGGGAGTCGTCGACGTATATGACGACTCCGAGGATGTTTTGATGGTGGCAACGCCCAGAGGAGGCGCTGACCAAGTGGGTAACTTAGGATCACAAGCGGGTAACTTAGTTCCGCAGACAGCTGCGGCTGTCACGAACACTGACAACAGCGTGTTCAGAGTGGGTAACAGCGTTCCAAACACGGTCGCCCAGACCTTAACTGAAGACGTCGGATACGCTTCCTGTGAGGGTAACATAGTGCCACACGCGGTCGTCCAGACCCTAACTGAAGAGGAAGTCGTCGAACACGCTTCCTGTGTAGGTACCACAGTACCACACGAGGCCACGAGTGCCTCGGATGTCGGCGCTCCGACATCCCCAGACGTGGGTAACAGAGCTCCACGTCACGGTCGCCGTCGACGACGACGCCGCCGCCGCCACAAGTCGGGTCTGAACTTCGTTCAGATCAACGTCGCTTCAAGCGACTCGGAGATCAAAGTTCTCGGTTGCTTCGTAAGCAACGTGGGCGTTCGGGCTGACCCAGACAAGGTCAAGGTTATTGCAGCATGGCCAACGCCCCGATCCCAGAAGGATCTTCGAAAGTGGTTGGGCTTGGCCAACGACCTTCACAAGTACAGCGCAGGGTACACGGACCTCGCTAAGCCCTTGCCGGGCCTCCTTCAGGAGGACGACGACTGGCACTGGGAGCAAGCCCCAGGATGCCTTTGACAGCATTAAGGCCAGTCTCCAAGAGGTCCCTGTCCTGGCCCTGCCGGACGAGACGAAGCCGTTTAGCGTCGTCTGCGATGCCTCCGATTACGCCATCGGGTGTGCATTGCTGCAGGCCGACACGGCTGGAGACGAACGAGTCATCTCGTTCCAGTCCAGACAGCTCAAAGCCGCCGAGCGGAACCACCCTGTGCACGACAAGGAGCTCCTGGCAATGAAATATGCCCTTGTGAAGTTTCGTGTTCACCTTCTGGGCTCCCGGCGCTTCGTGATCTACACAGACCACGCGTCCTTGAGGACGGCGACTAACTCGCCTCACCTCTCCCAAAGGATGGCGAGGTGGCTGTCCTTCTTCGCGGAGTACAACTTCCACGTCGAATACAAGCCGGGCAAGCTCAACGTGCTTGCGGACGCCCTTTCTCGGCGTCCTGACGATGAGTTGGCCCCCATCACACGGGTGACAACGGGTCTATATGGTCGGATACGCATGGCGTATCGGGACGATGAGGCTGTCGCGCCTATCGTCAAGTTCCTCACGGCAGGAGCGAGCGCGAAGTCCGCCTGGCTTTCGTCGCAACAGCATTCCCAGCTTCACCGATATAAGTCGAGGGATTACCGCATCTATTACAGGACGGATCCTAATGAACCTCCACGGGTGGTCGTACCCAACGTCGAGGATCTGAAGTTCGACATCCTCTCGGAGGCGCACGATGCCCCCCCCCCCCCCCCCCCCCCCCCCCCCCCAGTAGCCACTTGGGGCCCGTGAAGACCTTCTTGTCTATCTCACAAGCCTTCTGGTGGGCCCACATGTACACCTGGGTGGCCTCGTACGTGAAGACACGCGAAATAGGTCGGCGGGCTAAACCCGCAGGGCACGTTTCGGCTCCGTCACAGAGCCTGCCCGTTTCGGCTGACTGTTGGAAGTCGATGAGTCTTGACTTTATCTTTGGGTTTCCCGCCGACAAACACGGCAACACCGAAATTTCGGTTTTCGTGTGTCGGCTGACCAAGATGGTACATCTTGCTCCAGTACCCGTTACCGTCACCGGCGAACAGACCGCGAGGTTATTCTTTGACAGCGTGTTCCGCTATCATGGTCTCCCGGAGCCGATTGGCTCAGCCGAAGACCCGCGGTTCACGGCCGCGTTTTAGAAAACGCTGCTTCCTTTACTCGAAACTTGTCTGCAGATGTTCACTGCGGACCATCCACAGACAGACGGCCAGACAAAGCGCGTCAATCGAGTGCTCGAGGACACTCTGCGCAGTGTGTGCGCGGCAGCGCCACGTACGTGGTCGACGCAGCTTCGAGTTGCTGAGTTTGCTGTCAACAACGCGGTGCACGCGTTCACGTCGTTCTACTCAACTGCTGCCGTCACCTCAGAGTGCCTCTCACCCTTCGAGAAGACACTGACTCCTCTATTCTAAGTGGGGGAGAGGCTCGGAAAGCCCTTACCTCCCGGGTCTCGGATGGGAGACCAGTTTCGCTGCGGAAACAAGTGGAATCCTTTAAGGATACCAAGCTGAGTGTTGTCAGCCGGGTCCGCGATGCCATGGCAGCGGTCCAGGATGAACAAAAGGAGTACTCCGACAAACAAGGAAGAGGAAACTTAAGTGTATTTAAAGTGGGTGAATTAGTGTTACTAGACACGAGGAACTTACCTCTTAACACGGTCAGCTCTGTCGGAAGCAACAAGCTGAAATACCGCTTCATTGGCCCATTCGCAGTGCTATCAGTAATGGTGCTTCGTACACTTTCAACCCGCCTAAGTCAATGACGACGCACCCGACGTTATAGGTTGGACGTCTTAAGCGGTATCAGAATCCGCAGGGGGCTGCTGACTCGCATACCCACCTTGGCCCAACCTCTCGAAGCGATGTCTGACAACAGCTGCCAACGAGGGTGTTGGAGCAGGAATCCAAGCCTCGGGCTGAAAGGCAAGGCTGCGGTCGAGTCCGTCCGCTGGAGGGGTCCCGTACGAACGGACCCCAGATCCATACACCGAGTACGTCGAGTACGCACCATACGCGTACGGCTGGGAGTGCGTCGAATGCGGATCCGGACGTGGCAACAGAGCCTCAACACGTGCGTTGGACCCGCAGGAGCAGAACTCGGACGATAGTAGCGTTGTGGAGGCGCAGAGTACTCGTAATCGTACGAGGGTACCTCCGCCCCTGCTTTACCGAAACGGAGAAGTCCACTACCACACAGGAACAGATTCTCCAGGAGCAACGGCGTCGCGGTAAGCGCAAGCCCTCGTGAAGTGGCGGGGTTATGCCTACTCCAAGAACTCGTGGGAGCCGATTCAACGGCTCGTGATAGACTGCCCGAAGGGTGTCGCAATCTGGGAACAGAAGCGGCGGCAGCTTACTAAGTAGTCCGGGGATTCTTGCCCGAACGCGGTACGGACGTTGACAATATTCCGTACCCGCGCTCATCGTGAGCGCTAAAAGCCGCTTCCGAATGCCCCTTGTCAACATGCTCTTGCTGACCAAGTCGGCGAGCCGGATACGAAGATCACGCTGGTCCAGAATGCGTGACAGCAGCTGATCTTCATGGAGTTCCCGTAACACCCAGGTGGGGTATTTGAGAGACTCCACCCACGCCCTGAACATGTCCTCACACGTGTTCCAGTTGAGGCAATTCTCGGGAAGAACCCAGGGTTAGCCCGAGAGAGGGTTGAGACCCCTCCGGCTCTCGGTCTTCGTACGACAAGTCGCGAATATCTTCCGTAGGACTCGGTGCGGCGCGAGAAGCATGCACGGACCGCCTCCAGCTTGTTGAGGAACAACTGTTCCTTCTGGACCAGGGCACGTTCGTAAACGCCCTCAGTAGTGTGGCCACCGACAATACCACGAGGAGGGACGAGGAGCCCAAGGATGAGGCCAACTTCAGGGCTCTCCTTGGGGCGCCAATAACCTCTTGGGTTGATGGCAGCTACCTGATACCACCGGACCTCAACCCATGCGCTCGACAGCTTGGAAGTCCTCCTGCTGCTGGTCGAGGTCGTTCGTGATCTCCCGGGTCTCATGGATAGTACCCTCCTCTTTATCTTCATCCGAGGAACCAAAGAGGTTCGATAGAAGTACCCAGTCTCCTTCTCCTCGCGGTGTGGAAAAATCGAGGTCGTGCGTTTTTAGAGGGCTTGGCGGCTTCGGCTTTGGCGGCCTTAGCACGCGCAAGACTCTCGTCAAGCGAGCGATGTTTAGGAGATTTATCCTCCTCCTCGTCGCCAGCTTTGGCAGAGCTCTTAGCCTTGACGGCAGGACTCTCGCAGCGCACACACGTCCTAAGACTGTGATCACCGTTATCACTAGCGAGCGAGTGCACGCTGTCACTGTCGTGCTCGCTGAGCACTGGATTGTGTCCTCCCATGGAGGCCTCAGGAGCATCGCGAGTGCTCCCGGACTAGGACCTGTCCTCACTGCCCGAACCAAACCCACGTTCAACGACCGCGGGTTCGGCCGGTTGGTTAGAGAGACCGGCGGTAACGGACTGCGGCTCTTGCTTGCAGCCGTGTCACCTGATGAGCCGATCGCCTCCGAGGCCATCTTAGTAACCTTCGGAGTGCGGAGCCTTTGCCGCGAAACTTAGTACTCTTGGCTTTCGGCTTTCCGGTAGCAGCCTTGGAGCGTGTTCTCGCACCGCGTTTCGCAGTGTCACGGGGCATACTTAAGGTCGATGTGGAGACCGAGGAGAAGAGTGCTCAAAAGCGGCTTGAGGCGCTAACTATAAAGTGAGCCTCCGCCGCGTTCGCGCAGCCAAGTCAATGTATTTTGACTTTGAGAATAATAGTATGTGACGTAAACTTTCTCATTCGGATTGCTCGGTAAGCCGAAACCTCGGGAAAGGATGTATAGGGCTACGTAACACCAAGTGTACCCCTAGTTACATGAAGTTACTTCGGGATATTCGGTACATGGTACCAGAGTCGTCCATTGGCTGATGACATAGCTTTTTACTATGGGTGACTTATAGGTTGTATATTTTAACTCAAGCTTTGCCTACCTTTAAAATCATTTAGTTTATTAATACAACTTACCTTTAATAGTATGGCAAGTGAGCTCAAAAAGGTAAATTGTGAAGTGTCATTCAGAGTTAGTCGGTCAGTCCATTTGCATCGCTATCACTACAACACCTCTCGCCAAACTCGATGCCCTTGAGTCGCTGCCTCTTCCCTTCCAGCACGTGCCTCTGTCCATTGTTGTCCTGTCGGCGCGTGCCTCTCGGCCTCTGCTGTCTTGTTGCTCGGCTGTTGCTTGGCCGTGTGGGCCGAGAGCACGCGCGCTAGCACGAGACCAACTCGAGGCTCACGTTCCTTCCCGCCGCTGTCGATTGGAGACTGGGATTTGCGCTGCAGGGGCGGCTGGGATGGATGTCGCTGTTGGGACGGGGTGACAGGTGTGACTTGTGACGCGGTGACTTGTGACTTGCTTTTGCCGCTGTGTCATCTGGTACAGGTGCTGCATGCACTACAAATTGGTCACTTCGCTCCCGTAGACAAAAGGGACCTACCTACCTAGTATGAGCTACTGTTCACTGAGGGTCGCTCTTAACCACGCCATAGAGTTTAAAGTAAATAAAATGGCAGATAGTGCGACGGATGGTATTTGCAAGTGCCATGGCAAAGAGCAATTGCCATGTGCCACACTTCTTTCATCTTCAATAATGTATGCTCTAAAAATAGTTTTCATGATGACACAATGGTAGGGCAATTCTATTCGTCACCACGCCATGTCATGGCTCAATTTCTAGTACCATGGCATGGCACGCGTGGCTGTGTGACCCCGTCACCGTGAAGGCTGCATGGGCTTCGGTTACGATGGACGAGTTGCTGAAGTTGATGGACTCGGTGCCATCGCGATGCTTTGAGGTAGCACGCATGAACGGTGATAAGACGCATTGCTGATAGTTTTTTGCTTAGGACAATCATTATTGTCCATGCTGAAAATAAGATACAAGTGTGTCCGAGAAATCGTCTCGCAACCCAATTTTTAGTTCCTTGTATACCAGCCTATCGACATACTCTTAAAACTGGCTCCGCGTCACATACCAGCTGTAGTCCGATCGGATTGACTAAACATATCGAAATAGCACGCCCAAACTCGTTCTAGAAGCCAAGCTTTAGATACAAATGTAAGTGCTCGAAACATTTTGTCGAGTAGTGTATGTGTGTATACATTCTGTATAGCCGGACTTAACGACGATGATAGGAGAGCACTTGGGACTGCATGTAGGAGGCAGGAAGATATACTAAGAGCTCTAACTTAATCAGTCTCATTCTCAAATTTCAATTCATCGACTCACATCGACTACAAGCCTCGTTCGCATCGTCCTCCACTCTTAATTTCAACTGGCAAAATATACAAAAAAATTGAAAGTTAGATATAGACAAAATAGTCGCAGAACACAATAAATAATAGGACGGACGGGTTACACTTTTTTGTTACAGTTTCTAAAAACTACGTACATGACATCACAGAACGAAGCCTACATGAATCATGCAGCGAAATAACAACCAATGCATGCATCAACTACATGAATATACTATAGTACTACTATAAGTTCAATTGCGTAGGTGGGCCGCAGGTTCAGGCTTTGTTACTAGGCAACATGATTTATTACCACTTCACGCGTGTCTACCCTCTACCTTACCTGGAATGCTAAATTACCGATCAAATTCTGAATAAAAAACAAAGCTCTCAGAATTCTAGTATATCTGAAAAGTACACAACTGCATGATGGCAGTACGGTAAAGCCGAGATTGCCTTCCCCCGATGATGAGTTAATTTCGATGATTACAGCCTGGCAGAACTTGCTCGTGCACTCACGACTTGTAGCTTTACATTAGTGTATTACTAAAAGTCACGGTAGTGTTTGTACCATGTTGCGAACCGTTGACGAAGTACATCATATTCTGCGGCATTCAAGCCGTTGCGGTGGATGTTCGCAGGATTGACGCCATCTGCGACCAGTTTATTAAAAAACTCCGTTAGCGGTGTTCCCAAAGATTTGGCCTTGTTCGTATGGGCTAGATTCACCAGCTTAGCGAGCTCCTCCGCCCCGGGGAGTGCCCTTTCCTCGTCATCCTCGCCACCTTGATTGGTGTTGGTGTTGTAGCGCAACAACCTCTTGTTCGAGCTCGCGACTTGGTCTGTACCTCGTGAAATAACCGTTATTGGCGTGGCACCTGACACAGTGGCTTGAGCAGCTTCGCTACTTCCTGCGAGAAGGAAGATCGCAGCTGCAGTAGCAACAAAAATTTGGGAGGGACGCATCTGTGATTTCGGGTTAGTGTTTGTCCTGAGAGGAAGCTGTTTCGGGGCCGGGCAAATTGCGGAATGAGATTGCAGAATGTCGACTGGCTTGTAGATGTGGGCTTATTTATCCATCCTAGTTATGCACGGTTTCGTTGACGCAAAGCGCAGGAAGAAGTTTCCCACCAAGGATATTGGCAGCCAATAACAATTAGATTTAATGAAATAATCAGCTCAAGAGTTTATTAGCGTTTTATCACCTGGGTTTAAACCTTTTCAACAGACCCTTACTTAATCAAATTTCTTTAGGCAACTAACACTGGTTGATCGGGTTTTGATGTTACCGGTGGCCGCCACAGGCAGCTCTGCAACATTTGACTGCAAGTACAGCAATTTCAGAGCTTCACTCTTATGTTTTGTAAACTGTTTTGGTCTACATATAACCACTTCCGCTGTCTTAGCGCCGAAAACCAACAATATATTTCTAGTCAAGGATATTCTTGTTGTGGGGTGGCTCATCCAGGTGTACCAGGAAGTAAGTGTACCATCCATTTCATTCTATGCGTTTCAATATTTAAAACTAGTGCCACCAAGATGCCAGTCGAATCAAAGGCAACCTGCGTCATTTTACAAAAATGCTATCCAAATACCACCTACCAGTAAGCGTCAGCCTTTTGACGCTGGAATATTTATCGAATTCAAGCCGCGTTAGCGGCGCCGCTAGATCCACCGATCTCTTAATCAGCTTGAAGCCGACCTAGTGACGGACAAGTGGAATGCGACCAAGCTTTAGAAGGATGGCATTCGCGGGCTGGAACTCCGTGCCACACTCGATATTTGTTGAGTGCTGGAGTGACCCTGGACTACTCGATTACTTTGTTTGTGTGAATACAGTGAGCCAGAGGAGGAAACCCCCGTAGCCGACGAGCTGGCTGTGATACTGTCGTGCGAAATAAGTATCGCGAAGGGGTGCAAAAAGCGTGTGTCGTTGGATGCCTACTTTAAACTTGCTGCACAGTAGTGACATTTTCCATAGTTAAGTCCCTCTAAACAGTCATTTTTAGTAATTACGTATATCATATTAGGAAGGAGGGGTGATATGTAATTATAGACTTGTGGATTAATACATGTACTACTAGACTTCGGGATTCGATATTTTAATTCCTGCCGGCGGGTATTATAGAGAAGGGATAAGTACCGAAGGGCTCATCTGTACAAGGTTTTACGTTTATAATAGTTGTGTTTGAGCCACCAAACAATGCTTATCCTTTTGATGAATCACTATGTTTTCCGGAAATCTCCCCGAAGAATCTTAGCTGATGTGTAACGAAGTACGTAGATCTGTGGGTCAGACAGCTACGTACGTCGAAGCAGTACTTTAAGTACTACGCTTCGCATGTCTGATAAAAAGAAATGATACATTGCAGTCAGTACTCATCTAAATGTTAGCCAATCACTTTGGCAAATTATGTCCAGGGCAAGAATTATAGTCACGACAAGACAATTAAAACGTTCAGATGCAGCGACCCGACGGGGGAAATGGGAGAAGCTACATTATCGTCTACAGTACATGTACAGCAAGATAACGATAATCAATCTGGCTTTTATCCCGTAATCATTTTGGTTAAAAGAGGATACGGACCGTATCATACGGTACTCATGTTGACTTTCACCCTGTTCCGGTAAAGTGCGAATAACGATTTGAGGCAGCCTCAGCATTCACCTTTCGTGCAAACGACTGTTATAGCGTTACGAGGTCTCAGCCGTATAGTTCCTTCTTCATTTTTTCAAAACGAGTGGTAGGCATTGCAGGTAAACTCATTTATAAAGCGTTTTTCGAAATCTTTTTTCTTGCCAACCTGCCGACCTAATAGTTGTAATTCAATAAATTACAAGCTCCACCAAATATTTCATGATGCCAATTTCTTAAGTTGTTCGACAACAAACTGTTTAGGTTTCTGGTGAGCAACATGTGCACTATAATGCATGTCATGTACCTATATGCAGTGCTTGTCACCAACCACACCGTAGTAAGTAGCGCATCCATTAATATAAGGAGGGGTTAGGTTTATAAAAAATACTACTCATTTGTAAGGTTATCCTAACCTTTGTGTGAACGGCAAATATGAGAAAAAGAAATCTACTTTCGACTTACTTGGTATTGTATTAGATCTTGGCCTGAAGTAATTTCCGTGTCTTAAAACAACAAAGCATGCAACTTTCGATTGCATGACGAATCACAGCACGCTTCCAATAAAAAAAGAAGTAAATTCTCAAAATTTGTTGAAGCTTTTTTTTAAAGAAAAAACATTAAGCGCAAAAAGAAAGTGAGACAAGACCAAAAACACTAAGTTTTATTACAAGAATTAAAATACTATGACAAGATCTAAAATACTATGACAATACCAACGGTACGAAACAAGACCAAAAATACTGTGGCAAGACTGATATTACTTGCACTACAGATAAGCGTGCTTAGACTTTACGACCCGATTTTTTGTCGAGGCAATAGGGGAGACTTGGCGTTGTGTTAGCTAAGCACTCTTTCGCTTCTTCAGTCCACGCATAAACCGCCGGATAAATGCATCATTGGATGGATTTCAGAGTCCGCACTTGTTACCTTGACCGTCTGTAATAACTATCCACTTGTTCGGACCTGCTTCGTCTCGGCGCTCATAGCTGACGTAGTGGTTGGCTTCGAATCTTCTCTGCTGTTTGGTTGGACTTAGAGGCGGATGCAGAAACGCTCTTCATAAACGCGACAAGAAGCGAAGGCAACTAATGATGCTGAGTGTTGTGGGGTCTGGGTACTCTTTTAATATACAAAATTCATTAATTTTTTTTAAAAACGACGCGTTGACATCCCTTGTCTCCTTCTTAATCACATGTGTGACAGTAGCAATGTCCCCCTTGTAACAAGTCCTGGAACGATGTCGCTTGCGATGTCATTAGATTAAGGTGCCTGACACATACCCCACCAAATGGATTGCGGTTTTCGTCCACCCAAAGGATTGTGGGACCTAGAGCCATTCATTTTTAATAAAGTACTTTAAGTATTGCTGTTGTATTTTTAGTCTTGACATAGTACTTACAGTCTTGTCCTAGTATTTAAAGTCTTGTCAAAGTACTCACAGTTTTGTCATATTAGACTTGAGGTCTTACAGACTTGTCATATTAGAGTTGAGGTCAACATAAAATGGGTCGGTCAAGCCGGGCTGGGCTTTTACTCATTGTTACAATCATAATCTCGACCAAAAGTATTCCTAAGGCGGCGCTCGCATGTCATCTGCTCTTCCTGCGCTTTCAGCAGAGCCTCGTAGGCTTGGTCCTTTTGGATCAATCCAGCCTTATAGACTAGACTGCCTCGATCTTCTCCAGTGTTGAGCAGCCCTTGGCTTCACCAAAGCCATTGTTGCGCTTGGATCGGCTCTTGTAGCACGGTATTCTGGTCGCGTACCGTCTGACATCCCTCCTGCAATGTGGACGGTATCTTGTCTTCAGGTCGTCCCATTTTTTTCGACATAGCCGCTCTCAAAAGACCGTGTGCTCACCTGTCATAATCATTTCCTCCATGTACGCAACTCATTGCCCTGAATGTCTCCTGAATATGTGCCGCGTCCGACCCTGCACGCAGCTCTAATGGTACTCAATGACGCTTGTCAGGGTGAAATAGCAGGTAGACTTTTTTTTTAACCATAGCTTTGACAATAAGTCTACGTTCTCCATGTATACAACGGTATACCAGTCAATATAGCGTATAATAACTGCCGCTCAATAGATATACGTTCGGAAAAATGAAGTCGAATAAGACCACGTTATGACTTAGCACCTCTAGTAGGCGCTTCAGTAGTCCTTTTGGCTCGGGTTTAGGGGGAAGCGGGTCTCCCTGCAGCCCGCATAGTTTTGATAAATTAAATAGTAAATACCATTATATATAAATAACCAAAATTCACAGTTTGTTTTGAATATATGGTACCTTCAAGTTGCTTGAAGAAATTACTAGCGCGGCGGCTGCGCTGCTCTCCGACAGGCTTGTCGCGGTGCTTATTCCGCGACTTCTTCCGGATACCAATCCGAGAAGCGCGCATGTTAATGCCCTTGTATCTCTTCTTGTGCTTGGAGAAGTTCGTGTGAGATATTGCCTTCTCGCACAGCGCGCACGGCTTGGTCGTGGCGCTTTCGTAAGACGTCTTCAGCATGTTTGGGATCGTAATTGTAGCTTTAGCCCTGCGTGGCTGATATTATGTAAATGAGACATTTGATTCTGATTGGGTAATACATTTTTTGCATGAGGTTGTTTTTGGTTGCATCAGGGAAAGAAGTGAAATTCAAAACAATGCAAGCTCGGAATGTTAGTCTGGAAGTTTAAAGTAACTATTAATCTGTATGGAAGAAAGGCGTACTTACTAACGAGGTCTATGCTACCCAAACAACCTAGTACTATTATGCCGCGCTTAATCGTTCTCCATTCTTTGATTTAAGGTCAACGTTGTTGTAAAACATATTTAACAAAAACAGCTTTGTTTGAAGCCAAACTCGATTGCATCGTAACGGATCGGATGGTCAAGTGTAGCATAACGAAGCCGATCAGGACGATGCGAGGATGGGCAAGCACTTACAGGTGAGCGTGACGGACAGGCTGGTCATGGGAACCACAGTGTAGACGGTCTAGACGAGGATGGGATGTATGAGTGGCACTTGCCGGGCCGGGCGATCGCATGCGAAGTAAGGAAAGATATTGAGTTGGGTGAGGCGGTAAGTGGTGCGAATGATGCAAGTGGTATTATCGTGCAGCACGTACGTCCTGCACATTCCGATGAATCCATGGATCGGGTGCGGGGATGCGGTGAGGGTCGCTCATTTGAAAATCGGCTCTGTTGAGAACAGGGGGGGGGGGGGGTCGAATCTGCGTTGTTGGTAGTATCGAGCCGAGTGGATAAGCCTAAAGGTTGCCCCGGTGTTGACGGGGATCCGGCGTATGAGGACTGGCGGGCAAGTGTAGGTTGCACTAGCAAGTGTCCGAGGCAGCCTATTGTTGATTATGAAGTAGGGGCGAACACATGTGGTGGACGTTCCTGCGCAGGATCAAGTGGGTCCTGTCGGCGAGTACTGTGCATTATTCGATCTAGAAAGCGTACTTCTTGACGAAGCGGACACCGTAGTGCAGTCGTTTGGAGCGACGACCCACCCCTCGGCCTGACGAGATAACTGGGCCGTTCCCAAATTGGTGCAAATGTAGCGTTTTAATTTTTTATGCTTATTATGATGAGCTAACCTTGTTATAAAGCATATCACTGATATTCAATGTTTTATTGTTTTGCGTGCGGTACCTGGTACAGTATATACGTAGGCTTAGGAAACACTCGATTTGCTGCAAATCAATATTAGGTGTTATAAATACATGAACTTCAAGCAAATGGCATTTGCGTTGTTTTGTGACGCTCGAAAAAAGAGGTGTTATTACTTAAATCGCTGAAGTTCTCAACTCTTACGCCGAGCTTTTGGTGTGGATAGCGACTGGAAGAGAGGGATCACAAGCTACTTGAAGTTAACCGCTGGAAACCAAACCTAGAAGTTGATGTCAAGACCAGCACACCAGCGGCCAATCGGTTGTCGCTGGGTATTCACGTTTAAGCGGGACGATAAGGGGCATATGATTCGTCGCAAGGCTCGTCTCGCTACAAAGGGGCCCTCGCAGAGGCGCGGCATCGACAATGGAGAGAGGTACGCGCCGGGGGGTTACCTAAACATGGACATCCGCCTGAAGCACATGGGGTTCAAGACGGCCGAAGCTGAACCTTGTGTAAACATGAGCGGAGACGTTGACAATGAGCGAATAGTGTGTCTCTACGTCGATGATATGCTGGTCGCGGCGAGGGACAAGGGTATCGTCGCTTCGGTGACGGACTGGGATAGCGGATACGCTTACCATCAATAATCTAGACCGTGCTTGCGTCATTCACGGGATCAAGAACGGCTACGAAAGGAGTACAAGATCCTACACACCAGCCAACAAGCGTATACAGTGTCGATCATCAAGAAGTTTGGGCAAGAGGGTGCTAAGCTGTGTCTCACTTCACATGAAGCTGGCGTTCATTTGACCAAGTCTGATCAACCCCAAAGCGAAGCCGACATATCCAAGCTGGGACCCAAGTCGTACCACTCGCACGTGGGGGGCCTGATGTACCTGACATGTGGTACACGACCGGACATCGCAAATGCCGTTCCTCAGCTGAGCCGCTTCTAGATAAAATCCGGGACGGAAGCACTGGGATGTTGGCCTCTTTGTGGTGCGCAACCTGTTGAAAACAAGAACGTTGTCATCACGTACGACGGACGTCAAGGAACGGAGCTCGTCGCATACACAGACGCAGATTGGGTCGGCAACGGCGACGACAGACGCTCCGTTAGCGGCTTAATGCTCATGATGTGAGGTGCTTCAGTAGTGTTGCGATTCAGGTTTGAGAGGACCGTAGCGCTGAGTTCGACTTAGCCAGAGTACAAGGCGCTCAGTGCAGGAAGGAAGTCGTGTGGATGCGACTTCTGCTCAAGGTCATCGGTTTGGAACAAGATGGAGGGACGGTGATCTACGAGAAAAATCAAGGTGCAATGGCAGTGGCGAAGAACATGGATATCAAGTTCGCACCAAGCACATCGACATTCTCTTCCATTTTATTTGCGAGAATGTTGCGAGTGGTGAAGATAAACTGGACTACGTGGACACCAGGAAAGAGCTCGCAGGTTATCTCACGAAGAGCTTATCCACCAAGACCCTGCGCTACTTGTTAAGACGCGGTAATGTCTGAATCATGGTCAAGATCCCGAATTGACTGGGGGTGTTGTGGATGCACTTCGATGTCTACTCGTCTGGATATATACCGCTTGGAGTAGCGGCGTGCGCGCGCCAGATACGTGCTACCGTTGTCGTGACAGGAATAGTGCGACCTGATTAGCAGATCGTTTGGTATACTGCATTGTAATTGGTCGACAACTTCAGTTATATCGATCACGGGATCTGTTACGAGAGGACACTCGTGACATGTACATTGCATTCGTGTGTGTCCGTCACACCCAGCTGTGTCCGCCCGGTTACCGGCTTAAATGCATATTTATAAACAGGTGTGTCCACTTCACCTACGCGTATCCGGTTCACTTACATGCGCAACAAAAGCTTTCGGACACCTACATTTTTATCTAACGCTTGGCTTCTAGAACGAATTGGGGCGTGCTATTTAGATATGTTTAGTCACTTCGATCGGACCGCAGCTGGTATGTAACGCGGAGCAAGGTTTAAGAGTATGTCGATAGGCTGGTATACAAGGAGCTAAAAATTGGGTTGCGAGACGATTTCTTGGATACACTTGTATCTTATTTTCAGCATGGACAATAATGATTGTCCTAAGCGCTCATCCAATCAATGTCCCTACTGACTTCATTTCAGTATGGGAATCTGACCACCCATCACTAAGGAAGAGCGAGGGAGGATCAAGAGCCTCCACGAAGCCAATATGGGGGTGAGAGAGATTAGACGCCGCCCCAAGAGGTCGCTGGACGGCGTGATGTATGTATCGCGCACATAATACAAGTACGCGGCAAAGCCTGGCAGGTTGAACAATCCCCACCGAGTACATGGGGCTTCGACGATAAACTATTCACCAGCGCAGTTGAAGGATACGTACGAGTTAGAATGCTCTGTTCGTACCGTTCAGATGCTGTCGGCTAAGGCTGCTATTTTAGTCTACCCAACAATGAACGGAGCGCCCCCACCCACACAGGGGCACATGAATGTACGCTTAGAATTCGCCGAAGGGTTTTCGTCTGCAGCCTGTAAGGAGATTGTTTGGTCTATTAGTTTTTTGCTAATTAGAAAATAAATCAATCTAGATGGACCAGTTTGCTATAAACACTTTTGACGGTTCCTGATATATCCTGGTCAGCGTTACTAGACATTTGAAAATACAGGAGGATCGCGGATGGTGTGGGGCGCCCTCAGCGTTAAGGGAAACTCGGAATTTTCGGTTCGCGCCAGAAATTGTAGAATTACACGGTGTCTGAGTACATGCATACGTTTGCGCACGCTAAATACGATACAGACTTTGTGTACATGCAAGCCAGTGCGTCTATTTACGCTTCCTACGAAGCCATGGGGATTCTTCAAAGAGCTAGGGTGACGGTGCTTGACTGGCCTGCAAGATCCCCAGACCTAATCAAAAACGTGTAGAGAATTCTCGCAAAGTAAGGTGTACAGTAATGGTAAGTTGGATGCTTATGTACCTGAGCTACCTGTTGCTGTAAATGTAACGGGGTACGTAGCCCCAACTGTACCCCTAGTTACAATAAGTGACTTCGAGGTATTCGGTACATGGTACAGGGTCGTCAGAGGCCAACCATTGGCTGATGACATAGCTTTACTATGGGTGACTTATAGTTTGTATATTTAACTGATGCTTAGTCTACCTATAAATGCATTCAGTTTATTAATATAACTTACCTTAAATTGATCATTTCGCTACTTTCGAAAAAAAGTACCTGTGAACTACTGTTCACTGAGATTTTGCATACTCTTAAAAGCCAACTTTCTCTAGCGCAAAGTGTAGCGTTCGCACGTCTTCTCATGTAATCAAGAAAGACGCGAGC
Source organism: Phytophthora betacei (assembly GCA_011320135.1). NCBI lineage: Eukaryota > Oomycota > Peronosporomycetes > Peronosporales > Peronosporaceae > Phytophthora > Phytophthora betacei. The sequence goes on from JAANHX010000432.1 coordinate 724,132, forward strand.
TGCACAAGTACGTCCAAGAGATACGGGAGCCCACGGAGCCTTTAGTGGGCAACCCACTCAGCGAATACATCAAGATGACCGTTTTCATGGACGGCCTTCGAGTGGGCCCGGCGCGCACTCAGCTATTCCAGATGCAGCCCAGCACCCTCGAAGAGTCGATTTAAGTGGTTCTTAAACAAGGGCACCGCCATCGCCAGGTGCGCACACCTGCCTTAGCGTGAGTAAGGTATTATGTGCTGAATTCCGGTCGGGCCGACCCCATCGGACAAGTTCCCATGGATCCCGGGTCCTCCGAACAGAGCGACATTCGCTGCTTCGCCTGCGGGAAGCTCGTACACTTCCATTGGGAATGTCCCGCGGAGAGAGACCGCAGGCGGACTTTCCGTCCTCAAGGGTCGATGGCAGAGGCCAGGATCCCAGGGACAGGGGAACGCCGGAGACGAGTAAGGGCGGGGCGCCCTACTGGGGGAGAACTAAGTTTTCGTGAGAGGTCAGCGCGTGGCGCGTACCATAGGAAGCTAACCCCTAAGGGTCTTCGCATTCTCCAAACGGCGAAGAGCAGCGACCGGTAGCTCGTAGTACACGGATGCGAACGGGGATACAATCACCTAGTTAGAATCTTGATCGATTCTGGGGCGTCGAAAAATTTCGCAAGTGGCCTGACGGTTTCTCGTAAAAGCAACACGTTGTCCGAAAATTTCAGAGCAAGCAAAGACAACAGGACGGTGTTAGTGCGGCTGACCGACGGGAAGGTCGTCACTGTTCCCAACATTTAAATGAATATTGCCGACAAGTTCGGAGACTTCGACAGCCCAGAAATGTTTACAGTTCTCGACATGGATCCCTACGATATGATCCTGGGCATTCCCCGGCTCGAGAAGCACGAACTTTGTATCGACTGGCGAGACAAGGCAATCGGTGCCAGCCGCCCTGCGACGTCCGACTGAGCATTGGTGAGCCATGTTCCCACCTCGGTCAGGACCCGGCGCGAGGGCTGCCAGGGTATAGAAGCATCCAACTGATGCTTGGAAGTCGTCGACGTATATGACAATTCCGAGGACCTCTGATGGTGGTGGCGCAAGGAGGCGCCGGCGAAGTGGGTAGCTAAGATCCAGAAGCGGGTAACATAGTTCCGCAGTCAGCTGCAGTCGTCACAAACGCTGGTACTAACGTGTAAAATATGGGTAACAGAATTCGACATACAGTCGCCCAGACCTTAACGGAAGAGGAAGACGTCGGATATGCTTCCTGTGTGGGTAACGCAGTAGCACACGAGTTCGCCCAGACCATAACAGAAGAGGACGACGCGGGGTGTGCTTCCTGTGTGGGTAGCTTAGTACCACACGAGGCCTCAAGTGCCTCGGGTGTCGGCGCTACGACATCCCCAGAGGTAGTTAACGAAGCTCCACGTTACGGTCGCCGTCGCCGGGTCGCTTCCAGCGACTCGGTGGCCAAGGCCGGGGCTCCTCCGAAGGGGCCGATATAAGACTGTTATTACTTTTTCGATGGCGATACGTGTTTGCCCGTCAAGGCATCTTGTGTTCACTTGGAACCGCTGTCAGTGGTTACAGAGATACGTAACCTCGAGGAAATGACGGTCCAGACTTTCCTGGTCAGCCTCAAGGCTGAGGAGGTAGCCGCGATAGAGCTCATACGACCAGAGGCCACTCGGGAGGAGTTAAACTTATCCTCTATCTAGGCCGAGGTCGTCCTAGAAGCGTTGAGCAAGCATTGCCAAATGCGCTTGGTCTCTGAGATCCTTAAGTATCGCAAGGATCCAGTGTATACTTTGGTGACGGAGTATACGGACGTGGTGAATAAGCATCCCCCGACCCGACGCCCACCGGATCGAGGCGTCCGGCATGAAATTGATCTCGTGCCTGGCACAGAGTACTGTGTCACGAGACAATGAAATCTTCTACGCGTGTAGTGCGAGGTCCTCGATGCCTTCTTCGCTGCGAAAGTGAAGGCAGGCATGGTGCGGGAGTCAAAGTCCCCGCACTCGACGTCTACTTTCGGCGTTTGGAAGGCGAACGGAAAGTGGGTTTAGTTCACGCTTATACAAATCTAAACAACCTGACGGTACCGGTCCAGACATCAATTCCACTAAATGATGTGTTGTTGAACAGCACGACCGGGAGCGTACGGACCAGTGCGCTTTGCTAATTTGGTAGACTGATACTACCAGATTCGGATGCGCGAGAGCGACATCCCACTCACCGCGGTGGGCATTTCAAGCGGAATGCTTTGGGAGTGTATTCTCATGCCGCAGGGTTTGTCTAACGCCCCGGCGACATTCAACCGCCGCGTGGTGCAACGGTCCATGTCATTGCGCGCCTTCGTACAAACGCACTTCGACACCATTTTCGTCCATAGCCGTGCCGAGGAAGGCAAGTCGGCCATGGAGGTGCATTTGGGGCACATCCGTCGAGTGTTGGACGTGATGGGAGTGAACAGGCTCTACGATAACATCGACAGTTGCAGCTTCGCATCATCATATATCAAGGTTCTCGGATGCTTCATCAGCAACGTGGGCGTTCGAGCTGATCTAGGTAAGGTCCAGGCCATTGCTTCATGACCAACGACCCGATCCCATAAGGATCTTTGAAAGTGGTTGCGATTGGCCAACTACCTTCACAAGTACAGCCTAGGGAACGTGGACCTCGCTAAGCTCTTGCCGGGCCTCCTTCTGAAGGACGCCGACCGGCGCAGGGAGCAATAGCACCAGGATACATTTGACAGCATCGATGTCAGTCTCCAAGAGCCCCTGTGCTGTTCCTTCCGGACGAGACGAAGCCGTTCAGCGTAGTATGCGATGTCTCAGAATATGCCATCGGTTGTGTATTGCCGCAGGACGACACGGATGGACATGAACGAGTCATCTGGCATCTCGTTCCAGTCCGGGCAGCTCAAAGCCCCGATCAGAACTACCCTGTTCAAGGAGCTCCGGGCAATGAAGTATGCCCTGTGAAGTTTCGAGTTCGTCTTCTGGGGTCAAGGCTCTTTGCGATGTACACATACCATGCATTGTTGAGCACGGCGACGAATTCGCCTCACCTTTACTAACGGATGGCAAGATGGCTGTAGTACCTTGGAGAGAACAATTTCCGCGTTGGGTACAAGCCGGGCAAGCTCAACGTGCTTGCGGACAATCTCTCTCGGCGTCCAGCCTACACGTTGTCCTACATGATACGGTGACAGGGGATCTATATAATCGGATACGCGTGGCGTATCGGGATGATGCGGCTGTCGTTCCTATCGTGAGTTTCCTGAAGCCAGTCGAACGTTGCTTCCGACTGGCTTTCGTCGCGACAGCGCTCCCGGCTCCACCAGTATGAGCTGAAGGATTGACTCCTTTATTACCGGGTGGAGCCTAGTGAACCTTCATGGGTGGTCGTATCCAACGACGAAGATCGCAAGTTCGACATACTGGTGGAAGTGCACGATGCGCCCTCCCGTAGCCACTTGGGGCCCGAGAAGACCTTCGTGTCGGCTTCCGGTGGACCCACATGTACACCGGGGTCGCTCCATACGTGAAGACAAATAAGTCGGCAGATTAAACCCGCAGGGCACGCCTCCGCTCCATTTGAGAGCCTTCTCGTTTCAGCTGACTATTGGAGGTCAATGGGCATTGACGTCATCTTTGGACTGCTCAACAACGGAAACGGCAACACCGGGATTTTGGTGCTCGTGTGTCGGCTGAGCAAGATGTACTATCTTGCTCCAGTACCCGTTACCGTCATAGGCAAACAGACCAGGATGCTGTTCGTCGATGCTGTGTTCCACTATCATGGTCTCCCGGAGATGATTGGCTCGGACCGAGACCCACGGTTCACGGCTGCGTTTTGGAAAACAATGTTTTCTTTACTCGAAACACGTTTGCAGATGTCCACTGCAGACCATCCACAGACAGACGACCAGACAGAGAGCGTCAATCGAGTCCTCAAAGACACTCTGTGTGTGCGAGGAAGCACCACGTACGTGGTCGACGCAGCGTCCAGCTGTTGTGTTTGCGCTCAACAACGTCGCGCACGCGACTACGGGGTTCACGCCGCGCTACATGAACAGCTTCCGTCACCCCTACGTGCCTCTCACTCTTCAAGGAGACACTGCATCCTCTATGTTAGGTGGGGGAAAGGCTCGGAAAAGTATTTCCTTCCAGGACTCAGATGTGAGACCGGTTTCGCTGAGGAAACAAGTGGAATCCTTTGTGGATCCAAGCTAAGTGTGATGAGCAGGGTCCGCTATGTCATGACAGCGGCACAGGATAGACAGAAGGCGTACGCTGACAAACATGGAAGAGGAAACTTAAGTGTATTTAAGGTGGGTGAACTTAGTGTTATTAGACACGAGAAACCTACCGCTAGAAACTGTATTGTCGGCAGTAACAAGCTGAAGTACCGTTTGATTAGTCTGTTCGCAGTCCTGGTTAGGCATGATGCGTCATACACCATCGATCTGCTAATGCAATGACGACGCACCTGACGTTCTACGCTAGACGTCTTGAGCGGTATCATGATCCACAGAGGGTTGCTGACTCGCAGACCCACCTTGGCCTAGCTTCTCGAAGCGAGGAACGACCACAGACGTCGACGAGGGCATCGGATCAGGCACCCAAGTCTTGGGCTGAGTAGGAAGGCTGCGGTCGATACCGTACGCCGGAGGGACACAGTACGAACGGACCCCAGAACCATAGGCTGAGTATGTCGGATACGCACCATACTCGTACGACTGGGAGGCCGCCGAATGTTTCTCCAGGCGAGGCAGCAGAGGAATCATGCGGAAGGCCTCGTCGATCGGACGAAGAGACACGGCGGTCTCCCCGCGGATGCAGGCTAGGATCCCCCCCCCCCCCCCCCCCCCCCCGCCCCTTCCAACCGATCCAGGCGGCTCGCAAGACGAGCGAGCACGCCTTCATTTCCGGCATGGGCGGCAGCATCGTCGCCAGTACCAAGGCCAAGTGCAATCGCAAGCACGAGGACGCGTTGACGGAGGCGGTCAGCCTCAGGTCCCTGCGTCGGGCCCACGGGAGAAGCACTCGTGATCGCTATGTATCTGCTCACTATTTGCGATTGTGCTGCACTAACAAATTAAGTAGCAGCAACTAACGCCTCTAAGTTCATAAAGTGCCATGACAGATGATGAAGACAATGTTATGACTGCACAAAGTGTGGTCTGCATGGCATGCAGCTTTCTACGATATGTATTTAGTGTCGCACACCTACATCTTTTGTGCTGTTCTTTGCGTTTGATAGTGAAGGTGTCGCTTCGTCCCCGCTTGCTCCTTTCTGCTGGCTTACATAAAATGCGATTATTAGCTACACAAAAACGATACGGCCGGTCCGAATTTAGACCTTCTCTACATAAAACCTTATTATGGATGCTTTAACAATGATGTTTAAAAGAATCATATCGTTTCGAGGCATTAAATTTAGTTGAAGTAGGGTTTTCCCGGCCTTTGATTCTGAAACTGAGGTATGGTTAAGTTGCTATAGGCTCTCAACATCATCATTTGTGAGGCCCAAAATGCTTGCGATCCGGTTTTGCCATAATCAAGATTTATTGTTGGTAAGTGGCGAGATTCTTTTGGTTTTTATGGGAAAGGCTTAACGTCAGTGTCACTCGTCCGGATGAAATGGTCCTTACCATTCCATTATGGATTTTCACAGGTCATTGATTACCTTCCAACTCCAGTTAGGCTCTTATTAGCCTACTACCGAAACTATTTGTTAAATTTGTAAATTTAGCTAGGTTACCCACTGAGTCAAGTGTCTAGTGGGTCCTGCAAAGCAGCCTAAACCGCGAAGTCGCTATGTATACATTGTAGCTTGTAGCGCAAGTAGAAACAAGGTTTTTTAAACGGCTTTTGCCATATTTATTTACATGCCCATACACGTCGCGAGAGCATTATTTTCTCATCATCCTTTGTTTAGCACTGTCGAAGTCGAAAAGCTAACTCACGTATTCCGCAGAACATTCAAACGGCGAGGAAAGTTTTAAAACTGATGTTTAATGTGTTAATACGACTATAAACAGCTTCAGGAAGATATTTTACATGAGTGGCTAAAACTTGGTGGCCCCAAAATATGAAGCGTACAACGCCCTGCAAGATAGACAGCTTCTAATTTCGAGGCCTAAGTTAGCTCAATGCTCAAAACTCATTAAATCGATAAATTAAAAGTTCGGGTTTAAAATTAAAGACAGTACCAACATTCGTTTGAAAGCCTATGATGACCTTTTCAACTCCTTCAACTGTTTGCACATTGAATATCATTCAAGCCAAGTGTAATATGATAGGCTTGACAATATTTTCTTACCACGTACAAAATACAAGTACTGCGAGCATTTTACATAGGAAATTAATATCATTGAGAGCAATGGATGTCGCACTGAGGCCGTGATTTAGTACTCTGTATTGTAAACTATTATGTATTGTTCATTGCCAAACATTTGTCCTATTCAATTGGCTGGTTCCTCGCTGTTGAAGATGATGTCCTTCTCTTAATCGAGGTCAATTAAAGCTAAAACTCGATAAATATATGGCTAGACGAGCAGTTCCGTTGAGCTTCGGCACCACATCAATATATAATTTGACTCTTTCTGATGTTTTAACAAGGTAAATCAAACCGACGTCTACCTATTCCCTTCATTTGTATGCCAAGTTTTTTGCTTCGACAATGCTCGATCGATAAAAAGGCCTTAAAACGAAATAGCATTTCATCTACAAAGCAGGAAATCTGACAAGTGTTATATTCATTCAATCTTGATTTACAACACTAGTAATATCTGGGAGTACCAAGAAGGCCTCCTGCAGTACGTAGTATTGAGCGGTAATTTTACTGCCAAAAACCAAGACGTCTTTCGTCCTAAGAAGCTCTGATATTAGGTAGAATATGATATTATATAGAATCTGAGCCAATATAACGTAAAGGTTGGAGATGAGAAACGGTTAAAAGGACTAAGAAAATGCTCTTAGGACTGAGTAACTGTGGGGGGAGACAAGAGTTAGAAAATGACTCTGCCTTTGGGATCCTAGAACGGGATATGCCTTCCTTGGTTCGGCGGGGCATGACAGGGTCATTGTGTATTCTTGCGTGCACACCAATGCAGCCACTTAAGCCATTGTGTGAAGCACCAGGCCGAATCAAACAGGCTCCCAGCGTCCCGTATCAGCAAGAAAACGACAACGAAAAAACAGCGTTCGGAAGAATCCACCCGTTAAGTACCGGTAGTCAAGCTAACTCTGTCCCTATTCTATTGTATTACAGAGCTGACTTTGGTATTTTATATCGCTAAAACGTTTACACTATACAGGCTTCGGTCTTTCTAATTGCGCTACTGTACTTGTCTACAAACCCAATTACATGCCGAAAATCGTTGCTACTAGCTATTGGCTCGGAAATGTAGCTTAAATCTTCTTCAAGACCCTGTGCGTTGCGTGCAACGTTTGGTATTTTTATACTACATGCGATTATCAGCTTAAAAGGATACTTGTAAACTTAAACGATACTTGTAAACTTACGGTATTTCTAATTGCACTACTGTACTTGTCTTAAAATACTACTACACGTCGAATCTCGTTGCAACTTGTTCGTGTCTTGCCAATGTAGCTAATACGTCGGGGGATTTGGGCTGGTTCATTTTTCTCAGAGCAATTTATTTCTTCCTATTCCCGTATTTTTTTAACTGTATCTGTGCTCGCAAGCAATTTTCTTTGTGAACGTGTGCGTACCTACAAGTCGATGAATCTGGGTTCTCTCACACTAATATTTTTTAATATGTTCGTATTTACCGTTACTTGCCGGTATATTACTTGCCTTCATTAGTTTATGTTGTTATTTTCAACACCCAAACTATTTGGTTCTGGAAATTGAAACACCAACTGCCCCCCCCCCCCCCTTTAGTTCTGAAATATATCTCAGAGAGCAGTATAAAGAAATTACAATTTCCGACAGAAAGAGTGGTGTGTTATTAGCAACGCTTCTTAGAAATAAAGTCGTCAGTAGCTCCACCCCCCCGACACCAGTTCAAGCACCAGCAGTGCCATTCAACATTCCCACTCACTCGCACCGAAGTAAAACTGCCCACCTTCCTCATGTGTTCAGGCGCCCACACCCTATGCATGGGTTAGAGGCACACATGATCGCGAAACCAGTGACAGAAACCGCGTACGAGGTGTTTTGTGTTAGAGATGTTATACAGTACTCTTTGCCAGCTTTTGAGTGGGGAGAGTCGGATGGATTTCGTCTTATTGAAGTACGCCGCCATCGCACGGTTCGGTTACGGTGTGGACCGTTGATCGGATTTCGTCCCGATCAGGAACGATTGGGATTGGACAATAGCCAGAAGTTACAGAATGGATGGTTCAGGTACGACAGGAGCGTTGCTTGGACAAACACTTACAAGAAGGCAACAAGGGGCAATAAAGGGATAGTGTTTAGAAAGACTTGTAGGAGAGTTTCGGCTAGCACTAATCTACTCACCTCGGCATTTGCCTCCAAGAACGCAAGCAGCAATTCAACAGGTTAACAGCCTGAATAATGCTCTCACACGCGCGCTCCAATCATGAAGACCAAGTAAGTCGAAGCCCCCCTTGGTAACGGAAAATATTTCCAGTGGTAGTATAACATGCACATGAGGCTGGTCCGTAAGGGTCTGCTTGCGCATTGTCAAGCCGAAAAAAGATGTCACGGAGGCCTGATTGGCCCAGGGCGGAAAAGAGCTTGCTATCATTGTTCAAGGCGTACAGCTTCAACATCAAACAAAGATTCGTTCTGTGACCCGTGTGATACAGGACTCAAGTACGCTGCGTGAATTCTACTGTCGTACGACGATCCATATTCATGTTGCGATGACATGACGGCTGCATGAGCTCAAGATGAGCGACAATGACCAAGTATCTGGACGCGTTTGACGAACCGATCGTCGGATAAAAGACACCCGAAGAAACGGTTGACGACGCACGAGAAATGGTTGTGCTGTTAAGCTGTTTGCCGTCCGAGTACGAGTTGATCTCGTCGACCATCGAGACCGCAACAGATGTGACACCCAACGATGTAAGACCAAAACAAAAACGCTTAGAATAGTAAAAGCGGCTAGAAAAGAAGGATACCGCGGAATGCGCGTTGAAGGTGAACGGCGGCCGTTTAAAACGCGGAAGAGGAAACGGTCGACAGGAGAGCGGAACGGAAAAACGGAACGGACCACGAAAGAATAGGCTCGGTTCCAACGGCAAGTGCTTTAAATGCGACCAAGACGGTCATTTGAAGCGGGACCGCCTGGTAAAGGACGGAGATCGTGAGGGCGACTCCGTATTCGCAGTTGAAGAACGACGGAAGGACGAATGGCTGATCGACAGCGGTGCCACGTCCCACATGACGCTGCACCGCGAGGACCTGTTCGAATACGAAGATGTAGTCACCGGAGTTGAGGCGACCATCGCGGACGAAAAGAAACTGCACGTAACAGGACAAGGAACGGTCCGGTTGACCGGTTTGATCAGGATGATCGAGGTGCTCTACATCCCCGGTCTGGACATACAGGTGCTTTCGGTCGGGAAATTGGCTGAGCGCGGTCTAAACGTGAAGTTACAAAGAGCGTCCTGTAATATTTGGGGGACAACCAGAGCGATCGCACTGGGTAAGAAGGTCGGCAAAGCGTACGTCCTGGATTGACAGCAAGAGGCAGCACGGCTTGTGCAGTACGCCGGGGCTGACAGCGAGTGGGAGCTATGGCATACTCGGATGGGACATCCCGGCCGGGACGAAATGGTCATAACGCAGCAAGCTACGAATGGTGCGCCGGCGATGAAGCAGGGCACAAAGAAGCTGTGCGGCGGATGCCTGAGAGGCAAGCAGACGGTATCACCGTTACCGTCTCGATCGGAAAAGAAGACATCGCGTGAGTTGGAGCTTGTACACACGGATGTTATGGGACCTATACGAACGGTCTCAAAGAGAAACGCACGGTACGTCCTTACGCCGGTGGACGATCACTCAAGATTCGTGGTAGCGTAGTTCCTGAAGAACAAGGGCGACGTAGTTGCAAAGTTGATCGAGCTTAAGACGCTCTACGAGAACCAATGGGGAGAACGATTGAAGTGTCTACGGTCGGATAATAGGACGGCGTTTGTGAATAAGAAGGTCGCTGGGATATGCATCAAGAACAGGGTCGTGCATCAGCGTTCCGTTCTCTACAGCCCTCAACAAAACGGACCAGCTGAACCTACGATCATGGAAATGGCACGGAGGATACTGTACTACGAATGTGTGTCTTCGGAATGGTGAGCCGAAGCGGTCAGTACAGCTGTGTACCTGACCAACCGGTCCATAAGCATGTTGAGCAGGACGGTAACGCCACACGAGCTGGGATTCGCGCATGAAACACTTGCGGGTACTCGGATCCCAGGACTACACTTATGTCGATGACGCGAAGAGGTCAAAGCTGGAACCGTAGCTCTTCAGGTGCATGTTCCTCGGATACGCGGAGAATGTGAAAGGATACCGGGTATATGACTTGGAACGATTCAAGGTCAAGGTATCGCGTTCGGTTGAACTGGACGAGCAAAAAGTGTACGGCATGTACGAAACATCCGTTCCAAAACAAAGGACAATCATTCGGATAACCAACGAATCTGATGGACAACGCGTTCCGACCCGGATGGACCGAGTGGAATAGGGCTAGTTATCCGGCGAGTATTGCTGTGCTATTATCGCTTTCGGTAAAAAAAAAAATCACCCAGTACTAATCTTGTCATATACGACAACAGTCCCCCTCAATAACCATAGGGGTCGTCCCATAAATTTACATAGGTCAATCAATCCGATCTGGTGATTTGTCTTTTACTCCTCCATTTCCTAGGATCCAATATCAAGGGGTACATGAAGTGAGAGTAACGCTTATTTAGGGGGGAGTTATGTAGTGTGACGCTACGTAATGGCGCTTTTACTTAGCTAGATGTAGTAGAATATTAGTACAGTAAGAGGATTGAAATCCTCTTGGGTGCCTCTTCACATCACCCACGAACACGATGACAGAGGAGAACGAGCGAGACAACGGACAGCGGACAAGAAGACAGAGAGTATCGAAGAACATGAGGAGGGCGACGAAGTGAGGCAGCTAGAAGGGATCTCCCGAGAAGCCACCAGCCCTTTACGAGCAACCAGCAGGCGATCGTTTGGGTGGCTTACCCAGAACAAGTTCATGCACTGCGGTCTTTTCGATAGAAGTTGTGGTTGCTGGATAAAGGGGCGGGCAAAATGTGCATGTATGAAAATCAAGGTGCGCGACTGGCCGTTCCAGATTTGCGGCGCAGCAGGCAAGTTCTCGCGCAGACACAGAGGAAGAAGGTGGGGGTATTGGTGCCCATAGGAGATAATAACTAACAAGTCAGTCGTTTGAGAGGCACGAGACGAGATACGTAGGGTGGAAATCGGAGTGTGACAGAGAGACGGGTATAAGCATCCCGTGGGGTCGTCGGTATCAGTAGCCCGGGACGTCGTGAAGTTCCCCCAAATAATAGGTTAGTGGAGTTAGCGCCTGGTGTAAAAGCCCCTGGGATAAAGATCGAGCGGCTTGACATAGATCTCCGAGGAACACCACTTGTTGCCGAACCAAGGAACTCAGAAGTTGCCGCAGTGCGTGTGTAAGTTAGCATAGGTGCATGTGTAGAGCGGCGACTTCTGTGGACACCGGACACTGTCACTTGGCTGAGGGCAAGACCGGCGGTGAAAGGAACGCGGCATACGGTAACCGTTGAGTATTTCACTAGTGATTGACGCTACGTAAGAGTGACTGAGTGTCTTGACGAGCTAAGACCTGGCAGTCGATTACACGAAGCTTACTGTACTCTATTTCCAAGTTGCTCTCTACACACACCATACGTCAAGTGGTACAACAGCATGACATCCTGCCTGTGATCGTAGGCATTGTAGCCTGCACTACGAATCTTTTTAAGATTGTGAATGTCAAGGCGCAAGTCAGCATTAAAACGTTCGATCCGATGTGAAGATAATCGTGGTAAATCCCCCAGGTTGGCCCAGTGCTGACACAACGAACCAAATTGCCAACGTTTAGATAAATGGAGCCGATAAGCTAGTAACCACCTTTAAAAAAGAACTAGGAGAACACCATTGGCACGAGCAAAGCTGGAACAAAACTTAAACTCCTGGAATCAACGCCTGCCACGTGGAAAATTACCTATGACACGCTGAGGGCGTCGGACCAGCTCAAAACCTTTGACGAGAAGCAGGCTGCTAAGCTCACGGAGAGTGTTGCATTAGATGTCGCTAAGAAAGCATCCAAGTGGCGAAAGCCATATACAGATTTCGATATTACGTTCGGCGTAGGACTGGTGGAGCGCACTTATTGGCGTAGACATCAACACCATGGCATCGTAGCTAGAAAACAATCTTAGCCTCTTCCGTAATACACGTTTCTAAAGTATACCACACACATTTAATATATTTATTTTTCAAATGTCGCCCCATGCGCCTTTAAGCGAAATCACTGTACTTGTTTGGTACCATCTCTTGTAACAAATAATTGAAGATGCATCGATGAAACGTCACAATATTTTAATACGTCTTAATTAGAGTATGCTGGATGATTAGGAATGGCATAGTTTGTCGTATGTTTTTATAGACGGAACATAATCAGTTGAATTTTCGAAAAAGGGCGCACCCGGCGCCCTATGACAACCTGATCCGTTCCCTTCTTTTGCAAAACTACTTCAAGGGGGCACCAGGCGCCCTTATGCCACGAAAGTGCTAAAGGTCGTGTACAGAGCCCCCCCCCCCCCCCCCCCCCCCCTCAATAAGCGTAGGGGTTCATCCGATAAATTTGCATTGGAAACGAAAGCGAGCTGGTGATTTGTCTATGGTACCTTTAATCTTTGCTATCCGATATAAAGGGGTATAAGAAATTCAAGCCACACTTATATAGGGAAAATCTTTGCACATGGATTTAGGCACGGTAATCCATTCACAGCTACGACGTAGTATTTAAGTTTCACTGTCTTATCATCTACTTTGTTGTACTACGAAGTAGTCGTACAATGTTCGATGTTCGAGAGTATTCAACTCCTCTTCACTTTGAAGTAGTGTCTCAAGCGTAGCGAATAACAAAAAAGAAGCTGTTGCTACACGCGTCACACTGCACGAGTCAGAATGTAATTACTGGTCCGAAAGCAACAACCCCAATTCGAAATCAGTAGCTAGCTAAGAAAGAGTTGATTCAATATTGATACTTGAACTTTCACAATCGTTACCTTCTCGACTACTGTGATATATTCGCCAGTATGTAATCATGACGGAAAGTGAGAGACGCTTCACCTTAAATTAATGTCATGGCCCAAGGGCTTTCCTCGTCATATCCCGTGGTCGATTTGGTGTTGAAAGCTGGCAGTAGTCGATGATGAAGAAGCTCACAATAAACGTTCAAAGCACCGTAACGAAAATCGATAGTGTTGCGTTGTGTGTGTCGACATTCTTATCATACAACTGTTGTTTCTTTATAGTACATACGAAATTCATTTTGCGGGTGTTATTTCGAAATGACAGACGCAAGCTGGCAGGCATTACCGCTCTTTACAGAGTTCTCTTAAGTCGATCCAGCCCGAAGAATCTAGACTGGTATGATTTGGACAAGATGTTGTAAATTAACAAACATGACCTCATAGGAAGAATTTAAAATGGGTCACCTACAGGTCTGGTCTCGATCGGGTCTCGAGACCAATTTGTGAGACCAGACCGACAGTGAATTCAAAGGATTGCTGCTTTTTATTTGCTGCTAGGCTCGGAACAAAACGAGGAAACCTTCCTAGCAGCCCAGACACGTATCATATCTAACCTACTTCCTACTGCAGGTGAGTCCTCGTGAAACACCTGTTGCAATGCCCCAGCCTACACTACTGCAGAATCACTCGCGTCGTCTCCCTCGTATTCGAACGGAAACTCGTGGGCATTTTCGTCGCTGTCCTTGGCACTGCTGTCTGAGTCGCTGTTGCTATCCGCTGCCTCCGCCGCATCATCAGCGCTATCCTCCGCCTCCGCTGCATCACCAGCGCTATCCGAATCATCCGAGTAGTCCTCGACGCCCAGCCCAGATTTGACACCTTCCTCAGCAGCGTCAGACTCGTCCGTCGATTCAAATTCAACTGCACGTGACAATTGAATGTCGTAGCGGGGGCGCTTGCGTGCTCGTGAGGGAGTGTCCAGGTGGCGCTGTACATGTCCACGTGCTAGCCGCTCAATTGTGCTGACGAAAACAGGTAACGTGGGGTGGGGTGCGCTGAATGCCCCGTTCATCTCCCGATTAAAACGTTCTAACGGATTATTAGTCCGGTTCACCAGGCCACGATCAAGTCCATGGACGTTCCAAACTTCAGGACCGTATTTTTTTATCCACACCTTGGCAAAATAACGCCAAAAACGTTCCCACTTAGTTGCAGAGTAGACGATGCCAGCTTCATCGCACTTCTCCCGAATACTCTGCTGAACAAAGCGCACACCCTTCTTCTTGATATGCTTCCGTTTGATAACGGTAAGCATATCAAGAACACCAGGTTGCATAGCAATTCGAATTTGAACCTCAGGAATCGCCAGCTTCTTCATCTTTCGCCTCACCGCCTGCTTAAAGTGAAAAAAGCAGCCGATGCGCTGTGCTTCTGGAAATTGCACAGCAACAGCATTGATAAGAGCAGCCTCAAAGTCGCATACTATCGCCGCCGGTCGAATCTTCTCGTCGGTGCATTCAACGATGAAGTTGAAGATATTCCAATACGTATCTTGTGTTTTCGACGTGCAGAGGATGTAGAAAATAGGGACATAGAGCCCAGTTGCCTGGTCGAGTACCATGATAACCCCGCATTGCCGAAAATGCGATGGGACGCAACGGAATGTTGCGTCCACGAAGATCGTTGTGCCAGCGTGCATTAGCAGACGGATTAACTCGGGATGAGCCCACCCGATAATCCTCTGCGGCTGGTTTGGGATTCGCTGCATGTCTTCGTAGTAGATGTGATGGAACTGAAAAAAACGAAGAGTTGCGTTCTTCACCAGTGACAGCGGCGGTATCTCCAGACGCCCATGCACTTCTACGCCGTAGTGATTGCGCCTTGTATTAAACACACGAGTGATCACCTGCTCTCGCGTGAGACCGACGGCAGCACGGCCAGGCTCTGCTTCAGTGTAGAACTCTTGATTGACAATATCCCACACGTGACGAGCAGTACTCGACAGCTCCGAAATTGCAAGAGCGTCAATTCGACGCTTCATCTCCTCGACGACGTTGGCCTCTTGTGCAGCGAATGCAACCCTAAGCTGGCAGGTGTGCTCGACAAGGACGGTGTACGCATCCTGTAGTGGCGTCCGTTCAGCTTTAGCTCGGCAGCCCGTCCACCGATAGCTGCTGCAGCGGTAGGTAGCCTTTCGCCGTGAAATGCGCGCCCGTGTGAACTGAAAGCCGTTGATGAAAACAACCGTAGCAAATTGGGCCGAGCGTTGAGCATGCTGCGGAGCTGGTGGAGGGTCGGGTGGCCCCGACTCGATCGCTGGGGTCTCTGCCATCGTATTGACTGTTAGGAAGATGGAGACGGCTCGCAAAATCCTGTGAATATCTGCCGAACAACGGCGCACCATTCATCGTTACGATGCGTGGCAACCACTCGTTCAACTTGACAAGCACGAGGTTGTGTCGGCCCTCAACTCATCCCCAAGATTGTAACTAATGATGATTTGGTTTGTGTTTGCAGACAATTTTTTATCTTCGTGATTGTATGAGTGACGCTGAAAGGAGACCCGATGGAGACCAGACCGACAGTATCGTAGCTGCACTGCGGACCCGAAAAAGACCGGACCCGTAGGTGGCCCATTTTAACGCTAACCACCTCATAAATGTACTAACCCACGTACATATGCTTTGAAGATTGGAACTTTCCATGGGTTGCGTATTAAAGACACGTAAAATATAATTTAACCCCGAGTAGCTTTCAAAAGGTCCTGTCAGAAACAGAATGCTTTAAAACTCGATGGTTATCCGAAATGACGATGTACGCGGGGGGGAAAGAGAGAGAGAGAGAGAGAGAGAGAGAGAGAGAGAGAGAAGGTCGTTCGGATTCTTCGATTTTTTTAATCTGCTCTCCTTCCCGCCGATACACCCCCTGCACAGCCGCAGCAGCTACAAGGTCGAAGTAGTTCTTTTGGAGTGGTTGCCCCATTACTAGAGTAAATTATGGCTTCAGATTATTCAACTATGGAATCCTACTAGTATTACCATTAAATTACCGCTTTTGGTAATGATTCAGATAACAGGCGCGTATTAACAGCAACACAACGAATGTAGGTTTCTGGGTACCGTACTTCACAACCGCGACAGCTATTCAAAGACAAGGTGCATCACGCAATACGCTAGCACTAAAACCGATTGGCTACTTGATCTAGTTGCTACAGCTCGCAGGATTTATTGGTTGTTTCCCCGCATATTGAACCTTTTCAGGAACTCATCCTCGATTTTTTTCATTCGCTTTTGAAACGCCGCTCTGGCCTCGGGCTTCTTGATCAGTTCCTTGATGTTGCCGTTTAGGGTCTCTGGAAAATGGTGAGCTAGTTCTTGTAGGGGGCGCTGGTTCAGAATGTCCTTTGGCTTGCCATCAAATCGAAGCTGCTGTACCAACTTAGTCACGGATAGGGTTGCTCTTTCTTCGGCTTCACCATTTACGTCCGCAGAGGTTTGCAAAGTCCGCTTGAATGTTTGATTATGTTCCGTCAAGTTCAAGCTCGTCGTCGCAACGGCAGCGTTTCCGGATGCAAAGAAAGCGGCATTAACCAGCAGCACTATGCGAAGAGACCGCATTATGACTTGGCAGCTAAATGAGATTTTCGAAACTATCGGGTGAAGCACCGTTGCAACAAGCGTTATGCTAAGTAGAAGCAGGTGGCCTCGCTTTTTTAGGTGTAGCGTAAACGAGTAAACAACCCATCCTTGAATTTTCGGATCGGTAGATTACGTAGTTTACGGAAGGAATTTCTTATCTGAGTGGAGCTGTTCCGACTAAATTTCAATCCCAACTATTTCTCTTCGTTTACTCAGCTAAATATATAGCACAATTGTATTTATAGCGTTTGGATACTGTATACACTTCAACATTCAGCTCAAAGTGATATTTAGAACACATCAAGCGAAAAATTACGGAGTAAAATTCGCTCATTAAATAATACTAGTACATGTAATGAGCGCACAGATGGGCGAATGCGATTGTGACAACGACTGTGCATTAAAACACGCAGAACTGAATCGACATTTTTTTAGCTCACAACAATTTACCAACCCAACGGAAAGCAACTGGCTGAACAGGCAAATAATTGGCTTGGCATCGACTGACGAAGTGGTTACATTTCTCCAAACAAAGAGCATGTGCTGGGCTGATTACGCAGACCACAGAACAGAGTGCGGTCCGGTCCAGTTTGGTCCGGCCCGGTTCAGTTTTGTCTGGTCCGGTCCACATGCAGTTTTGGATAACATAAATTTACTCACTTCAGACTTACCTCCTCAACCCCAATAACATTAATTTAATTAAATATATCAAATTAAAGTGTCATATCAACAGGTCAACAGCCGCAAGCTCTAGTACGACGCTGACCTCAAGTACTATAATTTCCATGTCGACAAAGGGAACCGAAGTCCTTCTGGGTAGTTGAAACCGCTTCCACTAGGAGCTTAGCATGCGCACGACGCTTGTCCGGGAGGGGCTATTGTCCCTCGTGGAGGCAGTCAAACCGGAGAGCGGGATTACGGTAGCGTGGCTCATGAGCGATACCAAGACACTTGGTATCATCGGTCTAAGAGTGAAATTGCAGCATCAGACAAAGATACGATCTTTGACCCGAGTATGCAAGCATGAGTAGCGCTGCGGAATTTCTACAGTCTACGACGCAGCATTTGGGGCGACGATGACCAAGCATCTGGACAACTTCGACGAGCGCGTTGTGGATCTGCAGACGATGAGTGGGAGGGGGGAGGCGCGGCAGCTAGGGTAGAGCTGAGTCACCTGCCGGAAGTGTACGAACTGGCCGGGTTGGTCATCGAGAACGCGAAAGACGTATCGCTGATCGAGGTTAAGGAGAAACAACGCATGAAGGATACTACGGAACGCGCGTTCAAGGCAAATACAGGACTGTTAAAAGACGGTCGGAGAAACGGCAGAAAGGGGACCGGGTCGCAAAAGAACGGCAGTAGCTTCCAGGGTAAATGCTTCAAGTGTAGTAAGTTTGGTCACATAAAGCGGGTCTACATGGCCCAGAACCGGGCAGTCGAGACCGAAATGGAGGTAGACCTGACCAAGAAGGAGGTCCGATTTGGACCGGTGATTGCGATGCCAATGCAGCCTTCGCGGTTAGGGAGGATTGTACGGCCAGGGTGGCTGATCGACTGTGGTGCGACATCGCACATAACCCCTCACCGGAGTGAACTCTTCCAATATGAGGCAGTATATATGGGGAACGAGGATACGATCGCAGACGGGACCCAGTTACGGGTGGGAGGTCGTGGAGCGGTAAAGTTGACCAGTCTGGACCGCAAACGAATCGCGATGATTGAGGTGCTGTACATTCCTGGTTTGGACCGAAGGTTGATGTCGGTGGGGAAAGTACCGAACGCGGTATAAACGTGGAGTCTCAACGGTCCTCGTGCGTGATCTGGGGTAAGACCAGCGCGATCGTGTTAGGAAAGAGGATCGAGAAAGAGTAAATTCTGGACTTCTGGGCTGTCAGGTGGAAGAAGCACGGATTATGCAGTATGTCAGAACGCGAAAGACGTATCGCTGATCGAGGTTAAGGAGAAACAACGCATGAAGGATACTACGGAACGCGCGTTCAAGGCAAATACAGGACTGTTAAAAGACGGTCGGAGAAACGGCAGAAAGGGGACCGGGTCGCAAAAGAACGGCAGTAGCTTCCAGGGTAAATGCTTCAAGTGTAGTAAGTTTGGTCACATAAAGCGGGTCTACATGGCCCAGAACCGGGCAGTCGAGACCGAAATGGAGGTAGACCTGACCAAGAAGGAGGTCCGATTTGGACCGGTGATTGCGATCCCAATGCAGCCTTCGCGGTTAGGGAGGATTGTACGGCCAGGGTGGCTGATCGACTGTGGTGCGACATCGCACATAACCCCTCACCGGAGTGAACTCTTCCAATATGAGGCAGTATATATGGGGAACGAGGTTACGATCGCAGACGGGACCCAGTTACGGGTGGGAGGTCGCGGAGCGGTAAAGTTGACCAGTCTGGACCGCAAACGAATCGCGATGATTGAGGTGCTGTACATTCCTGGTTTGGACCGAAGGTTGATGTCGGTGGGGAAAGTACCGAACGCGGTATAAACGTGGAGTCTCAACGGTCCTCGTGCGTGATCTGGGGTAAGACCAGCGCGATCGTGTTAGGAAAGAGGATCGAGAAAGAGTAAATTCTGGACTTCTGGGCTGTCAGGTGGAAGAAGCACGGATTATGCAGTATGTCAGAACGCGAAAGACGTATCGCTGATCGAGGTTAAGGAGAAACAACGCATGAAGGATACTACGGAACGCGCGTTCAAGGCAAATACAGGACTGTTAAAAGACGGTCGGAGAAACGGCAGAAAGGGGACCGGGTCGCAAAAGAACGGCAGTAGCTTCCAGGGTAAATGCTTCAAGTGTAGTAAGTTTGGTCACATAAAGCGGGTCTACATGGCCCAGAACCGGGCAGTCGAGACCGAAATGGAGGTAGACCTGACCAAGAAGGAGGTCCGATTTGGACCGGTGATTGCGATCCCAATGCAGCCTTCGCGGTTAGGGAGGATTGTACGGCCAGGGTGGCTGATCGACTGTGGTGCGACATCGCACATAACCCCTCACCGGAGTGAACTCTTCCAATGTGAGGCAGTATATATGGGGAACGAGGTTACGATCGCAGACGGGACCCAGTTCCGGGTGGGAGGTCGCGGAGCGGTAAAGTTGACCAGTCTGGACCGCAAACGAATCGCGATGATCGAGGTGCTGTACATTCCTGGCTTGGACCGAAGGTTGATGTCGGTGGGGAAAGTACCGAACGCGGTATAAACGTGGAGTCTCAACGGTCCTCGTGCGTGATCTGGGGTAAGACCAGCGCGATCGGGTTAGGAAATAGGATCGAGAAAGTGTAAATTCTGGACTTCTGGACTGTGAGGTGGAAGAAGCACGGTTTATGCAGTATGTCGGAGCCGACAATCAGTGGAAGCTATGGCACACTCGTATGGGACACCTCAGCAAGAGCCGAGACGCAACGAGCCGCAGACGATATACCGCCAGGGAGCCGCGATATCAAGACGTTGTGCGGTGGCTGGGTGAAGGGGAAGCAGGCCGTGACATTGTCCCAGCCAATCTACAGCGAAGACATCGCGCGCTCAAGAACGGGCTCACACCGATGTGATGGAACCAATGAAGACGCGATCTAAGGGGGGAGCGAGGTACATTCTGACTTTGTTGAGGACAACTCGAGGTATGCCGCGCGGTACTTCCTGAAAAACAGGAGTGAAGTTGCGAGCACACTACTATAGCTCAAGGTGTTCTACAAAATCCTGTGGGGCGTATGGCTAAGCTGTCTGCGATCTGACAATGGATGGGAACTTGTAAACAAGAAGGTCGCGGACATATGCCAGAAGAATTGGGTCGTCCATTAGCGGTCCGTTCCATACAGCCCTCAACAGAACGTAGTGGCAGAACGGATGAGCAGGACCATCACGGAGAAGGCACACACATATGCTATACTACAAGCGTGTGTCAACGGAATAGATGACGAAGACTGTATTTACTGCAATCCTCCTGATTAATCGACCGACGAACACCGAGCACTCAAACGTCACGCCGTACGAGTTGAGTTCAGAGTGAAACTTACGTTGGATCACCTACAGGTATTCGGGTCGCAAGGATACGCACATATCGACGATGTTAAGCGAACGAAGCTGGAGTCCAAGCGCTTCAGGTGAACGTTCCTTAGTCACGCTGAGAGCGTAATGAGATATCGTGTGTATGCCTTGGACGCATTCAAGGTCAAGGCTCCGATCCGCTCAGCTGGATGAGCGTGAGGTGGACGGAATATACGACACGCAGTCACCAGCTCATGAAACGGCCATGTGACGAATAACGGTATGGCAACCGCGGTCTCGGTATAAACGTAGCATCAACCCGTCCAGGACGAGCCGATGGAAGAGGCCGAACAATCTATTCAAGACGTTGAAATGGATGAGGTTGGTCCAGTCCGGACCGCACCTGCCCAGATCGCAACAAACCAGACCGCCCCGGCCAAGATCGAATCGAATTAGACCGCACTACCCCAGCTGCCACCACCAGAAGAGCCAATGTCGAACGTATTGGAAGTGGCAACGTTTCTCTCGCCTCCTCAGTGTTCCGTGTGAATCGCATTATTTTTCAACGAGAGACGGGGCGCTCAAGGCGATCTCGTGAGACGCTGTATTTGCTGAGCAGATCGGAAGATTGGGGATGGGGGGACCCGAAGTGATGAACCGCCGGCCCTCAAGCACGTAAGGATCGATGAGGACGGACCCATAGCGGAGGCCGTATTAGCCTACGCTGCTAATATTGGGGACACCATGGATTTGCCAGCAACGTATGAATAGGCAATGTCACGTGAAAAAGCAGCGGAATGGCGCAAGGTCGTAAAGGCGGAATTGGACGCGCATGCAAAGAACAGAACGTGTATTCTGGTGTAACGTATGTCGGACGTGCGACCTGTCGGTAGACGCTGGGTAATTCAAAGAAGAGGGACGAGAACGGCCGTGTGATCCAATTCAAAGAACGGACGGTGACGAAAGTGTTCAAACAGAAGTATGAAATATACTTCTTTGAGACGTATTACCTGTTGCCAACATGAACTCGATCAGGGTCGTCCTCGCTGTGTGTGTGGCGGCCCAGTATGGGATGGAGCTGTTGGACGTGGTCACTACGCTCCTGGTCAGTGCACTGGAAGACCGCGTCTATCTGGAAGTCCTCTCGGTATTGGGGATGCTGAAGAATATGTATCTCTTCTGAAGAAAGCGATCTACGGCTTAAAGCAAGAAGTCAGTGCTTGGAAACAGACAATTCACCGTGTATTTCTTCAGATTAGATTCAGGAGCTATGGTGCGTAGCAATGTGTTTACGTCAAGAACGGACGAAACGAACTGGTGCGGCAGGATACGATAGACTCCGGCAGACCATGGTGACGAAATATCAGGTCCACGAAGCTGGTCGCGGACGCTTCCGCGGTGATCGAGTTTGCCACAGGGAAGAGATGAATCATTTCGCTGAAATAATCTACGAACACAAGTACACCGCCCGGCTGTGTCGGGCGGGAGTCCGAAGATGAAGTCCATCAAAAAGGAGCGCCAGGCTTCCGTGGTAACCAGAAGAGGGCGCAATGGGGACCGAGACGACGAAGACGTTATGATCTGCTGAGAAGTTTCGCATGTGTGGTCCCACTTGCGTACCCACTTGTACATGTGGGGACAATAGAAGTCTCCGACAGTGACGCGTACGTCTTCTCACGACCGACATGTCCTCCAGTCGGAGTACTCGTGAATTACACTCGCATGTAGATCAGCGTTGTTGGGGACGACAGATCAAGGTCCATCGAACTTGTCGATGCTGTACTTCAGCAGAATGCCGTCCAGTCGATACCGATCGATCTGATTGTGTGTGGTCCTTGGCAGGGCGCTCAGTGTGTCGCTACTGGGAGCGCGCAGGTGCTTCAATAGGGCACCCTACTTGGGATCATCACCGTATGCTGTTGCAATCTCATCGCCCAGTGGGAGCGTGGTCAGCGTCAGGTTAATGGCTGACTGCACACTCGTCATCATCCTCATCATTCACCTGATGTCCTAGCGCTTGATGGGGATTCTAGTCCGGACGCCGAGACAGCGCGTCGGCGAGAATATTATTCTTGTCCGGCTTGTAGTGAACAGCGAAGTTGTACTCAGAGCGAAGGTCAGCCAACGGACCATCCGTTGCAACAAGTGAGGACTCTTCATCGCTGTTCGCAGCGATGCTTGGCTAGTGTAAACCGCAAACGACTGCTCACCGAGCAAATACCCTCTGAATTTGTTCAGAGCATATCGCATTGCCATGAGATCCTTGTCGCGGACTGGATACTTCTTCTTGTCTGGCTTCGGTTGTCGCGACAACGCGTTCATGTTCATCATCATCGAACGGTATCAGCGCGCAGCCGATGGCAAAATCGCTCGCGTCGTTGACGACGTGGAATGGCTTCGAGTCATCAGGAAGCCTTAAGATCGACGCAGACGCTAAGCTCTTTTGCACTGAGTTGAAGGCAGCTTGGCACTTCGATTTCTACTCCCAGATCACGTCCTTCTTCAGCAGCGAGGACAGCGGCTAAATTTACCCAGCGTAGCGCTTCGTGTACTTGTGCAACAAATTGGTCATGCCAAGCCACTGACGCAGCTCAGTGGGGCTTGTGGGGGTTGGCCAAGCATAGATAGACGATACCTTTTCAGGATCCGCACGCTCTCGTAGCACCCCAACACCTGAAATTTCGGTGCACTGAAAATACATTTATTTAGGTTTGCGTAGAGTTGGTTCTCTCGCATCACCTGGAGGACTTGCCTCAGAGGTTGTCATGTGTACTTCCACGGCACCGAGTTTGCCCTCAGCGCGGCTGTGTACAAAAATATCGTCGAAGTAACTCGGCGCGGAGTCTCAGAGCGGACAAAGCACATGGGAGACCATGTAATTGAAAGTGTCTGGCGCGTTCTTCAGACCATGTGGTATCTCGAGCCACTCCCAGAGCATCCCACTCGGTGTACTCACGGTGGTAAGAGGTACAGCATATGCTCTCATCAGGATATGATAAAATCCATCGGTCAGGTCGATGGGGCGGTAGACAACGCTGCCAGCCATGGAGTCCACTACCATGTACTTCCGAGGTATTGGCGTCTGCGCGGGGATGGTGGCATCTTTCATTTTGTTGAATGCGTGAACAATGCGTCATCCCCATGTAGCTTTCTTCACGCAGAAGGTTAAACTTGAATGGGGCTAGATACTCTCGCGCACGTGACCCGCCTTCCGGTAGCCCTTGCGGAAGTCATCTATCGCTTTCACTTGATCACGGGGAAGTGACCATTGTCTGGTGACACAATACTTCGTCCCTAGTGCAAAATCGATCTCGTGCTCAACATCTCGATCCGCCGGTAGCTCGGCGGAGATCTTATCCGGGAAGACGGCGGTGTCGTATACGGGATTGTCTGACTCTCGCAAGGACTCCAAGGGCTTCATTTGGAATCGTTCCTTGCGAGCAGACTTAGGCGCGGCACCTTGCGGACATGAACGCTCCCTCTCCGTTGCGACTGCGTTTGCTGACTCACCCACCGAGACTACATCGGTGATCAAGCACACTTGCTCGATGTCACCAGCTTTGAGGTTCCGAAGGAAGCTCTTCTAGGACAAGCCTAGAAGGCGTGTGATAGCGCCGCCACTTCGATAGTGCACGACCCCCCCCCCCCCCCCCCCCCCCCCGACCTCTTTTCACGTACTCGAGCGCACAAACCGATTCCATCGGTGGGATATCGCTGGACGTGGGGTCTTGGCGAGGTTGCAGGCGTCGTCTCTTCAACTTTTTTTTCGTCTTCCTCGAGCTCACGCTCGAGCCTAACTCACTGCTACTCGACGATGCATCACCCTCTTATAGGCGCGGGAGTCGTACTCGACTGGGCGGAAAAAACGCAGGAGCCCCTGCTCAACCGCAGTTTGACGGGAGCCCAATCTGGTCGAGCGCCGATTCGTTAGGCAGGAATCTCTGGTCTACCGCCGTCTCGTTTGTGGAAGCTCCTGCTCTACCACCGTCTCGTTTTGTGGGAGCCCTGCCGACCACCTTCTCCGGTTGTGAAGCTCCCTGCTCGACCACGGTCTCGTGTTGTGGTAGTCCCTGCTCGATCACCGTTTCGTATTGTGGAAGCGTGCTCCACAAATTCAGCATCTTTCTCGCGCCACCGCGAGGGCTCTTCGTCCAGCATCGTAGAACGAGCTAGGGTCATCGCTCACTCTGTGCACTGCCTGCGTCGTTGCTGTATTGTCCACGACTTTGACGTGGGGTCAGTCTCTTGGTGTCACCAAGAGGCGCGTGAAGACCTCACTCACGTCGAATCCACGTCGATGTTTGACCGATTGGGACAACCTGTCAGTCTCCAGCTGAAATCCCGCAAGCCATGGGATGGCCAGGATGCAGTCGAACCCGGCTGCGGAAGCCGTCGGACGCGTACGACAAGGACACGTCACGCCGCGCAGCGCGGCGAGCCTTACCATCTGCAAGTTTGACTTGAATCTCGCCCGGGCCATTCCGGTCGCAGCCTTTTGTTGTATTACAGACAAACACGACGCGCGAAAGAAGTCGTTGGTCGATCCTGAGTCAAGGAGCGCGTGCAGTGGTCGCCGAGCGCCAGTGACGTGAAGGCAGGCGATGATCAGTCTCGAGTTGCCGGGTGTAGTGGTGGCATTGGTGTGTGCTTAAAGCACGGAGGAATCGAAGGTTGGGCTGCCACCGGAGGGTCCGGTCCTTTGTTAAAGCCAGTAGGGCGCTCCGCACCTACTGGTCCTGGTCGTTTTTTTCTTCTTAACGACCGATGAATGTTCCGCATCGGCGAGTGCGACAACGGGGGCTGGTGCGCGGCACTCCGCCGCGCGGTGACCTTTTTCACAGTTAAAGCAAATGGAGGAACGATTGCTTCACCCACCGCCACCGCGGTAGGACCCGCAACGATGGAGTCGATATCCATGGGCTCGGGGGTTGACTCTCGGGCTTCCACAAATATGGATGCGGCTTACGACGCAGCGACCAAGTAAGCCTCGCGAATCGCGAGTGCAAATGCCTCCTCGAGAGAGGAGAGTTTAGCTCTGATAAGACAATAACGACTCATACCCTCGCGCATGCCGAACACGAATACGCGGACTTGCGAGGTCATGTCGATTGGCTTGGTCACGATGCAAGAGGCCAGATGTCGCGTCTTCTGAGCGTAATCACGCATGGCGATTTTCCCTTGTCGAAGGGCTACTCTCCACGAATGCGAGCCTCATATTGCGGGGACTCGAACGCGAGGCGCAAGTCGCTCTGGAACGTTTTCAGAGTTGGGAAAGCCTCGGGGTCGACTACCAGTTTGTTAAGGGCTCATTCCGTGGTCTTCGCGGTTAGCCGGGAGAGAAGGAAGTTCACCTTGGCTGATGACTCCTCGATAAGTCGCGAGGCGATAGCGATGTCGATCTCGCGGAACCACCGGTTTTAACGAGAGTCGGTTTTCGCAGGAGCCAGAAAGCGTAGACGTCTCCAACATGACGACGTCATTCTGAGATGGACGCGAGGAAGTTGACACCCGACGACTCGCATCGGCGAGCTCGCGCTCAATAAACTCGTGTGCCGCAAGACGGGGCTGGTCGGATGTCGTTGAGCTCAGCAGCGATGCGATGACGGCATCTCCGGACACTGCCACGAGGCTGTGGAGCGCTTCTCACTCCACGCGAGTGGGATAGGGGAATGTAGCATGCTCCAGGGTCGTCCCGGAATGCTTGACTTGGCTCATCGTAGACTTGGTCGTTGGAAGCACTTCAAAGTTCTAACAGGTGTAGCGAGATAAACGTTACCGATACTAGCTTACACTTTAGTGTGGAGGAAGCTTGCAATAATAAAACCAAGTCTAAGGTTTATGAAAATTCAAATTTGGTTTTTTTCGGACCAGGGCGGCTACCCCTGGCCTTGTTGGAGCCACTCAAATACAGGTCAGCACCTGGTTGGCCAATAAGTGGGTCTGTATCCCCACTATCAACCAATCAGATGATGACACCTTGGCACACGCTACCCGTACGCCACTTTGCTTTTTTATGTAATAACTCAAGAAATATCTACCTACTTATGTAATTGAAGTTGGGCCCAATACAGGTTCAACCACACTTTGGAAAAGTGTAACGGAAACGCGACGAAGTAACTGCAGACCTCGGTGTGCTGATCTTGTTGCTACTGCGACACAATAAAGACCGCCAAGAGATGGAGGTGCCTCGCTCTATTCGAGATGGCAACAACGATGACCGGGTAGCCTACTTGAGTGAGTTTGTACTTGGCATCCACGTGTAGGGTAAATGATGCAGCGTCCCGATCGGCACGACGTAGAAGTTTCTTCTTGCCAACGCCAATCACGAACGGGTTAGCGTCGCTCCCGTTGCCTATCAAAGCGTTGTCATTCATATACGTGCGTTTCGTAATTGTGAACGCAGCTTCCTCTTCTTCTTGACTGGTAAACAAGGTTTCTTGCACCTTGCAGTGAGCGGCGGAACGCAGGTCTCTGCCACTAATCCGCCTTGCGACATGGTGATGCGCATAGCACTGGCATCTCACCAACAGGGATGCTGCGACCTCGTTATTGCTGAAACGCTAGAGCTAGCGCGATCCAAATCTGTTTGGGCTTGGGACCTTGACTAGCTCAATTCATCACTGTCGTTTCTATTGCGTTTGCTAGCACGGGAGGGGGCACTTGCGATACGGGCAGGGGTAGCATGGATGTAGGCTTCTTCGATCGTTTAGAGATGAGTCTGCTGGGCGTCATGACACGACCTTTCCAGGGGCAGACAGCAGTTGTCAAGACGTCCTCGAGGCCTTGCACGCGCAGCCAGGCGCTGCATCCGCATTAGATGCGGAGTGGCGTTCATGCACACAAAGCACTGTGTAAGATCCCTTTTCGCATCACGGAGCTTCTTAAGGTTCCCGAGTAGACAAACGGCTAGATCGGGGGCATCACAGCCGCGGGTATCTGCCAATGGGTCGGAAAATCATCGGGTGTGTTGGGGGCGGGGGGTTCATGACTGGGTTAGCGGGGAGAGATTGCTGAATGATTGATAATAAGGGAAAGCTTCGACCCCCTCGAGCATTACTGACTGTTACGTTGGTGATAGAACTATGACCATTGGCCAAACTAATTCGCCAAGTGAGCGACTCCGAGGCAAGAGTGCTGGTGGTTGTCAGGTGGTCTGGTGGTGTCACAATCACAAGAACGAGTGGCTGATAGGTATCGGTCGGTGCAACATGGATTCCTGGAGTGCTGATGGTACACTTCTGGTGTTTTGTTAACAAAGACTGGTGTAAATTGTACTCCCTCCAAATATGCCATACCAAGGGGGGGGGATAAGTTGTCCTTTTATTTGAGTTTTGAAAGCCTGATATGCAATCAGAGGGCTCTGCATTAAGTCCGTAGATGTATCCAATGTCCACATTGGATGGGAAGGGAATACTGTTATCCAGCTATCTTACTTTGGAGATTGCTAGCTGCAAAACTGTGACGGGGTCACACAGCACCTTGCGCTAGAGGAAGTTATCTTCCGAGAGTATACAAACTCTCAGTGAACGGCAGCTCACAGGTCCCCTCTTTATTTAAAGAGTGCGAAGTGACCTAAATAAGGTAGATTGTAAACTGAGTATATTTATAGGTAGATTAAGTTTGGGTTTAATACAAACTATAAGTCACCTATAGAAATGCAATGTCGTTGACCAATGGTTGACTTTGAACGACCTTGGTACTTTGTACCAAATATCCCGGAGTATGACGTGTCATACTCCTGAAGTGTGAAGTGTCACACTTCATGTAACCAGGGTACACTTAGGGCTACGTACCCCGTTACATCCTCCCCCACTTAGGTTCGGTTTACCGACCAATCAGAATGAAGAGGTGTAAGTCACAAACTCTCATTCTCAAAGTCGAAAACCATCGACTTGGCCGCGCGAGCGCGGCGGAGGCTCACTTCACAGTTAGAGCCTTAAGCAGTCTGTGCGCTCTTCTTCTGGGTCTCCACTTCGACCGTTAATCATGCCTCGTGGCACTGCTAAGAGCGGTGCTAAGACACGCTCCAAGCCTGCTGCCGGTAAGGCGCAAGCCAAGAGCACTAAGCCTCACGGCAAAGGCTCGGCACTCAAGGAGGCTACTCAGGTGGCCTCCGAGGCGATCGGTTCCTCGGGTGACGCGGCTGTAGGCAAGCGAGCAAGCAAGCGCCGCAGTCCGTCGCCCTCGGCCTCAGACAATCGTCTGAACCCTCGGTTCGTGGAACGTGAGTTCAACTCTGGCAGTGAGGACGAAGCCGAGTCCGAGAGCACGCACGATGCTCCTGCGGGCTCTGTGGGAGGGCACAGCCCAGTGCCCAGTGAGCACAAAGATGACAGCGTGCAATCGCTCGCTAGTGATCAAGGTGATCACAGTCCCACGACCTCTGTGCGCTCTGAGAGTCCGGCCGTCAAGGCTAAGGGCGCTCCCAAAGCCGGTGGCGATGAGGAAGAGAATCCTCGCAAACGTCTCTCGCATGCCGAGGGTCTTGCGCGTGCTAAGGCCTCCAAAGCCGAAGCCGCCAAGCCCTCAAAGAAGCGTACTACCTCTTAGTCTCCACTCCGCGAGGAGAAGGAGACTCGTCGCTCCTATCGGAGTATCTTCGACTCCTCGGATGAAGAGGAGGAGAAGGAGGAAGAAGAGGAAGAGGAGGGTGCTATCGTTGAGCCCCGGGAGGTCTCGAATGACCTCGACCAGCAGCAGGAGGAATTCCAAGCTGCCCAGCGTGTGCGTGGGGGTTCGGTGGCGGCACCCGTCAGCCAGGGAGCTGCCATCAACTCAAGAGGGTATTAGCATCCCGAGGAGAGCTCTGGGGCTGACCTCTTCTTAGAGATTCTCGTCGCTCCTCGTGGCCTTGTGGGCAGCCACACTTCTAGGGGCATCTATGAACGAGCCCTTGTTCAGAAAGAACAGTTGTTCGTCGACAACTTGGAGGCTGCTCGGTGTGTGCTTCTCGCGCCACACCGTATTCCCCTTAAGGACTTCACGACTTGTCGTAAGAAGCCCGAGACCCGGGGTGGTCTCTATCCTGTTTGGGGATACCCCTGGGTTATGCCCGAGAACTGTCCCACGTGGAGTTCTTGTGAGGACATGTTCTGGGCATGGGTGGAGACTCTTAAGTACTCACCCACGGAGTTACGGGAACTCCATGAAGATCAGCAGCTGTCCCACATCCTGGACCAGCGTGATCTTCGTGTGAGGTTTGCCCACTTGATCAGCAAGCGTATGCTGCCAAGGGACATCCTGAAGCGCGCGGCTTCTAGCGCTCACGATGAGCGCGGGTACGGTATGTATTCATCGTCCGTACCCCGTTCGGGTAAGAAGCCCCGGACTACTTATGAAGCTGCCGCCACTTCTGTTCCCAGATTGCGACAGCCTTCGGGCAGTCAATCAGGAGCCTTTCAATCGGCTCCCACGAGTTCTCGGAGTGGGCATAACCCCTCCACTTCACGAGGAGCTGTCGCTTGCCGCGACACCGTTGCTCCTGGAGGATCCGCTCCACGTAGAAGTGGACTTCTCCATTCCGGTCAAGCAGGGGCGGAGGTGCCCTCGTACGAGTACGAGTACGAGTACTCGGCGCCTCTCGAGAGCCACTCTCGTCCGAGTGCTCCGACTGCGGGTCTGACACGGGACCCTGAGGTTGACCGCCTCCGTCAACGTGTCCTCGTGCTTGAGATTGCACTTGGCCTTGGGACTGGCGGTAATGCTGCCGCCCAGGCCGGGAATCAGGGCGAGCTCGCTCGCCTTGCGGGCCGCCTGGGCCTGTTGGAGCGAGAGGTCGCGAGCATGCACCTGCGGGTGAATCGCCGGGCCTCTTCGTCCGATCTGGACGAGGCCTTTCGCATGATCCGACGGATCGAGGCTCTGTTGCCACTTCCGGGGCCTCCTGCGGCACACTCCCAGACGTACGTGTATGGTGCGTACCCGGCGTAGTCGTACTCGGCGTATGGCGCCGGGATCCGTTCGTACGGAGCCCCTCCGGCGTACGGTCTTGACCGCAGCCTTGCCGTTCCGACCGAGGCTTTAGTGTCTGCTCCGACGCCCTCGTCGACGTCTGTGACCGGCTCTCGCTTCGAGGAGCTGGGCCAAGGTGGATCTGCGAGTCGGCAACCCCCTGCGGATCAAAGTACCGTTAAAGACGTCCAACATAGAACGTCGGGTGCGTCGTCATTGACTTTGGCAGGTCGATGGTGTACGACGCACCATGTTCGACCAGTACTGCAAATGGTCTGATGAAGCGGTGCTTCATCTTGTTGCTGCCGACAGAGCACTAAGTCTCCCACCTTAAATATACTTAAGTTTCCTCTTCCATGTTTGTCGGAGTACTCCTTTTGTTTATCTTGGGCCGCTGCCATGGCATCGCGGACCCTGCTGACAACGCTCAGCTTGGTATCCATAAAGGATTTCACTTGTTTCCGCAGCAAAACTGGTCTCTCATCCGAGACCTGGGAGGAAAGGGCTTTCTGAGCCTCTCCTCCACTTAGAATAGAGGAGTCAGTGTCTCCTCGAAGAGTGAGAGGCACTCTGGGGTGACGGAAGCCGTTCAAGTAGAACGGCGTGAACCCCGTGGACGCGTGCACCGCGTTGCTGAGCGCAAACTCAACAACTGGAAGCTGCGTCGACCACGTACGTGGTGCTGCCGCGCACACACTGCGCAGAGTGTCCTCGAGCACTCGATTGACGCGCTCTGTCTGGCCGTCTGTCTGCGGATGGTCCGCAGTGGACATCTGCAGACGAGTTCCCAGTAAAGGGAACAGCGTTTTCCAAAACGCAGCAGTGGACATCTGCAGACGAGTTCCCAATAAAGGGAACAGCGTTTTCCAAAACGCAGCAGTGAACCGCGGGTCTCGGTCCGAGACAATCGTCTCCGTGAGACCGTGATAGCGGAACACGCCATCGACGAACAATCTGCGGTTTGTTCGCCCGTAACAGTGACGGGAACCGGAGCAAGATGTACCATCTTGCTCAGCCGACACACGAACACCAAAATTCCGGTGTTGCCGTGTCCGTCGGCGGGAAGCCCAAAGATGAAGTCAAGACTCATCGGCTTCCAACAGTCAGCCGGTACGGGCAGGCTCTGTAGTGAAGCCAAAAAGTGCCCTGCGGGTTTGACCCGCTGATATGTTTCGCATGTCTTAACGTACCGGGCGACCCACTTGTACATGTGGTCCACCAGAAGGAGTGAGAGACCGACAGAAAGGTCTTCTCGCGGCCCAAGTGGACGCTGGAGGGCGCGTCGTGCGCCTCCGCGAGGATATCGAACTTCAGATCCTCGTCGTTGCGAACGACCACCCGTGGAGGATCAGTGGGCTCCACCCGGTAATAGAGGAGTCCATCTTTCAACTCATATCGGTGGAGCCGTGAGCGCTGTCGCGACGAGAGCCAGTCGGACTTCGCGCTCGTTCCTGCCATGAGGAACTTGACGATAGGCGCGACAGCCTCATCGTCCCGATCCACCATCCGTATCCGATCATATAGATCCGTTGTCACCCGCGTGATGTGGGCCAACTCATAGTCAGGACGCCGAGCGAGGGCGTCCGCAAGCATGTTGAGCTTGCCCGGCTTGTATTCGACGCGGAAGTTGTATTTCACGGAGAAGGACAGCCACCTTGCCATCCTTTGGGAGAGGTGAGGCGAGTTAGTCGCCGTCCTCAAGGACGCGTGGTCTGTGTAGATCACAAAGGGCCTAGCGCCCAGAAGGTGAACACGAAACTTCACAAGGGCATATTTCATTGCCAGGGGCTCCTTGTCGTGGACAGGGTAGTTCCGCTCGGCGGCTTTGAGCTGCCTGGAGTGGAACGAGATGACTCGTCCGTGTCCAGTCGTGTCGCATTGCAGCAATGCACACCCGATGGCGTAATCGGAGGCATCGCAAACGACGCTAAACGGCTTCGTCTCGTCCGGCAGGGCTAGGACAGAGGCCCCTTGGAGAGTGGCATTGATGCTTTTAAAAGCGTCTTGGTGCTCTTGCTCCCAGCGCCAGTCGACGTCCTTCTGAAGGAGGCTCGACAAGGGCTTAGCAACGCCCGCGTACCCTGCGCTGTACTTGTGAAGGTAGTTGGCCAAGTCCAACCACTTTCGAAGATCCTTTTGGGGACGGGGCGTCGGCCATGCTACTATGGCCTTGACCTTGTCTGGGTCAGCCCGAACGCCCACGTTGCTTACGAACAACCGAGAACTTTAATCTCTGGTGACGCGAAAACGCACTTGTCGATGTTGGCGTAGAGCTTGTTGGCCCGCATTTCGTCCAACACTTGGCGGAGGTACCCCAGATGCACTCTTGCCTCCCTCGGCACGGCTATGGACGAATATGTCGTCGAAGTACGTCTGTACAAAGGTACGCAAAGGGCGGAACAGTTGCGCCACCAGGCGATTGAACGTCGCCGGGGTGTTAGACAAGCCCTGCGGCATGACGAGCCACTCCCAAAGCATGCCGCTTGGAGTGCTTACCGCGGTGAGCGGGATGTCGCTCTCTCGCATCAGGATTTGGTAGTATCCGTCTACCAAATCCAGCGCACTGTACAGTACGCTCCCGGCCATGTTGTTCGACAACACATCCTTTCGTGGGATTGGTGTTTGGGCCGGCGCCGTTGCGTTGTTCAGCTTGTTATAAGCATGAACCAGACGCCACTTTCCGTTCGGCTTCCGAACGCAGAAAGTCGGCGTCGAGTGCGGGGATTTCGACTCCCGCACCATGCCTGCCTTCGCTTTCGCGGCGAAGAAGGCATCAATGACCTCGCACTGTTCGGGCGGGAGAGGCCATTGCCTCGTGACACAATACTTTGTGCCGGGCACGAGATCAATTTTGTGCCGTACGCCTCGATCCGGTGGGAGTTGGGTCGGTGGGTGTTTGTTCACCACGTCCGCATACTCTGTCACCAACGGATACACCGGATCCTTGGAGTTCTTAAGGATCTCAGAACCCAAGCGCGTCTGACGCTGCTTGTTTAGGTCTTCCAGTACGTTCTCGTCCAAGACAGAGGAGGAGTTCAGCTCCTCCCGAGTGGTCTCAGGTCTCATGAGCACCATCTCAGCAATCTCTCCAGCCTTGAGGTTGTCCAGGAAAGCCTCAGCCGTCATTTCTTTGAGGTTCAGTATCTCTGCAACCTCTGGCAACGGTTCCAAGTGGACACCAGATGCCTTGAAGGGTAAACCGGTCTCGCCATCGAAGTTGTGATAAAACTCTTCCACCGGCCTTGTCGGAGGAGCCCGGGCCCTGGACTCCGAGTCGCTTGAAGCGACGTCGATCGGAACGAAGTTCGGATCCGACTTGAGGCGGCGGCGGCGTCGTTGACGACGGCGACCGTAACGTGGAGCTTTGCTGCCTACGTCTTGGGATGTCGTTGCTACGACATCCGAGGCACTCGTGGCCTCGTGTGGTACTGTGGTACCCACACAGGAAGCGTGTTCAGCACCTTCCTCTTCAGTTAAGGTCTGGGCGGTACCGTGTTACCCACACAGGAAGCGTATCCGACGTCTTCCTCTTCAGTTAAGGTCTGGGCGACCGTGAGTGGAACTCTGTTACCCACTCTGAACACGCTGTTCTCAGTGTTCGTGACAGCTGCAGCTGTCTGCGGAACTAAGCTACCCGCCTGTGGGCCTAAGTTACCCACTTGGCCAGCGCCTCTTCGGGGCGCTGCCACCATCAAAACATTCTCGGAGTCGTCATATACGTCGACGACTCCCAAGCATCTGTCGGATGCTTTGGTACCCTGGCAGCCCTTGGGGGCGCCCCGGGTCCTGACAGAGGTGGGAACATGACTCACCAATGCTCTGTCGGACTGCGCAGGGCGGCTGGCACCGATTGCCTTGCCTCGCCAGTCGATCCAGGGCTCGTGCTTCTCAAGCCAGGGCATGCCCAGGATCATATCATATGGATCCATTTGAGAACAGTGAACTGTTCGAGGCTGTCAAAGTCTTCAAACTTGACGGCCAGATCCACTTGGACGTTGGGGACAGTGACGACCTTCCCGTCGGCCAGTCGCACTGACACCGTCCCGTTGCCCTTGCTTTCTCTCAAAGCATCGGACAGCTTGTTGCTGTTGCGAGCAA
This sequence comes from Phytophthora betacei, assembly GCA_011320135.1. Lineage (NCBI taxonomy): Eukaryota > Oomycota > Peronosporomycetes > Peronosporales > Peronosporaceae > Phytophthora > Phytophthora betacei. The sequence continues at coordinate 759,055 of JAANHX010000432.1, forward strand.
CCGTCTGGCGGCGTGCGAAATTCTTCAACGCCCCAGAATCGATCAAGATTCTAAAGGGATGATCGTATCCCCGTACACATCCGTGTACTACGAGCAACCCGCCGCTGCCCTTCGCCGATTCGAGAGTGCGAAGACTCTCAGGGGCTAAGCCCCCGTGGCAGCGCCACCCGCGCACCCATCACGAAGACTTAGTTCTTTTCCAGTAGGGCGCCCCGCCCCTACTGGTTCCCGGCGTTCCCCTGTCCCCGGGATCCTGACTTCTGCCAGCGACCCTTGAGGACGGGCTTGGGGAAGGACCGTCTGCGGAGTCTTTCCGCGGGACAGTCGCGCTTGAAGTGGCCCCTCTTCCCGCAGCCGAAGCAGCGGATGTCGCGCTGTTCGGCGGATCCGAGTTCAATGGGAACTGGTTTGTTGGGGCTTGTTCGACCAGGAGCCGACAAGGAACTCCCAGGCCATGCTGAGGCCGGCGTACGCGCCTGGCGATGGCTGTACCCTTCTCGAAGCGCCACTTGAATCGCCTCTTCAAGGGTGCTTGACTGCACCCGGAACAGCTGAGTGCGTGCGGGACCCACTCGAAGGCCGTCCATGAACACAGTCATCTTGATGTGTTCGTTGAGTGGGTTTCCCATTAGGGACGCCGTGAGCTCCCGTATCGCTTGCACGTACTCGTGCAGTTCGCGCCTCCCTTGTTTACACGAGAGGAAGCGCGAACGCTGGTGGTACTCGTAGTTCGCCGGTAGGAACGCGGCTCGGAGCTGTTCACACAGCTGAGCCCAGGATGTGAAACATCCAGGGGATGTTGCTTCCCATGTGTACACCCAGCTCTTAGCACGGCCGCTAAGGTTGGAGAGTGCAAAAGCAACACGAAGTTGCTCGGTCGAGATCAGAGCCGCGTCCATCGCGAGCTCTACTTCTCGGACCCAGAAGTGAAGGTTCTCGCCCTTCTTCCCTTCATACGGCTTAGCCTTCAGCCGTATTGGCTTCGGGTGAGGCGGATTTGCTCCCGCCGCCGGAGCCTGCAGGTTCTCCTGCACATGCGCGATGAGGCCCTGCTCGTACGCGTCGAACGCATTGACGCGCTCGAGTTGCGCAGCCGGTGTTGACACCACCAGGCTCTGCAGGGTCTCCATCCCGAAGATGCCTGCCATCTTCCGAACCGACTCGAACTGAGAGTCGTTCATATGGGGGAAGTCGTTCCTATCCATGGCAACGAACTTCGGAGAGGTTCAGGTAGTCTACCCGCGGTGGCGTGGATTAACTACGAGTGCTACCAAGTGTGACGGGGTCACACAGCACCTTGCGCTAGAGGAAATTATCTTCCGAGAGTAAACAAACTCTCAGTGAACGGCAGCTCACAGGTCCCCTCTTTATTTAAAGAGTGCGAAGTGACCTAAATAAGGTAGATTGTAAACTGAGTATATTTATAGGTAGATTAAGTTTGGGTTTAATACAAACTATAAGTCACCTATAGAAATGCAATGTCGTTGACCAATGGTTGGCTTTGAACGACCTTGGTACTTTGTACCAAATATCCCGGAGTATGACGTGTCATACTCCTGAAGTGTGAAGTGTCACACTTCATGTAACCAGGGTACACTTAGGGCTACGTACCCCGTTACAAAAACAATAGTGTACTTGGTTTGCCCGGGCTCGAGGTTATGTGCAAACACCAACTGTAGGTATCAATTTCTTAGAAATTTTAAATGGGTAGGTCTTGCCAATTTGTATAAACTTACAGGTTTCAGAAAATACGCGTACGTCGCAAGACGATTTTCAGTAATTATAGTACATTTTCCTACTCCCGTAACATCACTAACGGAAAATATATACCAGTTGAACCAGAATCAGATATCATGGAATTGATTGCAGCTTGGGTAGTTTTTACTCTCAAGTCATCAAAACTGTTTTGAAAGCCACTTGCATTTTTAAGATCTCTATGATTCACAATAGTAGCCTCTTCATACTAACTTGCAATGCAAAGCTAACTCCACCCCACGACACTTGAGAATAACATCATTATCGGGGGTTTTACGTCTTCGTTCTAAGGTCTGTAATGTGTTTTTGTTTTCTGGTGACTTATAAGCATCTAGCTTGAAGATACGGTAAATAGAAGGCTATTATTTATCATCAGCTCAAGGATGTTTGGAATTACCTTTAGCCTTCAAGGCCTCAACAGGGCTGAAACAACAATTACTACATCAGAGCGCAAGAGTGGCAAAACCACGATGATGGTTTTATTGTACACGCAACTAGTAGAGCTTCGACTAGCGCTACCTTGATATGGCAAACCTAGCATCAATAATGAAGGCATAAAAACTTTTTAAGCACCGCAGAGCTACGAGCGAATTGCCATCGAGCATTTCGTTAAGCAAAGAGGCAACGTCAACAACTACACACTGTAGTAAAATACTTTCTTTACATCATTTCTGTAATTCTCACTTATACGAGGCAGATAAAGCTAAAACTCGTATCTTAGCTCCTGCAATTAGAACCGTCATTTTCAGAACTGAAAATGTCACCCTTCTCGCCACCCTGCCGGGTGTTTGTGGCTTCTTTGCGTTGACCTGGGCAGCAGCGGTCGTGTGGTGTTCTAAATATCCTTCCAAAGTGGTCAAACGAAGCCTTCAATTCCAATTTTATGACCAATCGCACGCCGTTACTTCAGCGTTACCACTTCAGGTTACCAATTCGAATGTGCAGATTATTTAACATGGCAGGTCATGTAGTGTTGTGACAGGCTTTATAAAGTTGAAAAGGGGGGGAACAATGGCTATGTTATATTGACTTTTCGATGAGCGGGCATTAACTACAAAACGAACTTGCTAGGTAATTAGGATAAATAACGTTACACCGAAGCGGAAGAATCCACAGAGGCCTGAAGTAGGCCATCTATAAAGTTGAAGGTAATTTGTCCTAATCGTCGGCACTCGAATTTATCAATATCGACGTAGCAGATATCCTTTGACACTTTATTCTGAAGGGCATGTGATGTATGAGGACTTGTGGTACAGTACGATCGCAGGATGGTGAAGTTCAGGTGGCTTACCGTAAGAGCATCTCCACTCGAGCGTGTTATTGCTAATCAAGAAAATATTTTTCCGTAACAAATGCTAAAAATAGCTCACACCATCCCAGTGGGTGCTCTATTGCTATCTAAATTTATAAATTTCAAGCAGGTGGGCTATTCCAAATATGAATAGAGCGCGGGATCTATTGCAACAGCCGCATTCGGCAACGGACTACCAGACCACAAATCCACCATTCTACAATGGGACGCGGGCGCAAATGGGAGACGCAGCAAGATGAAGCGCTAGTTCGCGCATATTTAGACCTCTCTCAAAACGCCATTCAAGGTGCAGAGCAGAAGGCAGCGTCTTTCTGGGATTCAATTCTCAATCGATTTAATACCGCAACAAAGCCGAAGAAGGAGGAAGTTCGTACTGCGCAAGCGCTTCGCAATCGATGGTCTAGTATTTCTCACGACGTGGCCAAATTTGTGGGGTGTTATAGTGTTATTAAGGCCCACAATGAGTCAGGCAAGAGTGCGGATGACGTGATGAAAGACACTCGATTACTATTCAGAGAGCAACAAGGATCCGAGTTTTCTTTCGAGAGTTGCTGGTTGATTCTGCAGAAATGCCCGAAGTTCATGGATGGGATTAGAACCCGTGGGTCCAGATCTAACGCTGGTGTGGCTGGTGAAGTAGAGAAGGAGAGGCCAAAAGGACGAAAGAAAGCTAAGACTGATCTAGCCGCGGAAATCGAGGATTTCAAAATACTGAAGCGACTCGTGGATGACAATAAAGAGCGAAACTCTGTACTTTTTGAGCAAATGAAGCGCAAGAACGACTTGATTGAGGAGCAGCTTACAATGGACCTGTTTAAGACAGACCCGAATTCTGAAGAATCCAAAACCTTTTTCAGTTTCATGCGCAAGAAGCGTCTAGCTTCTATCATGGATGGAGAGGCAGCTCGAGAACTAGGAACATCGATCAATGGTCGAGATAGAGACGCGCAAGACAAACGTCAAAACTCATCGGATCCAGGTGCCGATGTAGCTATACCTGTCAATGGTACGGTTGGAAATGATGCTGGTTCGATCAAGGATTTAGTAGCTCGTCCCGCCATTTAAGACAATCTATGAGCACGATCAGTGAATTGCTTTAACATTAACAAACAAATTACCACAAAAACAATCTTCGAGTCTCCGCCATTCTCAAAGTTAAAAAAATAAAAGTAGCAAAGCATATACATTAATAATCTGAGCTGTGTTAATGTGTACCATTCCAACTCCAGAAATGTCTGCAAAGTACCTCTCGCATGGCCTAAGATGCACTGTTGTCGTGAAGAACTTTAAGGCGCTTGCATATATCCATAATTGAACCCGCCAAACATTCATCGGCTGACGCAGACACGTGTACGGGTTCGAGGGGTTGCTGCTCTGCGGTTGTATTCAAAGTTTCTGTACTGTACGGATCAGGAAGGTAGTCAGGCACGTTTTCTCCTCGCAACTCGATCACCATGTTATGTAGAATGACGCAGCAGTAAATAACGTACTTCATTTGATCCTCGTACCACAAGCGAGACGGTACGGCAAAGACACCAAAACGGGACTTTAATATTCCAAATGCACATTCAACATCTTTTCTGATAGCCTCGTGGGCTTTTGTAAAAGCCTTCTTGCTCCTTTCTTCAGGCTCCGTATACGCCGATATGAATGTACTCCATGCCGGGTAAATACCGTCCACAAAATAGTATGGTGTTTCGTAGTCTACACCATCAATTTCATAGTTGACACGAGGCTGAGTATCATTAGGAAAACTATGCAGTAAAGGAGAGCGGTCCAGAATGTTTAAATCGTTGTTTGATCCCGGAATACCGAAAAAAGCATGCCATATCCATCGATCTGCAGTGGCAATGGCTTCAAGAACGACAGTAGGAGCTCCTTCTTTTCCACGATAGTGTCCGTGCCAAGCTGTCGGACAATTCTTCCATCGCCAGTGAGTGCAGTCCAGAGATCCCAGCAAACCCGGCATGCCACGACTCTCATTAAAGCGCAGGATCTTCCTAACGTCATCTGCTGTTGGCGCCCGCAGGTACACTTTACCATATATGTCTACCACAGTCTTACAGAAAGCGTGAAAGCTCTTCATCACAGTAGTCTCTGCTATTCGACAATATTCGTCCTGTCCATCAGCAGAGATGCCGCTTCCTAACATGCGTAGAGCTGCAGTCATTTTCTGCTCTGGAGATGCCCCCATCTTGCCAACAGCATCAGGTTTCCTTGCAAAATAAGAATTCGCTTCCGTAATCTCGATCATTAGCCGCCGAAAGAGTACTGAAGGGAGCCCGTAGCGTCGCTGGAACAGGGTTTTGTCGTAGACCGGATTAGGACCGAGGTAGTCCCGCATTATTGATTCGTGACCGAGTAGAATGTTCCGTTCACGTGTTTTCATCCTTCCGGGGACTGAGCCCCGGCGTGGCCGGCCTCTTCGTCTTTTAGAACGGCGACGTATAATCAGACTTAGAGTGATCTCGGCGTCAAAGCCATCAAGAACATCGATGATGTTGTCATCGTCGTCGTGGCGTAGCAGCGCTTGAAGTTCCATATATGCTGGATAGCGACCAGGCGAGTGGTCATAGGCAGAAGTATTTATATTTCTATTTTTGAGTAGCCAATCAAAATAGATTTAAACTCGTGATTAGAAATAGGTTTGCCAATGCGACTGGAGATGCTCTAAGCGTGTTTACGGAAAACAGCGTATGCATGACCGTAAGCCTTACGGAAACATAATTTTAAAAAAATGTACAGAAGTCCCCTTGAATAAGCGTGGCTTGCAATTCATATACATGTACCCTCTTATATGGATTGCTAAAGATTAAAGGTAAATCACAAGATCGCTGTGATTTGCCTATGAAAATGTATCAGACAGGCCCCGCTTATTCAGGGAGCTTCTGTATATTACTGTACAGTACTGCACCCCATTTGGACCTTCGATAAACTTCTGGATGTGATGATCCTGAATCCTAATGAACTATAATTTGTAAGCTAAAATCTGATTTATTTGTAAATCCTAAATGGTCCACCTCCGCGAAAACGGGGTGCAGTAGTCTACTGCCAGAAGACCACCGAATTCCGCGCACGTTGTTTACGTGCGCAACAAGTTTATGATAAATACTGGTCGCTTAGTACAGTACTGTAATACAGTCTGTACATGTACCATATATCTCAAGAGCGGCGCACTATAAACGCAAACACTGGTTCCGCCTTTCATTTCCAAATTGACCGAGTATCCTCTAATACTTCCGGTGCCTGCAAAACGTTTCCGATGCGCTTCAGTTTTTTCCTCGTGGTGGTGGTAACCACTTTTGCTGTGAGCTGCTTTGATTTTACCTGCGCCAAAGAACAAGTCAAGATCCAAGCGTTCGACGACATGTGGAGAGATATCCTCTTGAAAATGAAAGAGAACCCTAGGCTCGTCGACAAGCTGAAGGCGCTCGGTCAGCTTAAAACCAATAAGAGAAGCAACATGGCGGAAGATCTCCCACAGAACCTCAGGAAGAAGCCTCGTACGGACTAGCTTCTACCTGGTACTCAGTAGGCATCAGCGCTAACTAATGACACTTCCATTCGTTGTCAACGGAGCTGTTATTATGTAAACTCTAGTGAACTGAATTATCGACAAGCTGGTAGAGCTAAAGGTGCTCAACAACGTCGGGGTTAATACTCGGTGGCAATAATGGCATCTGCCTTGAGGGGTACATGAAAGCTTGCAGGCCATCATCGTGTTATTAAGATCAAGCCACTCATGTAGAACTGACACTAGAGTAATCTAGTAGGTGTTTCAATTCCTGTAAAATTATTTCCCCGGGTATTTAAATTCGTGAGAAACCATAAATTCATGAAGGTATTAAAAAAATATAGTGTAACAACACCAATGGTACGGTACTATTAATACAGTACTAATACTGTACTACGTAGTACATGTACTTCTCCCGGCAATATCCAGTGCAACATTCAGAGGCGCGAGCACGACGACACAGGACTTTTATTAATCCAGCACATCTGTACATGTACATGTAGCAGTGTAAGCCTTTTTTACAAAAAAAAAAGTTACAATCGTAGCCGTACTGTACAGTACATGTATTTACCAGAAGTAGTTTACATGTACCAGGTACTGTATTAATAATAATTGTTGCAATGATAGCCGTAGAGAAGTGTAAACACATCGTGCGTTTGTACAGATACCGATGCATCATGGAGTTTTCAGGTGATAATGCTCCTCTAATGCAAGTCTGTTGCCATTGTTGAGGTGATGTTAACTAAACGCAGACGCTTACTGGCCCTCACAGAACGACTTGGCGTTCTGGAAGATCTGCATCCACGGACTCACCGGGTGCGCCTCGAACTCAGCCGGCATGTACGGCCACTGGTACTTGAGGAAACAGCGTTCTGGGTGCGGCATGAGGCACATGTGGTGGCCATCGCTCGACACGAGACCGGCAATACCCTGCGGCGAGCCGTTCGGGTTGAACGGGTACTCCTCCGTCGGCACGTTGGAGTCGTCCACGTAGCGGATAGCGGCGGCGCCACTAGCCACGTACGTCTCCTGGATCTTCGGGTGCGTGAAGTGCGCGCGGCCCTCGCCGTGCGAGACCCAGACACCCAGGGACGAGCCGGCCATGCCACGCAGCATCACCGCGTTCGACTCCTGGATCTGCACCGACACGAAGCGAGACTCGTGACGGCCCGACTCGTTGTGTACGAAACGCGGCTGGGCCGACGTCTTCGTCTCCTCCTCCAGAGCCTTGGCCTCTGGGCGGTCGAGCCAGCCAAGCAGAGTCATGAACTGGCAGCCATTGCACGCACCGAAACTGAACGTGTCGTCGCGAGCCTTGAACGCCGCGAACTGCTTCAACACGTCGCCGTGGAACTTGACGACACCCGACCAGCCCTTGGCCGAGCCCATTACGTCAGCGAATGTGAATCCGCCTACGAACGCCACGCCGCGGAAGCGTTCGTCCAGCACGACGCGCTTGTTGACCAGGTCTGACATGGTAACGTCCCACACCTCGAAGCCGGCGTGGTGGAACGCGGCCAGCATCTCACGCTCACCGTTGCTACCTTCCTCACGAAGGACGGCCACACGGTGCTGGGCACGGGTACTCAACTGACGCTCGGGCGTGGTCTTGGGTTCGTACGACAGCTTCCAGGACGGAGCTGTACGCGTACGCAGCGAACGCTGTTCCTGAGCCACGCACTCGGGGTTGCACTGGCGCTTCTCCAGCTCGAAGCTGGTCGCCTCCCACACGTCACGTAGGTCCGCCATCTGGTCCTCCAATACGCTCTCGCCATTCACGCTCACCTTAATGGCGCCGTCCGTCGTCACCTTACCCAGCTTGACAAGCGGCACGTTCAGCTTGCTGAAGATCGCCTCCACTTCGGTGACGTGCTGGCCGGCGGCCACCTGGAAGACAAAGCCCAGTTCCTCGGCGAACAGCAACTGGATAACGTCCTTAGTCGTGGTCTTGCCGCCGGCGAACGGAATGTTCACGTCGAGGCCGCAATTGCCAGCGAAAGCCATCTCCAGCAACGTAACAATGAGGCCACCGTCGCTACGGTCGTGGCCAGCAAGCAGGTGGCCGTTCTTGATGCCGGTCTGGACGGCGTTGAACGCGTTCTTGAACAGTTCGGGGTCCTCGACGTCCGGCGACACATTGCCCACCTGGCCGTACACCTGAGCCAGTGCCGAGCCGCCCAGACGGTTGGCGCCCTTGCCCACGTCCACGTAGTACACGAAGCTGTCGCCGGCGTGTGTCTTGAGGTCGGGCGTCACCTTCAGTTCCACGTCCTCCGTCGGCGCGTACATGGTTATAACCAGCGTGCCGGGCGTCTTGACATCCTTCTTGTTGACCTTGGCGGCCATGGACAGCGAGTCCTTACCGCCGTCGACGGCCACACCAACCTGCTTCATGAACGTGGTCATGGCCTCACAGCACTCGTACATGCGCGCAGCCTCGTTGGGCAGCTTGGCCGCCCACATCCAGTTGGCCGAACACTTGCAGTCGTCCAGGCCACGGCCACCAAGCGCGGCCCACACCATGTTAGTCAGCGACTCGCCCACACTCAGACGGGCCATAGCGCCAGGGTTCACCAGGCCCTTCACAGGCTGTTCGCCACACGCACTGACAACACCAGTGAACTTGCCATCCTTGTTGGGAAGGTGCGACTGGGCCACGACGGCGCAGTCGGCCAGCGTCATCTGAAGCGGGCCGACAGTCTGCTGCTGCGCAATCAGGCCGCTGACCGAACGGTCCACCTTACTGGTCAGGAATCGCTTCGAGCCGACCGACAGGAGACGCAGCACACGGTCCAGCGCGTCGCGCAGAGTAATGTCCGCCGGGAGCGACAGCTCCGAGACGGGCTCCGTGGCCTTCGTGTCCGTGAATGTCTTCTGAGGCATCTTACCCAGCACCAGGTCCAAGTCCAGGTCGAATGGGGTCGAGTCGTCCTGCGAGTCGTGCAGTACCACGTGGCCGTCGCCGGTCACCTGGCCCAGCAGCGCGTACGGGCAGTTCTCACGCTTACAGATCTTGTCGAATAGCTCCACGTGCTCCGGACGCAGCAGCAACGCGTCGTTCTCCTGGTACTCCGCGCCCCAGATCTCCAGAACGGACAGCGTGTCGTCACCCACCAGGATGTCACGCACCTCGTAGCGCGCGCCGCCACGGTTAGCGTCGCCAGGCTTCGAGTTGGACACCTCGACGATCTCCTTCAGCACGTTACCGTTGCCACCGGCACCCTGGTCGTGGATGGACACGATGGGGTTCTTCTCACCCAGGTCGCAACACGCACGGATCACCTTGTTCAGTTTGCACTCCATCTCGGCGTCGCCACGCTGGACAGCGTTAAAGTCCAGGTCGGCCGTCTTGGTATCCTGGATACGGCTGGAGGCGGCACCTCCGCCCATACCGATACGGTAGCACGGGCCACCGATCTTGACCACCCACATCTGAATCTCCGGTTCACCCTTCGTGCAGTGACGGCCATCGAGTTGGCCGAGACCGGCCGAGAACATAATGGGCTTAATGTACTCGCGACGCTCACCGTTAGGCAGCACCATACCGAACGAACGGGCAAAACCCGTCACAACGGGTTCACCGAACTTGTTACCGTAGTCCGACGCACCGTTGGAAGCCTGGACTAGGATATCACGTGGGTGGGCCAGGTTGGACGGGTACTCCAGCTTCTCGTCTTCCCATGGCAGCTTGTAGCCTTCAAGATTAAGGTTACCGACGGAGTAGGCGCTGATGCCGGCCACGACGTTAGCACCACGGCCAGTCGCTTGCACGTCACGGATACGACCGCCCGTGCCGGTCTCAGCACCAGGGAACGGGGCCACGCCCGATGGGAAGTTGTGGGTCTCGGCCGTCAGCAACAAGTGGCTGTCCAGGGTGCGTTCCTGCACGGCCGAGGGCTCGCCGGGGTTCACGGGACCGAGAGTCACAATGTTGGCGCCCTTGATGACCGACGAGTTGTCGTGGAAGGCGATGACGCTGTTCTTCTTGGCGTTCTCCGTGAGCGTGTCCTTCACCATCTGGAAAAGCGTATGCGGCATCTCCTTGCCGTCCACGACGATCTTACCGCCGAAGAACCAATGACGCGAGTGCTCGGAGTTACTTTGGCCCATGTCAAAGCACTCGACGTCCGTCGGGTTACGTTGCAGCTTCTCCTTGAACAGGTTTAGGTAGTACTGCAGGTCCCAGTCGTCGAAGCCCAGACCGATCTCCTCGTTGATCTCCTTTAACGCGTCAATGCCACGCTCCATGATGGGAATCTTACGGACGGGCTGCACCGTCTTACCGTGCCAGAAGCTGTTCAGAAGCTCCTCGTACACCTGCTGCGTCATGCGGTCACATTCGTGACGAAGTAGTGCCTGCTTAAGCGTCTCAACGGCCTCCGGCTTGGTGGCCGTATAGCGCACCAAGTATCGCGTGGCCCGCTCAATGCGCTTGATAGCCGAGATGCCACAAGCCTGGCAAATGGCCACAGCGTTACTGGACCAGGCCGTGGAGAAGTTCATGCGTGGCCCGACCTCCACGAGCCATTCTTTGCTCTGCTCCGAGGCGGCCAGGAAGGGCTGGTCCGGTCGCGTTTGTTGCGGCTCGAAAGTCTCGCTCAGCAGCCAGTGGAGCGTCTCCTGATCGGCGGCCGACAGCGGGCCAGCATCGGCCTTGGTCTCCACGTAGAAGCAGTACTCGGTCACGAGCTCATCCACCTGCAGGCCAGCCTCAGCGCCTACCTGAGCGCGCAGGTTGGCCAGCAGCGTGCGGTTGGCGTGGGCCGTGAAGGCCGGCGTACGGTAGAAGCGCAGTAGCGAGCTGGCGGTCGAGATGGACGCCGTCTTCTGCTTCTTCTCGGGCGACGAGGCCATGGTTAAAGGTGGGTGAAGCTCGTAGAGCGGACGGTGGGGCGGACACTGCAAATTGCGTAGTGTGTGTTGCATCTTGCAGCCATGGCCAGTCGCTCTACGTCATTTTTATCCAACCGCCAGCAGCTACTCCATTTCAGCCAATCCTTTTTGTTCTTCAGCTCCACCTCACATCATTATCAGTAAAATGATGCTGCAACGTGGGGTGGTGCGCGCCGCGCGCGGCTTGCGTTCTTCTCCAGCGTGCGCTTCAGCTACTAAATACTTTAGTAACAGCACGCGCTTCAGCTCAAGCCGTTCGCGGTCTGTAGCATCCGTTTTCGCTTCTCCGCTTCTCCCGAGAGCTGGTCTCTTAGCCGCTGCTGCTGTCAGCACGAGCGCCGCGTGCGCTTTCTGCTCTGCTCCTGTCGTAGAGACTAACGCCGTGCCAAAACACGGTGGCAATGCGCTACCCAACGTTATTCTGTACCAGTACGAACCGTGTCCGTATTGTTGCAAGGTGAAGGCTGTGCTGGACTACCTCAAGATCCCGTACGAGGTGGTGGAGGTGAACCCGCTCACCAAGAAGGAAACCAAGGCTTTCACGGACTACCGCAAGGTACCGGTGGTCCGTATCGATGATGAAGTGGTTGTAGACTCCTCTGCTATCATTTCACGACTACGGGAGCTCGTAGAGGCGCCCAAAGGCTCTCAGTGCGAAAAAGCTCTAGAGGAGGAGGAAAAGTGGCGTCAATGGGTCGACAAGAAGCTCATCCTCTTAACTCCGCCCAACATCTACCGCACTGTACCGGAGGCTCTGCAAGCTTTTGATTATTGCTTGACAGAAGGGAAATTTACGCCCATGGAGCGCCGTATGTCCAAGTACGCGGGTGCTGTGATCATGTATCTCATTGCAAAGCGGTCCAAGAAGAAGTACAACATCGATGACGAACGCCAAGAGCTCTACTCAGCGTTGAACAGCTGGGTGGACGCTATTGGCGACAAACGTCCGTTCCTCGGTGGTGACGAGCCCAACATGGCTGATTTGTCGGTCTTTGGCGTTCTGCGTGCCATGAAGGGACTCGACACGTACAGTGACATGATGCGTGAGACCAACATCGAGCCCTGGTTCACGCGCATGACGTCCAAGGTCGGATCCAGCTCGCGTACAGCTAGCAATTAGACCAAAATGGAGAAAACAATACGACACCGATTGAGCTTGACGGACTTGTGGGTGGAGACTTGGTGTATCCATGTTCATCCGATCACCGAAATGATGAGCGCAAGCCGCGTAAACATATATTGATTGGCTAAACTTTCATCACAGCTACTGATTGGGCAAAACTCAGCTCGATCTATTATCAAATCGCTCATTTAGACCCCCTCACCGCCATGTACAGCGCTTCGCAGCTTGTGGCGCTGGGCGTGTCCCTTGCGATCTGCGCGGCCGCAGTGCTGTATGCCGACTACTTTGCCGCACTGTTCCCGACACGAGAAGTCTCGCTGAGCGTCACGGAGCAGCAGCATATGTTAGCGTCGCTGGTCTTCCACGCGTCCAAAAGCGGAGACGCTGCAGCCAACGGCGCTGACAAAGAAACACGCGATCCTCCACGCCTGGCCTTCTGCTGTAGCGCTGATCTGGACGTAGCTGTCCCTGCCGTTGAGCTTATGCAGAGCGTACAGGAGGTGGACCGCCAGCACTACCACAAGAAGAAAACCCACGGAAAGATCTCCAAGGACTTAACCAAGCGCCACCACGAGCGTATCGGCTCACTTAAAGAGCTCCAAGAGAGTTTTGCCTATTACTTCTCCTCTGGCGCTGCTGCTGAGCAAAGTATGCTCTCCCCAGAGCAGTTTAGAGAGGTAGTAGCGCTTGCCGATGCTCTGCCACAAGTGAAGAGGAAAGTGGGCGGCAATGCTGCTACAATGGCCGAAAGAGCGTCAGCAGAGGGTTGCGTGGTGTTGCTGGGTGCAGCTATGGGCAAAGACATGAAGCCCTACTTCGTAGACCAGCGTATTCAACTTGTGGGCCACTTGGAGGAACAAGAGCACGAGGATGTGCATCTGGTGCTGGAATACTCGAGCGGGGACGAGTTCCGAGGACATATCTCCCCCCGTGCAAACCGATATTACTTGAATCATGACATACACAACGCGCAATTGTCCGTTCTCGAGGAATTTGAGAAATCTCTGGACGCTTTCAAGCCAGACCTGGTGGTCTTTGGTGGGCTGCAATTGATGGAGGTGCAGACGGACGAAAATGCTCGTCTGACGCGTCTTAAAGCCTTGTCGGAGGTGCTTCAGAACCTCTTTGTGGCCCGGACGCAGACTCATTATGAGTTTGCGGCTGTGTCGGACTTTAGTCTCTTCGATGACTCGGTTCGACTCGTGCTGCCCTGGGTGGATTCCATTGGTCTAAATGAGCAGGAGCTCTTTATTCTACACCACTACCTCGTTACGGGCGAAGAAGGTACAGCTACAACTTCGCGTCCTACCGTGGCGGAAATTAGCGCTCAACTTCACGACGTCATACAGTTTGCGTCAAAAGCCAAAAAGAATTTCCAGACGAACAGCGAAGACAAGGACGCGTCACTAGCGTTGGCGCAACTCTCTCGTATCCACTTCCATACATTGCAGTTCCACATTGTGTGTCAAAAGACAGGAAGTATGTGGGAAGACCCCAAGACGGCGCTAGTACAGAGCGCGCTTATGAGCTCAAAGGTGGCATGTGGCAAGCCGCCAGCTCCAGCTGCTTCTGACGACAGCGACAAGCCCAAGCCTATGCGAACTAGTGCGGAGATGGAGGTGGATCCGGAGCGTATCGAGATCCTACTGGCTCGCCAGCAACTGCTGAGTAAGCGCCAGGATCTCAAGGTGGAGCTGGACCCGTTCTCGCCTATTGTCACGTGGCAAGAGGCCGACTTCCAGTGCCACCTTGTGCCCATGTTGGCCTGCAAGAAACCCGACCATACTGCCGGCTTGGGAGACAACATCTCCGGCACAGGTGTGGCGTACCACCGCATCCAGAAGAAGAGTGACGCTAACAACTAAGCCAACTACAGGTTGGACCATAAGTCCACACCAAAATTTCGAGTGAAGTTGCATAATATCTAGAATTCAACTGGTCGATTTTATTTTCGGGCCAGAATTCGAAATATAGTTGTAGGATACAATTTCTATGGACGCTTCAACCCTCTCACTTCCGAATCCTCCCCGTCAAGCTCAGTGCATCCTAGAAGAAATGAACTTCTCCACGGCTTTCATCGCCTTGACCTGCACTGTTGTGTGTCTGGCCAACCCCACGGCTTCTATGAGCGAAGTGCACCTCCAAGTGCACGTTGACAAGGGTGTCTGCTACACTGCGTGTCCGTCGGGACAGTATTGCCCCAACGGTGAGTATCCCCACAAGTGCCGTGGGCCAAAGAATGGTGAGTGCTTCAACCCAGCCGTCGGCGCGTACCAGAAGGGATGCTCAGCCGGCTTCAAGTGCAGCAACAACAAGTGTGTACGCTCTTAATCCGTAAAACATCGAGCTTTCTCGAGCACTTGCTGCTGCAAAAAGGATGAATGTAACTAATCCATCGTGAGATCTTAGCTACCGAACTGTAACAAAAAATCGGACACACAAGGTGTTGTAAATGTCGAATATTGGACTTAAGTGGAATCAAATCAAGTTTGATTTTATTCTGTACAGCACAGAATATTTTCCGGGGTTGAAGAGATTAACCCTTCTGATCTCGCTAAAATAGCTACTTCGAAGTATTTCATTAATGTAATGTAATGTACCGGTATTACGTTTATCGCGTAGTCTACATACATGTGAAAAGGGCGCCAACAAAATTCAGTTGGGATCTCAGCAAAAAACAAAACAGGGCTCCAGCAAAAACATAACGGGGCGCCGGCAAAATGTTTTCTCCCCTTTCTTCAGCAAGTTGTAAAAAATTATAGTCCGCTACTCTAAATATAGTCTTTCAATTGTTCCAAAAAACAAACTCGGAGTGGACCAACAGCGGCGTACTGGAAGGTGAGGAGGGGCAGCTCCCGTTTCTCGTGTACTATACCTGTTCTGACACTGTCGCGCGGTGCATTATTTAGATGGGAATCTACTCGACACGCTTCATAGGTCCTCAGTCTTGGAATTGCGCATTTTAAAGTTTGTGAACGGCAGCAACAGTGAGAAGCCCGTACACCTATATACTCACGCTTTATCTGCGTGTTACTCGGTAAATCTAACATACTTCATATGTCACAACCTGTTGCGCTTTGCTTATAGACATTTTCTGGGGAAGATCGGGGAAGGCGCGCACTGTTTTATCTAAAGAAACGATACGAAATCGCCCCTTTGCCAAATGTTCAAGCTATTTGTGGTGCTTTTGCACTTTCACGCAGTCCAACTGGCTTGGGCTGCTACAACGCAGTATACAATGCCGCTGAGCGCTAGCTCAATGATTCCTTAAACCCCCGTCAAGTCACAAACTACTTTTAAAAATTGATTTTCTTCTTGCTTTCGCCTCACCTAGCATGTTATGGATTTTAAGACCAAGAATATTATTCAAATTGCTTAGAAGCACATGCAAAAGTACCTATATCTTAAGTATTGCGTCAATTTTTTACCTTGACCTCCCGATGCCGGTGCTCCGCAGAATGCCTTGAAGGCTGTTAAGACAAACAGTCCGCAGTTATAGCTGTCTATTTGGACGCCCATATCCGATGCAAACGTCCGAATTCTGTATCGGGAGCCCTTGTTGGGGGGTGGGAGCAGTGGTATAATGCTAGTGGCAACTTTTTTTACATCACTTTGATATGATGAAGCCATCGGATCGTACACCAGTACTGTTGCAGTGGCAAGCTGCACCATGATGCCACACCAGTGAACACCGTTGCAATTAAGTGGGATCAGGACCAATTCATCCGATAGACCAAAATACAATTTGGCTAGGTCCTCAGCAGTAATCCCAACAGTCCCATTAAACACAACTCCAATGCTCCCCGTATTGATAGCCACAATGTCTGCTCGATTTCCAAAGTTTTTCGCCAGAAGTAAATTAACAGTTCCGTCACTAAGCGAACCATTTCCAGATACGTCAATGTACTCCATCTGTAAAGTAAAAAACAATATTTGCGTTCATCAGTTTGTTTGATGGTTTAGCAATATTAAGATGATCGGTGAGTATCTTACCTTGAGTGACGACAGGGGGAGGCTTTTCAAGCGCTCCTCGACACCAGTATCTCTCGTTACCTTGAAGTGAGGGGAGACGACGATAGAGAAGTCGATACCTTGGATCTATAAAAGCGCCTTCTTGATATCTTTGACAGCCGACATGGCAGTGTGCCACTTCTTCATGATGTTGACGGTCGTCGTGGACAATGTTCCAACGCCCTCGATTTTCAGTGCGATATCCTTTTCAGCTAGACTTTTAGTTTTTCCTTGGAGCGAGGTGACCTTTTGAGAGCAGCGCCTAATAATATCCCTTGGTAGGATCTTGCTAATTTTATCAGGGAACAATAGCGAGCTGGTCGGCACCTTGTTTAGACGGACTGCAGTAATTCTTGGGGTTTTCTCGAAATAAAAACTTTTGAAGCTTTTTAAAAATTGTCTTGATTCGTATGTCGGAAATCTTGAAAAAATCATATCAAGTGACTTTACTGTCAGCGGATCGCGATTATCAGTTTCGTGGACCTCCTCCACCAAGTAGCCGTCATCCATGCCAGCCGCATCTAAATTAACCTCGACACCTGGTTGAGTCACTGCTCCTACTGGTTCGCCACCGAGCCGCTCACACTCAGCATTCAGCATCACCGCCTCATGTTCTTTGCGGATAATCGCACCTTCATGTTCCACCGACCCTATGCTCTGCCTCTGGAGAGAAGCCTGCGGCTCTGCACCATTAACACTACCAGTAGTCGCCGTAACGCTGTGACACCCCTCTTCCTCTTCAGCAGCACACTGGGCAGATCTCTCACCGTGGCCCTCGGCATCTCCCTTAGCGCGACTACTGTTTTCAATCGCCATCTGCGACTGCGTGAAGATTGGTCGATAATGGTCAATAAAGCGCCATACCCAATTTTGCTTCGTGTGCTCGTTTTGTATAGCAAATTCTGGTATTTGCTCACAATATCTCTGTAATTCAGCCACTGAGATTTTACTACCGCCTTCAACGCAGTTCCGGTAAAACTGTAAGACTCGATCTTCGTATGGTTTTTCTTGACGGTCGGGCCCAGCACCGCTCTTCCTGTATCGCCCGGGGTCCAAACTCGGCTCTTTCACAAAGGAGAGTTTTGAGTCTGATAAAGCTTTGCGCCAGCCGAGAAGTGTGGATTTCTTTACTCCTAACTCAGACGCTGCCTGGGATGTACTCCATTCTCTGTTTTCCGCCCAGATCTTTAGCGCCTTGGTCTTGTCGGCCTCCGTATACTGTACGCAGCGGCGCTTCTTTTCCATGCCGCACAAATCCAAATCAGTGGAGGTAGGCAGATAAAAAAGCACGGACCGGTCCATAATTTAACCGGTTAAACATTTACGGTTGGTAAAAAAGATTACTCGACTGGTCCAGTTAAGATGCATCTGTGTTCAAATTAACTCGACCACATGCGTGATAACTCGACCCGACTGGTCGAGTTAAGTTGCATCTGTGTGCAGGTTAAGTTGGCCGAATGCAGGTTAGTTCGATTTATTCCAGGCCGGTATGACATCAGTTAAAAACCTCTACTGACATATATCAAACCGACATGGTAAGGCTCACGATATATCGAGGAAGAGACAGTAGGTGATAGCACTTGGATAGCTGCGGTAGCCCAGTGGTGTCGCTTAAAAGTAGCCTTAACATTTTGACGGTACGCAATTCTCTTAAATCGCGACGGTGGATGTCGGTATAGCAATTTTCCATTTGACTTAGGGCTGCCTATTAGCTTTGGTACGGTTCATGGGATTATGTGGAAGAAGCAGCGGGAGATATAAGCTCGCTCTCGCTTTGGATACCTACTGGTTTGGTCGAGTTGGAGCAAAACCCAATTTATCGTGATAAAATTGAAAAAACAGTCGCTATACTCCTTAATCATAAAACGTGGTGAAAACAACAGCGAGCCGGTCTAATCGACAAGCCACTATCGCTCTAAAGCAAATATTGTAACGCAGGTCATCGTAGGTGCTGGATACTAGATATCAGTTAGCCATCATACCCATATATGACTGTATCATCGCGAGCAAGAAGAACCAGCTCTGTCGAGACCCCATCTAGTGACCAGAGTAAACTTTGCTCCATCGATAAAGTTATTATTCTTAAGTTGGGCAGTCAAAGACCTGTCCTGGTCATAAGTCTCGATGTTAAAGATTTTCATCCTACCTTACTACAATACCTTAGTTGAGCAAAGTCTCCATTTCTAAAGCCTTCGTCATTCGTGGCGGCCGGCCATTTAAACGCGGGGAAGGAAGCCCAAACAAAATTGAAGGCGCGCGAGTTGCCTCTGTTTCTATTCCTCTGCGCAGGCTAAAATTGTTTGGCACTCCATTATGAGCAGTAGTTATTGGGCTGAGAGAATATGATACTTGTAAATGGTGCTCAGTATCAAAGTTTTGCCAATCCAAGTTCTCGAGAGTTTGGTTCATTGGAGCCATCGCAAACATTCCATTGGGTAGATCGAAGTAAGTGCTGCCTCTAACACCAATGGTGCTAGAGTTTTGCAAGAGCGGTTGCCGTAGGAAATGGGGTGTGTTCATGATACAGGGGTCGAAAGCTGTCCACGCTACAGTCTCAATAGGCGGGATAAAATCAGAGTGTGGCTGACCGCTAAAAGTAGACATTTCAATCGTGCTCCCCGCTGCTGGTGTGGCCCAGTTGTGGTCGGAGGGGGTATAACCATCTTCAATACGGTTGGTCTCTCTCCAAACTCCGCTGTCACCAAAGGGTGCACCGTCCCGAAAGCCATGTGTGTTGTTCGTATCAGTTGGCACTGGCGTTTGCAACGTCATCTCACAGTTCGAAGGAGATTCACGATGGATTCGCTGTTTTTTACGCGCTCGCCTACTCATAAGCTTATCACCATACCCAGGTCCGATACCGAGAACTGATCTCGCTACGACCACATGCGAGCACACACCAAACTTTAAATGAATAGCACAGCCACACTTGTTGTTCTCAGCATCCACGAGCCATCCATCTTGTGGCATATTGACACGATGTGCACGGCGGGTAGACCATTTTACACTGTCACGATACAGTCGAGACGCCTTGCTTTTTTCCGCCTTTTCTAAAACCAAACCTAGTACGAATGGATCTTCTTCGTTTTCAACCACGTTGTTTGCAAGGCGTCGCATTGTTTCCAACGCAGTGGCGTCAATATGCACCTCCAGAATATGCATCACCTGGACTCTTGTCTCATCATTCGTACGAGCCACAAGCACAGCCTTTGTTTTCAGCATCCATTTTGCCGCCTTCTTGATCTCGCCGTTTGGTGTCGCGATGGATGTTGTCGGTGACGGCACGTCGGACCCCACATCCTCAGCCAACCTAATCATACTTCGCAAAAGTGCGCACACCTCACTCGTTTTGCGATGAACATGCCTCTTTACAGTTGCATTGAATACCTCACATGGATTGTTTGTTGTAGCGTAACTTGAAGGGGAATGAAAAATCTGCCATCTCCAATATCTGCCTTCCGTCCACTGCTCTTCAAAATATGTTGCAAATGCACTTAGACATGGCTCAGACCTCCAACTCGAAATTACTCTATCCTTCACTGCGCAATACTCAGTGTAAATTGTCGCGTAATGCATATCCATTATACCTGTGAAAACAGCGACCCCTGGCCCAGTTTCGAGATGCCTTGTTCTTTTGTGAACGTTGTAAAGTACGTGGAAAAAGCACATCAAATATATGCTGTTACTGAATGCAGCTACGGCCCGAAGTGCATTAAATTGAGCGTCTTCCGCGTCGCCTAAGATGGCATCAACCCGAAGGGTGGTCTGAAATAATTGTTTATACACTCTGGTGACGCTGTCAAAGGCCATTTCGTACTCTCTATGGGTTCGAGCACTGACGATCACAATTGCGGCAAGGTGATAAACCCTTGACCGATCCGTGAATCCACACGAGACAACAGGATAACCTAGGTCGCTCAGTTTAAAGGTCGCGTCAGTGTGAAACAAGCGAAAATGTTCGCTTCCGTGAAGCTGCTTTACGTTTGTCAGCAAATTGGCTGTTGTTACACCCAAAACGAACGGGTCTTCTTCACTGCCCTTCCCGATCCGTGGATATCCATCAACACCATCTACAGGCCCAAATAGAAATGCCTTGTCACAGTCGATGCCTTCAAAATAAGGATACTCTTTTGTCAGTTTCTTCACGGCTTCCCGTGTATTCCGAGATAAGTTTTTCTTTCGGAGTCTCTTTACACAGTCTGACACCTGCTGCCGCGATGGTAACCCCAGTGGAGGTGGTGCAACATCAGTTGTACGACGAAGGTTACTCCAAATATCGCGTGGTCGTACTCCGCATGAATCCATTCTAGTAATAAATTCTTTCACTTCATCTGTTATCGGTATACGATGTTGTCCAGCGCATTGTTCCTCCCCCCTAATGTGTTTTTTGTCGTTACAGTAGACACGCCACGCGGGTCTAGATGTACATTCCCAGTACTTCCACTGCACACCACACTGCATACCTCCATTCATATCTTCCTTGCTTGCACATGTCGGGCTGATACACTCCAGTCGTCTTTCAATCATAGCGTGGTCGGCGTTGCATATCTTACAGTCCATCTCACGCTTTACGTATGTACCGGAGCAGCAGAAATATGAAGCTCGCAGCTTGACAAAGTCTGCGCTCGTTGCATGTTCCGCCAATAGTGCCCAGGAATGACGTGGCATCCTTCGGTTTTGCGCTCGGTGCTAGTAGGATAAGCACAGGCGCCAATGAGGTGAATGCACGGCGTGCCGGGGGTCAACTGGAGTAAAAACAGTTTATGGCGAACAACTGTAGAACTGGTTGTAACACGACTGCGCCCGCTCCAACCAATCAAGCAAAGATGCACACTGCTGATGCTGGCTTACTCGACCGGTCGAGTTATTGTGCATGTGGTCGAGTTAGCCTGCAAGCAGCTGATGCTGGTTTACTCGACCGGTCGAGTTATTGTGCAAGTGGTCGAGTTAACCTACAACTGGTTTACTCGACCGGTCGAGTTATTAATATTGTGACTTGGAATTGCCATTTGAAAAAAATATGCACGTTTTTGATGCTATTAAAAGTACGGTACATCGAAGGTGAGTCCGGCTTTGATGCGTACACATCTTTTTGTTAGTGCTGTTTTGCCGGAGCCCACAAATCTTTTGCTGGCGCCCCAAAGTGAAGAGATTTGTTTGCTGAAGCCGTTTTGATTTTGCTGGCACCCCATCTTCTTTTGTTTTCACCCCAAAAGGTGTTTGTTCGCACCCCGGTCTCTACATACATGTACTCCCTATACGGTATTGCTAGTCAGCGGGGTATAAAAAAGGCAGAGCCACTGATATCATACTACTGTACATGTACAATACCGGTACAGAAATCTGCCTGAATAAGGAACGAGGAAATACCAGAAACACCAGCATTTTCTTTGGTCAGCACCTCATAATCAGCAGGAGCACCGGTGCAAAACATGAACCGTATTCTTCCCATCGACTCCCGCTGTTTTTCAGCCACACACAAAGACCTACCGTTTGAGACAAAATAATGTATAATGTGTTGTGTAGACGACTGTAATATGCTCTGTCCCAAATTCTATTCTCACAACAAGACCGTCCAAGCATCAGCTACTCGCGCGGTTCCAGAAGGCCTCAAGAGGACGTCCGAGACCGCAGAGCGAGCATCGACACACCCGGAGGTGGTGATTGCTTAATCCCTAGTCCACGCTCTTCTAGGCTACGATAGTGTGCGGTGTTCTGGTAATAAAATGGTGGACTTTATCAACGAGTTGTGCGATCTTGCGAAATGTGGAGATTATGGAAACAGTGGAGTTATGATTCCGCGCATTGTATCCAAGATTCCTGCTTCCGCTGACCGCTAATGGGCGCGCTCACGATCGAAGTATAACTGTCGCGCCTTCTCGTCCTTACACTCTTTCATTTTCCATTTTCTTTTCTCCATGGCGCAATACGCTGACAACGTCGACTCCCATGCTTTCAGTGAGCCACGCCGAGCGCCCGATGCAATGCGAGTAGCGTAGCGAAAAGATGCCAATCTGTCCTTAGCGCTGATAACCACGTTGCCAGAAATGGCCTCCCACCTTAGGTGATCCGGCGTACCGGGGATAAATCCAAGTAGAACAGAATGATAAACCAGCATGTTCAAATAAACCACATCACCTGGGCGCTGTACTAGTACGCACGATTTGGTTGTGTCGTCCATGCGATTGAAAGTATCGTTTTCCGTTTTCAAAACTAAACAATTCTGCACACTTAGGCGTTCTGAAGAACACCCAAATCTTGAAGGTGTGCGTAAGGCTTGGAGGATATACGACACTACACGACCATGGTCTGCGTGAATCGGCGAGATTCGATTCCCGCTTTGAAGTCATGACTCCACAGGGTACACGTAGGCCTCATCGGCAGGAAATATCAGCTTAGAGTAGTATCCAGAAAGATTGACAATGAGTTGATCGCGAGGGGTTGGAATCTTCTTTTCCCATAGGCTCTCAACACGACGCTGAACATAGGCACGCATATCCATCACGCGCAGTAAGTCATTGAAGTGGGTTGGCGCTTCGGGAAGTCGTTCTTGTTTGCGAAAGCGTGCCATATCGTTACAGGCTTCTCGAAAGACTAACGCAGGAGCCTTGCTGCTAACCGCATCGCTCCATGAAAACCCACCGTCAACGTTTCCTGTCTCAACTTCCTACGCCAGCTGCGACGAGCTACGCGCGCAATGCAGCGACTACCCGATCATTGAAAAGGCGCACGAAGAAGAGCATCATACTGGACAAATGAAGAAAATGCGAGCAGCGAAGAGGACAAACGCTGACACGAGCGATCCGGTGGAGCAACAGTAAGAACGTACTAGATAATCTAAATTTAGGTGTGATCGTTTCTTCTTTTATAGTTGTGAGCTCGTTGAGGTGGTAAAGTATGCAACTTCAACGTCTTAATTTCTTGACGTGGCAGCCCCGTCAAAACAACCACGACTCCGCTGTATATAGATGTGTTATAATGTATGTTAGTTTCTAGTCCACTAAATATAAAGACACCTTCACGTAAGACGTTAGAGTCATCTTTACATTTCGTAACGTGTATTAGTTCACTTCATGAATATATTCACATATCTAGCAGCCCAAACAAGTATTGTTATCATTGATGTGATGCGGTTGCTGGATTACTTTGTACGTATGTTGAAGCAGGTTTTGTAAAGAGCAAAATTGACGAAAGAGTCAAAGAAGTCTTTGAGAAGCTCGCATTTAGCGTTAATATTATCACTTAAATTTTTATTTAGCTAGTAGCCCCGATAACGTATGATACGTTTAGCGTTCAGCAAGGGTGCCTGTATTTGACGGAATGTTTAGCTGTATTTTTAAAGAGTGAAGTAGGTGAAAGCTGAGGTGGGTCCACGTAATGACCAGTCTTACGTATTTAAGACGCGGTAGTGACAATTGGTAAGTTATTCCACATCCCTGACTAAGCTAAACCGTTAAAGATTATTGAGAGGCCACAGGAGCTCGTATCGCTGCAATGACTAAATATCGTGAGCTGGTAGCACCCCGAAATTTCTGCAAGACATGGCATTTGAGAGCAGCACAAAAATTTTTCTTAACGAGCACAATAATGGAGGAAATTAAGTGAATGTAAACATGACATGATATAACACATACGTAAACTGACTTGAGCACCGTCGAGATTTATGAAGCAAAGACATTAAACACTTTAAAATCTCCTTCAATGAATATCCTACTCCATCTCTAGTGCCGCACCATTTTTGCGTGGGCGCCCGCGGGAGCTCTGTCCCTTTTTGCGACTAGATATTCCTCGATTGACAAGTGTCTGACGTCCATTTAGATCCATAGTTCCACAGCATTCCGTCGCGTAGAGTGTGTGCACGCAATAGCCGTTCTTCGTCGAAAAGGGACAAGGGCACTTACCCAAACTCATGTCAATCAGCCACCCCTTCGAAGGCATACCAAGCGTTTCCATTGCAGCAGTCAATTTGGGCAGCCGGGCTGTAACGGGTAAGTCCTCAACGTTGCGTCGGCGAATCTCATTTTGTACACGTGGTAGCTAGCCAAAATGCGATACTGTTCCGAGACTGGTGGTGTAGCTCAAGCAAGCCCGCCCGCGACATCGCCCGAGCTCGACGAACCAACCGAGAATCTGGCTCCGGGGACACGGCAAATGGCCTCGCGGTGACAGCTTCATTTCGACAAAGAGTAAGTAGCTGGGGCATTATGGCGCCGACCTTCAGCTTTCTGCGGAGCGTGACATCTCTCTTAATCGCTGCATTGTACATCTCGCATGAATTGTTCGTTGTCGCAAAAAAACACTCGGTGTATGGAAACATTGCCAACGCCACACCCTTTCGTTCAGCCAGACCTTTGAGAAATAGGAAGAAAATTTTGCCAGTTCCGGAGTTTTTGACCATCTCGCTTGAGCTTCTCCTAGCTTCGAGTTATAGGCCGCCTGATCTGTCGGGAAATGGAGCTCATGAATGTATTTCATGACAGAGGAGGCCGCAACAGACCCCAACGAGCGAGTTTTCTCGTATACCTTCTTTGCCACATGAAAGTAGCACATCAGAAATACAAATCCCCCGCTTGCCCAAACACGTCGTTCACCGCGTTCCATTGGGCTGCGTCAGCATCTCCCATCACATAGCGTACCCGGAGAAATTTACCAACTATAATTTGGTACATCTTACACACGAGCTCAAGCACCTCGGTGTAGTGTAGCAGCTGCTGTTGTGAGACAATAAATATTGCCAACAAATGAAATCGTCTTGCCCTGTCCGAGATCCCGACAGCGATAACTGGATACCCGACTTGCGTGAGCTTGTAGGTAGCGTCCAAGTGAAAGATGAAAGACTCTGGATCACGATCGGCACGGCGTAGGAGTTTCTTCGAGCTAACACCGACCACAAACGGATCAGCGTCACTGCCATTGCCAGTGATTGGCTTGCCGTCTGTATCACTGCGGCTCGTGAATGTGAGCGGAGCTGCTTCATCTTCGTGTCCCGTAAACCCTGAGTCCTTGATTTTTCTGCGTACGGAGTCCAGGAAGTCACTTCCCCCAAGCCGTCCCGCAACATGGTGATGCGCAAAACGCTGCACAGTTGATAGAGAGGGCGCAGTCGCCTCGGTCAGGTTGAAACGCTGAAGAAGTGCATTATAGATGCGCTTGGGCTTTAGTCCTTGGGCTGCCCAGTCCTTCACCACCTCCTTCATTGGTGGGGTCAGCACCAGCTTGCGTGGCGAGCGTGCTGGAGTGGCATGGGTATATGCCTCCTCGACCGTCACTAAGCCTTGCTCTTGGCAGGACATGACCCGGGCTCGCCACGGACACTCTTGTGCCGACGTTACGTCAGCGCAAGCCTTGCACGCGCAAAACAGGTGCTTAATTCTCATAGGATGCGGGGCAGGAGCCATGCATACGGAGCACAGGGCCAGCTCACTCTTCGCCACCCTAGTCTGCTTGAAACGATCCAGAAGGCTCGCTGCCTGGACGCATGGCATTGCTGAGGCGAGAAGCTGCCAGAGGTGTCGAATGGTCATTTCAAAAGGAAGGAGCTGGAAGAATGAGCTTGATGCGGCTGGTTGGAAAATGATCTTGCCTTAACTTCCCCCCCTTCACCGGGGAACTGCGACCGTTGGACGATATTTCTGTGACGATCAGGCTGGGGATTGGGCAAAATTAGCGATTGAATTATGGTTGGTGCAGGACGTACTATTGCGGTGGTCAGTCTTAAAAATTGGTGATGCTCGTGATATTACTGTGCTAGCCGTGCTTTAGCGGTGCCGATAGTATAATTTTGGTGTTATTGTGTTTTTATTGGTGTAAACAGTACGTCCTCAATAAGGAACGGGGTTTCAATTAATAACCTCGCAATCTTTAAAGTCGGGAAAGATTTAGGAAGATGGGATAGTGATGGGCAAGGTACTGACAAAACAATCCAGGCACTGACTTTGATTTCAATTTAAAAAATGGCGCGCAGTAGGTGATTTCAAGCTCTACGAGCCGAACTTCACTCCTACATTTACATTCAAGATCACTAGCCGACCGCGTCTACTAAGCAATGTCCGTGTTGAGAAGCTACCCCCGAACACCATCGCCAAGATCCAGCCGCTGGATCAGGGGGTCATCAATAGCATTAAACGCTACATCTTCTCGCAAAAAATGATATTCGCATTGGATCGCCAAGGCGAAGGTCTCGACAACCCGTACAACGTCGCCCAGCTAACCGCACTGCTCTGGTGCGAGGCTGCATGGTCTAAAGCTAGCGCTTCCACGATTCAGCACTGCTGGAATCACCTGGTCTCATTCAAAAGTCGAATCTTCAATTTATCCTAACTTAATTCAGTACATGCACATCATCCGATATCATATTCTGTTTTTAGCGAGGCATTGTCAGCTTATGCAATCTCTTTCTTTATTTATATCATGCGCTCTTTATTCAGGCAGATTTCTGTATACCTTTTCCGCATACGTCAGGAATGTGAGGCTCCCCCTCCCTCCCCCTCGTCCTTGGTGAAAATGATGCTTGCTGTGTCGCTCTCCTGCTCCGGTCTCTTCTTCAGGGTCAAGCAGCCCCAGGTCCTGTTTCCAACCGGTGCCAACTGCTTTTGTGCCATGATCGTAGTATCTGTTCTTCGCCTTGCACGTATTCGACTCACCGGACGGTAACAGGTTCGACGTCGAGTGGCTCGATCTGTAGTATCTGCTCTGGTTCCTTGTGCCTCCCTCGCCGAATCCTTCGCCTGCCGTCCACTGAGTACAAAGTCCATCGCTGGCGTCCGCTCTACGCCTTGGCCTCGATGCGCGTCCAGTTCATCTTCCTGGTTCATGCCGTTAATGGCCCGCTCGCTACGGCGAGCCCGGTCATAGTCGCAGCGAAGCCTTCTGCGCGCCGTGACCGAGACCACAGTGTACATCACCGCACCGCCTTGCCCACAGAGACGCCTGCACAGTCCCGTTAAAGCTAGACGCTGCCACGAGGGCGGCGTCCGCAGAGTGGCGCCGAGGCTCAGCTCGGCGCCACTCCAACCCGACCAAAAAGTATTTCATTAAATCAGCCTAAAATTTAGCAGCTCAAATCGAAAAATAGCTAGCGTAATTGTACTTCGTGAAAAAAATCTTGGAAGCCAAGCATTTCGACGCATTTGCAGATTTTCTAGAGAAAGTACCGGTAAGCTGCGTCACCAATGAGAGTTACGTAGCCGGGATGGAATGCCCCTGCAATAGTTTTAGCTCGGATAAATTCCCACGGGATAAACTACCGGATCTCTAAATTTGACATGCTTTTTTTAAAAAATCATCCCGCGCTGCAAGCCTTTCATTTCGAAGCCGCCCCCCCCCCCCGCACGCTGCGTGTCCGTCGTCGTTCATACCCCTCCCCTAAGCTACGGGATTATTGTTGCTGCTCTATAAACTCCCTAGACCACGCACGCAAATGAGTGAGACGTCTAGCCCCAGCGGCAGCTCCAAACACTCTGCAAATGAGTGGAGCGCACGTTTGAGAGAGTTTTCAAATGAGGACTCGTCCAGCAGCGAATCAGAGGACGTGCGAATGACTCGTGGGACGAGTTTTTGACCAGCTTAAGCGCATGCCATAAGCAGACGCCGCAGCTGTATCGTATTCGCACAGCTGTAAAAGCTACGACAAGCAATCAGGTCATAAAAGCAGAAAAAAAGAAGTGAAGCGAATCTGATGCCCAAGGCGTTTGGTGACCACTATAAGAAGCTGCTGTGCACACACGGATGGACCAAAAGCGCAAAAGGACAGGATTATAAGACTGACCATCTCGAGCGAAGGTTTGGCTGTCAAATTGTACTTAATGCCACCGTCATGCGATGCCCTGCCACCGAGACCTTTCGAGTTTGTGTTACGAAGCACAAAAGGGCATACAATCACAATATTGACAGGACTGTCTTCAAGACTACCCTTCCAACAGAAGAAAAACGGACCCTGGTGTACTCGACTTGTTTGATGAGCTCACCAATGCAGGCGGTAAGTCGAAGAAGATCCTCAAGTACCTACAAGACTACAGGTACGTACATTGTGGAATCGCTATTGGAATCGATATTGTCGATACTGAAATTGTTTACACTTCTCCAGGCAAGAGGGTAGCGATACGAGATGTTCACAGCATAGTACAACGTCTGAAAGCAAAGCGACGAGGGTCTACTACGGTTGAAGAGCGACTGGGGTCAGTTCTTCGCAGGTTTTGCTCGTCACGTGACAGCACTGCCACTGTATTTACTGACAGCAAGGCTCAAACGATCAGTCTATACACACATCAAACGCGGAGTTTTTCAAGCGTCTCCTGAAGTGGTAATACTGAACTCTACGCATGGGACCAATTAGTCGAAGTACAAGTTGTTCAGCTTCAGATTCTAACATGTATTTGGCCATGTAAGCGCCGATTCTTTTGCTGGAGACCGGTGAGCGAATGATAACCAGTTGGCAGTTGGTGATCAATTGGTAGTCCCTTAGCTAGTAGTTAGTGATCGGTTGGTGATCTGTTAGTGGCTGGTGAACATTGGTGGCTGGTTGGTGAGTATTTGATCCGCTTGGAGTGGGTACTAACAGGTTTGATTTTGCGCATTAGAGCCAATACGTGCATCATTCGCTGGTACAGAACGAGAGTCATGCATGATGCGTGCTGGATGTCATCGGGCTTTTCAGGAGAACAATCCCTCTTGGGATCGAACCCGGGCGATCATGATCGACAATGATTTCGGGGAGATCAGTCTAAGGTAAACTGTCGAATTGAGGTCATTTTGTCAATTTGAGGCCACGTAAATTTTGATCAGTAAGCGGGGAGGGGGGTATTTTGCGTTCTTACTTGTCATTCGTAAAAATTGGAATAAGTACGAAGTCCATACAAATTTATGCATTGGGATTTGGTTGGCGGAAAAGTGATAGAGCTGGTGGCGGGAACCGACTGAATCGATGACAGCAACGTTCTTACATGTCACTTCCAAACCAGCACAATGGTTAGCAGGTACACGAAGGGAGAGAAAGAAGCTATCATCACTCAGGTTCAAGCAGGCGGCACGTTTACTGCTGTCGCTGTCGCCACCGGCGTTCACCAACGAACACTTCGTAAGTGGATGACGACAGCAAAGAAAGGCGAGACTCTTATATCTATGCGTCCAAGACCTAAAGCCATTTCTTCAAAGCCGCAGAGCAACAGCTCTACGAGGGGGTTGATGGACGGCAGCTTGAAGGTCATCCTGTCGATCGCTCTGTAATCATTCGAAAGGCTCAGGAGTTATCCCTTCTGGGTTGTGGTGAGTGCATTGAAGAAGGGTGGTACCGGCGCTTTAAGGAGCTCTATCCCTCGCTTACTAACCGATCTGCTCAGCCACTTTCTCGTAAGCGTAACTGCATCGTCCCCGCAGACCTTACCATGCTTTTCAACACACTTGCATTGAGCTAAAACTCGATTGTTTCCGAATTTTTAATATAGACGAGGCTGCTTTTCAAAAGCAGCTCAAGAGCAAGAGAGTCGCTGCTGTCCGCGGTTCAAGCAACGTGTGGTGCTCAGAGGCGAAACCCAGCTTCCATCTTACTATCGTGGCATGCGCAAGTGCCGGTGGATTTGTGGTGCCTCCTGCGTTTGTCCTACCCGGGAAAACTCTGACGTCAACAATGCTGGACGACATCGACACACCAGGAGTTGCAGTGACAATATCACCCTCGGGCTTCATGAACGGTGGTCTGTTCGAGGAATGGCTACGTTTTTTCTGCTTAATCAGTACCTAGAACAGCTGAACGTCCGCTGGTGTTGATCCTGGATGGCTGCGCATCCCATTATTCGGCTAACGTGGTTGACACGACAATACAGCTGAGTGTCAAGCTTGTATATCTGCCTCCCAATGGCACGCACAATTTGCAACCATTGGATGTTGCTGTTTTCGCCACGCTCAAGAGCCAAATTCGTACACTGATCGGGAAGCTTGTAGACGAAGATGATATAATATTACACTATTTGCAAGGACGACGCAATTGATGTGGGAAGTTTGGCGTGGCGAGGATCTCGAATTGGCCTCAACATTATGAGAGGATTTAAGGTATGTGGTTTATTTTTATCTCTCGTTGGTCAAGATGGGAGCTCGGCTAAATAATTTTTCTCGTAACGGGATCCCTCGTCATGTCGAGCTTGCCACATGGCTACAAATGAGATCAATTGTCGAGGACGAAATGCTGAAGCTCCCAGCCGCACTGCGGAAGGCCATCAACAAGAAGCGAAAGCGCGTTACTGTCGATGGGCGACTGCTAGCCCACGCTGTGTTAAAGGAAATCGAAACTGGCAGCGCCACAACTGGAGCGAGCACGCGGAAAAAGAGAGACGCACACACGCGAAAGGAGTCCCAGCAAAATCTGACAAACACAAGCGACATCGTTGAGTCTGCTCTAGTTTAGTAAGATTAACAGCTAGCTCTAGCTCTAATAAAATGTGTCTACAAGTTCCCATACCGTCGTCTTCATACTGAAATAGCACAATTCTTCGCGCTGCCAATTTGAACAGCATTACGCCCGCCCTGCCGGGTTAAAGTACTTCGCAGGACATAGCTTGACAGCAGTCGAGGTGGTAATCGCAATCTAGTGTATGGGGGCTGCTGCACGATGCACTAGGCGTGGTAACGTCAGTCCTGGGACTCCAGGAGAACCAACGCCCCATTCGCCCATCTGAGCGTCGTGCGTGCAGCCTGCTGCGCGCTGTCGAAAGTGGCTTGTTCTGCATAATCAATAACCTAGCATATGTGGTCACATGGTACAGTTATTATTTTTGATGATTGACCTAATCTTGGCTTGGCTAACGGGTTGGTAAACATCACAAACCATACAGATTTCATGTCCAAATATGGCCTTTAATTGGCAGGAGTCAGCTTTAAGATTTTCATCGGATGTTGTTTCCACGGCACAATTTCGTTGGTTAATGACCAGGAAATACACATAAATTAGCAGAGATTCTGGCCTTTTCAAAACTATCACAGCTTGTCTTTGCCGTGCATTGGATTGCAAGCTAACACGCTTGGGAATCGGATGCTTGTTTTGTCGCCCCTAATTGACAGTATACCTTACTCAAGAAGGAATTTTCTCTTGCTCGTGTTCTAATTTGCCATTTTCACCTGAAAGTGTACTTGCAAACAGAGATGTCGTAAGCGATCTACGGCGGTCCAGATGGCGTTGATGTTGATCGATTCGAGGATGCTGTGGGCTTAATGATAAAGACTTAGGACGAAAAGGAATACGAACGGGGACTACGATACATGTACTACCTACTTGATGACCTCGACGAGCAAGACGAGTTTCCTGAGCCGAAGCACCCCCTCCTTCAGTACTTCATAAGTAATTAGGACTCTTGTAAGGACATGGGGCAGTGTATGAGCACGGTCACTCTCCGCATCTTAAAAATCACACAAACAATCGGTACGTTATGCATACAGACGTAAGAGTTAGCAAACAATGACACATGTGCTTATTGTCTGCTATCTTCAGTTTGGCGTCAGCGTAGGGAGATCTGAAAAAGATTCTCAAACCGGAAATGGAATTAGATGAGTGTGTTGAGACGCTCATTTTCCTGTAATGTACAGCTGAACTGGAATATGCATTTCGGTACACAAAATTGGGTCACGCCATTACCACGGTGCTGACAACATTTTTCTCTCGCTTGCAGCAGAGGTAAGCCCGTTTTCGTTTGACCTTGTTCGAAAGGAGTACAAAATATTCAAAGGTAGACCTATTGCTTACGAAGGACGATGGTTGCAGGAAGGCATGGTGTAGTTGATCTCAAAAATTACTGAAAGAAAGTATGTCGTGAACACGTCGGTATGTTGTCATTTTTTGTTTTGTATTTCTGTTTAGTACTAACCTCGTTGTGAATTGTCGAATGTGCTGAGAGCTACACCTGCTCTTTTTTCTTCATGCGCACGATGCTGCTTCCATGCTGGCACACAATATTTGTTCGAACCAAAATAAAGAAGAAGAAGAAGCTGATTCCTATCAACTATATCGATCCTCGTTGGCTGTTACAATAGGACGCCAATCGCCCGGAAGAAGACAAGTGCGATGGCGACGTTTCGTGCTCCTTGTTTTCAATTTCAGGACTTCCATATGCGATCGGCGAAACATGCAGTCTTAAATGGGTCTACGAAGGGAAGGACAGGTGTGGACATTGCCGAGCGGGTTGTTGAAGCAATGTGCTCGCAGAGAACGCGATTATTTCTTGGTATGGAGGAGGTTTTGCTCAAGTTTGCCGAGTGTGCGAGTCAGGGCATCATACCCACGGTTGAAATGCCGATTCTACAATGCAAAGAAGAAACCAGGGTTGGCGATAATGACGAGCTGTCAAGCAGAGATTCTGATGTTGCTTCAACACTCCTGACCAAGACTAAGAAGTATTTCGATGAAAGCAGTGAAGACGAAAAAGCCTTGTCGAAGCCCGGTTTTTCAAGTAGCGACACCAGTGATGATGCAGACGAACTGGAGGAACTGACAAAGACCTTACTGAACGATGGCGCACGTTTAATTACTAAAATGGATCACATTGTCCGTCGGAAAGAGAGAAAGAGATGACACTGCTTTTAATTTTAAAAAAATGAATGGTGGTGGACGCAAAAAAAACGCTGGTAAAATACAGCGTTATGGAAAAGAAATCGAAGTTGCTGGTGAATTCTGTCCAGCCGTTGGTGAATTTCGCCCAACTTTTGGTGAAATCTCGATAAACGCGTCAAGCTCAGGGCCAACAGACAATCCGGAAACGCGGCGCGCAAAATAGTGACGACGTCGATGAAAACTCATCTTCAAAAGAGTGTACCCAACGCTTCAATATTGTGAAGGGTGCCAATAGCAAAGGCAGCCCGAAGATTCGGAAGAAGCAGCAGCGAGAGGCAAAACGCGTTCGAATAAAGGATTTAACTGAGCGAGCAAATGCACTGGTTCAAGAAACACTCGTCCCGGTTAAGGACTTGGCTTTTATTCGCAAGACACTCGAATGCAGCTTCAACGTGACCGACTCCTTTCCTGTCCTGCACAGTATCACTCCAGTTGAGTTCCACGGTGGAAGTCGACTACTATTGTGCAAATAGCACCCAAGCGGAAGGTGAACCGACAAGCTACGATTGTATTCCCGAAGTCGTACGTGACGAAGTGCCTCATCGACATTAAAACCTACCAAAAATGACTCCCATCGACCACGACACCGGAAAAATGGGAGTTACTATCACGAAACTCGGTACATACTGAGAAAGATCTGATGACGATGAATCAATGGCGCGACGATGCACCAAAGCTTATGGCAGTGAGTGACCTGACGTCGTGGACTAGACGTTCAAAATTTTCACGAGTGTCGATGCCTTCCCCGTTTAACAAATGCGTGAACGTAGACATGGAAGCTTGTGCGAAACGACCAGAGAGCGTGGACCTGAGCGATACCTTAAATACCCGTTTTGGCCACATTCCAGTCCCCGACATTGCTTCATTTCGACGGACTGTGTGGGTGGACGACTCGTGCTTCATGTTGACAATGGACCTCCTGAATAATCAAAACGGCATCGGCGGGCTAGCTCAATATACGCTCAAATGGCTGACCAAGACATGAAACGAAACCTGATAGACTCCACGTCGCCGTTTCAGAGGGGAAACAGAATCGTCCTGGTGTCTGTGTGCTTAGACTACCATTAGGGAGGCGTCGTGTTCATTTATGACAACAACAAGTTAGTGTTCTACGATCCCCTGCAAACCAGATTCAACTACGAAACTATTGGAGCGGTCGTGAGAGAGTTATTTAGCGAGCACGTATCGGACACATCAAATACTACGCCAGAGCTCTCCAAAGCAAGAAGATATGACCAGCTGCGGGCCACTTATACTGCTGTTTTTTTGAGGTGATGTTTTTTTTCAAACGTGCATCAGGAATCGATCGCGTATTTACGTTTCCGCTTCATGTTTCTCACGACCAAGGGGACATTTTGCAACGTCACTGATGCTGCCACTAACGCTACTCAGGACTCGACATAAAACACCTTCATTTTCTGATTAACATGCTCTCGATATGTGTCAAACTTTTAGGAAGAGAAGTGTCAACGTCCTTGTTGTCGTCGACAACAAGAATCTGCAAGTTGACCACTCCGACGGCCACGACTAAGTTATCTTCACATTCGCTTACATTCAAGTAGCCTCATAGAAATCTCTACAATTTGGCAGAGTATATTTCGTACTTAGCACAATAAAATTTGTATTTAGGATTGGAAATTTATTTCGTTGGTGATACGATGGTGATGCACCATCCATTTTTTGCATTGTCGAAGGTGACTCCTTTTATAAAACCTAGGTAAAAAAAACTCAAATTCTCAAGTATCGGAATAAAACCTCGCTAAAATAGCTACAGGGAATAAGAAAGGGTCAAAAACTAATATCTCTGACATTTTATTAATATGTATCTGGAGCGAAGTCGAACACCTGTTTCAAGTACCGGTACATGTACCACTGAAAGACTTCCAAAAATCTCCCAAGCGCGCGGACCAAACCTCTCCCATCTGGTGGACCATGTGCGTACAAAACTGGTACCAAACATTGGTCAGACCCAAATTACGTCTCACCAACCCATGCGCTTGGTTCGGACCAAGCAATCGGATTAGAAGGGTTTACCCCAATTTAAATGTTAAGTACGAAAACTACCATACAAATTCTAATCTAGGTCAAGAGCGTACATTATGTAGGAGGCGGACCTGGGGCCTCTGAATCGCCCTGCCACCTACATACACCATCTAGATCGCCCTCCTACCGCCTACACAGCCCACAGTTTCCGTAGCGCCTCCACTGTTGCTGTGCGGAGCGTTTAACGTTGCGAGTCCTTGGTCCATTTTTGGTGTCACATCCTAGACCAAGCTGGTACTAAACCGGTCCCAAGTGATGTATCATGTCTAGCCTAAATGTGGGTTTGGTTCTTGCTTTAGGAGATTTTTGGAAGTCTTTCACTATCAAAGAAAGTGTATTGCCATTTTGCTCACCTGTAGCTCACCATCTGATTTGCTCCGCTGTTTGTATCCATGGATTGCAATCAATTTTTCGCTCAGGTGCGTATCCTGAACGGGCTCACCGAGAAGTCGCTGGAAGTGGACAAGGCCCCAGTGTATTCCTGATTTCGCTTTAACCGCCACAAGGTCCTCTCGATGAAGATGTTCGCGCTCGTGCTAACTGCCCTCGCTACCAAGTTGGCAACAGCTACGTCAGGCTCCAACGTTCCTGTCTGCTTGACTGAAGGCTGCGACGGCACCAGGGAGTACTGCGACAGCTCTCTTGGCGAATGTCGAGCTGCCACGAGCGCTACCGAGTGCTACAACGCCAGCGTCGCTCTGTTTCAAGACGGATGTGGCGAAGGATACGAATGCATCGACGACTTATGTCGAGTATCTGCGGAGTCAGTCGACGGCCGCACCTGCCACATCATTTGCTCCGCTGGCAAGTTCTGCGAGAATGGCAGCAACAAATGTCGTGGTCCTAGCTACGAAGACGAATGTTTCAACCTCGCCACTGGGTTTTTCGAAGATGGCTGCGAAGATGGCTACCATTGCTCATTCAACAAATGTGTTGACGTCAGCCTGGAAGACGAAGGGGGAAGCCTAGCTGACGACAGTGCAAGCCGTAGCAACAGCAATACTGTCGGTGTTGCCAGTAACGACATGCAACAAGACAATGATAGTAGTAAGAGTGGCAGTACCAGCGCCAGCGGCTCTTCGACAGCTGCAACCACAACAAACGAAGGAATGCGCCACAATTCACTAGTGGCTGCTGTCTTTGCCACTTTGCTCTCGGCCACCTTGCACCATCGAGACCATTAGCTTGCTCTCTGCTGTCAAGTCTGTACATAATATACTACTACGTAGTACGTAGTTTAAAGCGCCAACTGTACATGTAGCCATTTTAAATGACTACACATATTTCGATATTTCTCATGGAGCCAACTTACTACTACGTACAGTAGTACATGTACAGTGTAAGTCTTACACCTCATTCACAGTAGGGAGATCCTTCTTGTCGACAATGCGAGCGAATGGAAACGGACCCACGAACTCGTACTGGTTCTGTTTGCGAGTCGACTTCTCCACGTCGCTGTAGTCCAGGCCAGGGTAGAGCGCCTTGTTCGCGGCGTACGACTGCGCGTGCCACTCGATCTCGAAGTTGTTGACGTAGAAGTTGCCGAACTTTGACTTGTATTGCTGCTGCACTTCGTACGGGTAGAAGTAGAACCCACAGACGTCCGGGTCGTTCTCACGCACCTCGTCTGGCACGGGGGACAGCACGTACGCGATCTTCTGCGCCAACATCGGAGGCAGACACAACTCGATCGAGTTCTTTGTAGCCGTGTTGTACTCGAACAAACACATACGCAACATGCGATCCCCCCACTGCGTCGTGTTGCGCACAAAGTACGTGTAGTCCTCACTCACGACGCAGAAGTTGGGGTCTGTGCAGCGCAAATGCAGCGGCTGTAGACTCACCCTCGCGTACAGCTCCGTCTCCTCGGACAGACACGACTCCACACCTCCACCGACGGTAGGCGAGTGTTTAATAGGTAATGGGATGTTCATCCCGGGGTCTCCATGGCGTCTTGCATCGATCACCTCGGCTGTGTTACCGCACTGGTACCAGTTCTCCGGGTCGTAGCTGTTCGGATACATGCTGGCTTCTTCCCACTCTGTGATCTCCTGTAGCCAATACTTGAGACTGTGACTGCCCCGAGCGTGTTTGGGTCCGAGTGCAGGGTGGATGCCATCAAACCACGAGTTTTTAAGTATGAATCCCCCCGTATATCCCTGTTTAGTACGGTAGAGATCGTTGTAGCCTACCAAAGTCATAGCGTGGCCTCCTTCTGGAGTCATGACGTGACTAGTGATGAATTCACCGTTCATGTTGTAGTTCTCTCCGTATTCGATAGGAACACAACACGTCGTCATGGATAACTCGGGTGGACACAGAGTACACTCCGTCGACGTCGGGTTACAACGATCTTGTACTGCAAGCTCGCCGATGCAGGGGTAGTAGTGCGTGACGTACGGCATGGCCGTGGAAATCGCCATTGCTCGCTTATCTTTAACGAGAGCGTGCTTGACAGATACTTGATCGAAGTATGTATCCATCTTGTTAATCGTGAGACTTAACGGGTTCGTTTTACGTGCCTCAAGCGTCATACCAGGACACACCGTGTCGTTCCCTGGGTCGGGGATGTACGGGCAGATGGAGTCCGGGAAGATACTGTCCTTGAGCCCATTCATCAGGTACATCAACTCCGATACATCGCCTCCGTCGGTGGAGTTCTTCCAGATCTCATTGCCAGGAATCAGACACGCCACTTGTTGCGGCGAGTCAGGAGGACCAGCGCACAGACGAAGAACCTCTGCGCCGTACGCCTGCTCCGATAATGCCAAGAGCTCGTCTTCCTGTAGCCATCCTTGAGCGATCCCCTGTTGACGGTAGCTATTCTCCAGCACAGCCACAGTTGCGAAGTCCCAGCACGTGCCACGCTCGTCCTGCGTCTTCAGAGGCGTAACGTAGTCCACTGCAAACTTGGATGGAAACTTGCCGTCCTTGTAGAATTCCGCTTGCGTCATCACCGCGGACTGCATCGTCTCCCTGTCAGAGATCAACGTTTGGCCATGTCAGCTACCTTCAACACGCTTAACAGTATGTTATACGTACATTTGCTGATGCATCTTGGTGATAACTTCCTGCTGAGTCGCCAACGAACTGTGTATCATTGCAGCGTAGCTCAGTCCCGCGACTCCCAGTGCTGCACCGAGCACCAGCGGCCCCCACGACCGGCTGCGAGACACCGTCATTTGAACGGGAGTTAACGACACGAAGGGATCGCGCTCGTCCGACATTTGCACTGCTCCGTATCCGTCAGCCATGATGCGAGTTCAGGAAAAATCGAAAGTATCCATGATCGACGGTTGCAATTTGCAACGGCTTGCACATCAAACACCTGATACAGATCAATTTTAGCCAATCAATGCTCGATTCAAACGCGTTATTTCTTAATGTTTTGATTGGTAGAAATCAACATTTGTATTAAATACGATTACGTAGCACGTCTTCAAACATTCTGCAAAGGATCGAGAACGTCGCCCGCACCCGCAGACACGCCGTCATCGCCGCGCTACGTCAGAACCAAGCTCGCTTCTTCCCACTCAGGCATATCTTCATCTTCCTCTTACTGTTGCCTCTCTTCTCATCTAAAAACTACCTTCATCTTTCCATATTCATCGATTAAAACACCATGTTCGACGGAAGCTTCAAGTCGTCTCGCAAAGTGAACCTCAGCGGCCGCAAGAAGCCCACAACGGGCTACAGCGCACGTCTGGCGTCGATATCAAATTCTAGAGGAGGTCGCGACGACGTATTGGCCGGCTCCAAGCAAGAGCTC
Organism: Phytophthora betacei; assembly: GCA_011320135.1. Lineage (NCBI taxonomy): Eukaryota > Oomycota > Peronosporomycetes > Peronosporales > Peronosporaceae > Phytophthora > Phytophthora betacei. Next base: position 798,069 of record JAANHX010000432.1, read on the forward strand.
ATGCTGCAGAACCGTCTGGCTCGAGAAGAACGTCAAGCCCTGAAGAAGCGCACGGCCGCCAGTACCCGCATCCAGGCGCAGTACCGTCGTCTACGAGCTGCGGAACACGCAAGAGCCGAGGTCTTCAGCCACCTGGAGCAGCAGCTTGCGCAGACGGTGCTGAGTGTCGATATCCAGAACAAGGCGCTGCCTACTCCGCAGCTTCAGCTCTTCCTAAGGCAGTTCCTCTTCACCGTGAAGAGTAACATAGCAGCCGACAGGATACGTAAAGTGCAGGACTACTTGGTGTTTATGCTGCTTGTGAGCTGTTTAAAGGGGGAGAGCGGGTCCAGTTTCCTCGCAGTGGACAAGGATGCGTGCTGGGTGTATCAAGTCACGAGGATGAGCGAGCTCGCTCTGCAGACGCTTGTACAGGAGCAGCTAAAGACCTCGGTGGCGAACGCAGCAGTGGCAGTGAACCCATACCTGCTGCTATTGGACACGTTGACGAGTGTCTCGAAGTATCCGACGCCTGAAGCACAGACGGCGTTGTCCAGTGTCTTGTATCATTTAGGCGTGACCACTAGATACGGGGTCTTTGACGCAATGAGCGCGTGTATTACACAGCAGACGAAGGAAAGTAGCTCGCGTGTGGAGAATAACAGGCTAGTGCAAGTGATCGGCAACATCGCGGCTCAAACACTGGCTCAAAGCCAACAAGAGCGAGCGTCGAAGGTATCACGACAGTTTGCGACCAAGATCTTTCTCTGTGCGTCTGCTGCGAGCTCTCCAATAACGACTTACGTCTCGTCTACCGTTGCTCCAAGTAGCAAACAGCTGGGGCTCTTCTGGGCGTCCGTAGTACATCAACTTCGTGATAACTCCGCCATGACTGTACTGTCATGGCAGCAGCGTGCAATTGTCGTCGGAAATGTCGTAGAACTGACGTCCGTGTGCGCGTTCGACGCAGCTCTTGTCGAAGTTGTCCCGTTCGTATTGTCAGACTTGGTGACACCGTCACTAGTGCAATGGGCGTTTGATGTGAAGCACAGCCGCCAAGATCCCATGGCTCCTGAAGAAGATTACGACATGGATGAAGAGGCCGACGTTCCTATTGTGCCGCCAACGTATCTGATCGCCGGCTTTGCCGTATCTGACGAAGAAGCACGACGTGGCGTTCAAGCGCTCGGCGACGCTGAGGCCAGCGTACATGCTCAATGGCAACAGATCTGTCATTCCAACTTTAGTGTGCGATGTCTGGACGCACTGCTGCACGCCGACGTGCCTTTGCACAGCGAGGAGAACGCTGTGTCCAGGTTCTGCCATCTCCTGACGACAGTGCTGCTCTCTACTGGAAGGCCGTACGTGCTGAGTGTTGCTGCGCGGTTTGCCAACCCGCCTCCAGCGTTGTTTGCGCTGTTAAGTTCGATGACTGTCGAGCAGCTCGCTGGCACGTTCGTGGCTCCTACGACCAACCCCAGTGTGGTCTACAACATGTGGCAGTGGATTAAACCGAGACTGGAGAGCGTCGCCGCTCCGCAGTCATCAGGCTCTCTGACCAATGACTCGCTAGCATTTACGACGTCGCAGTTGCAAGTGCTGATAGTGTTCAATGTCGTCTACAGCCACATGCTGTTGGGTCTGGACGACGAGGCCTTCTACGATGGCCAGTGGCCTTTGCGCTTAACGGAAGTGACAGCTGTCGTGACGTTTCTTAAGCAGTTTATCTACGACACGTGCTGGACCGTCACCAGTAGCAGCACGCTCGCAGTCGATAGTATGGACGAACAGGAGTTGGTGTTGTTCTCGGCGGTTGTGTCGTCCATCAAGCTGTTCAACCAGCTGTACGACCGTGACTGTCGACGCCGCTTCATGCCTGATGACGCGTGGCTGTGGCCGTCGATGCCTGTTGTTAAGGAGATTGTGGACCTCGAGTTGATGAAGGAAGACGGCAATCACGATGCTCACGCTGTCTACATGCTCATGAATGGCAAGGCGTCGTCCCCCTACGCACGTGCAGCTCTGATCCTCATCACGATCCCGCAGGTTTTGTCGTTCAACGATCGTGTGCAGCTCTTCCAAAAGCTGCTGGAAGACGGGAAAGCACAACTGGGTCATATCCGCGACGAGTTCTCGCGAGCGTTCCAGGTGCGCGTGAAGCGCGACGAGATCGTGGACGACAGCTTCGAGTTCTTCCAGAAAGTGTGTGACACGATGTCTCCCGCGGCGCTTAAGTCGCGTGTTAAGGTCACGTTTGTCAACGAACAAGGACTAGAAGAGGCGGGTATCGACGGCGGCGGCGTGTTCAAGGAGTTTATGGACAGTCTGACCAAGAGCGCATTCTCGCCGGAGTACGGCTTCTTTCTGGAGACAGAGGAGCACTTGCTGTACCCGAATCCAGGCGCGAGGTACATTGTCGACACACGTAAGGAGGTTCTTGATCGGTATCGCTTCCTAGGTCGTGTGCTGGCGAAGGCGGTGTACGAGAACATCCTGGTGGAGCCTCAGTTTGCTGCGTTCTTCCAGAACAAACTTCTGGGCAAGTTCAACTACATCGACGACCTGCACTCGCTAGATCCGGAGCTGTACAAATCTCTGATGCGACTTAAACACTACGACGGCAACGTGGAGGACCTCGCATTGACGTTCAGTGTGAGTGAGATGGAGTTTGGCCAAGTGGTGACGCGCAATCTCGTCCCGGACGGCTCCAACGTGCCCGTGACGACCGACAACCGGATTCGGTATATCCACTTGATGGCCAACTACAAGCTGAACGTCTTGTCGTCCACTGAGAGCGCAGCGTTCCTCAAGGGCTTCCGCGACTTGATCCCAGGCACTTGGATCCAGATGTTCGCTCCGGCCGAGCTGCAGATGCTCATCGGCGGCTCAGCTACCAAAATCAACATCGACGACTGGGAGCGGCACACAGTGTACGGAGGCGGCTACCATCCGTCTCAACGCGTTGTCCAGTGGTTCTGGGACATCGTACGGCAGGATTTCACTCCAGAAGACCGCGCTGCATTGCTCAAGTTCATCACGAGCTGCTCTCGACAACCGTTGCTGGGCTTTTCGAAGCTCCAGCCACAGATTTGTATTTATCAGGTGCGTGTGGAAGACGACGACCGGTTGCCGTCCAGTGCCACGTGCATGAACCTACTGAAGCTACCAGCGTACTCCAATAGAGAAGCCATGCGCAACAAACTGCTGTACGCCATTAGAGCCAACGCAGGCTTCGACTTGTCCTAAGCCACGTTTGTGTATAATGAAAAATCTAATACCGGTAAGCCAGCAAGTGCCCCGTCGCCGTGATCGCTAATCATTTCTAAAAGATCGGACGAGTGGAAAAATGCTTAAAAGCTACGGAACGGAGACCGTCGACTTTGCGCGTGAGGAAGATGTGTGTATTGATCGTCCAGTGAGTGACCGTCGTCGACGTCATTCGTGGACGGCGATGGCGGTCGCTGTAGTGCTGGGACTCGCTGGTTTGAGTTGTGTGGCCATGCTACACAACTTGTTGGTGTCTCAGCAAGAAATGATTGCCAAGATGCAGCAACAACTGTGAGGTTTTAACAGTATGTAGAGCGGTGTGCTGTTGATACGTGTACTTACCACTACGGTGTTTGTTGTAGGGATGTCTTGTCCTCTGTGGGAATGTTGGAAGACGCGACGTGGGACAGCGCGAAGAAGAGATTCAAGAAGGCCAAGAAGTACCCGACCAAGTTTGCTGTCGACTACGTCACGCCTTTGAAGACACAAGATGAGCGCGGCACGTGTTGGGACTTCGCCACTGTCGAAGTCTTGGAGAACAGCTACCGACAGCAAGGAATTGCTCGTGGCTGGCTGCAGGAGGACGAGTACATGGCGATCTCCGAGCAAGCGTACGGCGCTGAAGTCTTGCGGCTGTGTGCGGGTCCTCCGGGCTCTCCGCAACAAGTGGCGTGTCTGATCCCAGGCAACGGCATCTGGAAGAACTCGACGGAGGGAGGAGACGCCACGTTGTTGATGTATCTGATGAACGGCTTGAAGGACAACATCTATCCTCATTCCATCTGTCCGTACTACCCCGACGATGGGAACGACACTGTGTGTACTGGTCTGACGCTTGAGGCACGTAAAACGAACCCGTTAAGTCTCACGATTAACAAGATGGATACATACTTCGATCAAGTATCTGTCAAGCACGCTCTCGTTAAAGATAAGCGAGCAATGGCGATTTCCACGGCCATGCCGTACGTCACGCACTACTACCCCTGCATCGGCGAGCTTGCAGTACAAGATCGTTGTAACCCGACGTCGACGGAGTGTACTCTGTGTCCACCCGAGTTATCCATGACGACGTGTTGTGTTCCTATCGAATACGGAGAGAACTACAACATGAACGGTGAATTCATCACTAGTCACGTCATGACTCCAGAAGGAGGCCACGCTATGACTTTGGTAGGCTACAACGATCTCTACCGTACTAAACAGGGATATACGGGGGGATTTATACTGAAAAACTCGTGGTTTGATGGCATCCACCCTGCACTCGGACCCAAACACGCTCGGGGCAGTCACAGTCTCAAGTATTGGCTACAGGAGATCACAGAGTGGGAAGAAGCCAGCATGTGTCCGAACAGCTACGACCCGGAGAACTGGTACCAGTGCGGCAACACAGCCGAGGTGATCGATGCAAGACGCCATGGAGACCCCGGGATGAACATCCCGTTACCTATCAAACGCTCGCCTACCGTCGGTGGAGGTGTGGAGTCGTGTCTGTCCGAGGAGACGGAGCTGTACGCGAGGGTGAGTCTACAGCCGCTGCATTTGCGCTGCACAGACCCCAACTTCTGCGTCGTGAGTGAGGACTACACGTACTTTGTGCGCAACACGACGCAGTGGGGGGATCGCATGTTGCGTATGTGTTTGTTCGAGTACAACACGGCTACAAAGAACTCGATCGAGTTGTGTCTGCCTCCGATGTTGGCGCAGAAGATCGCGTACGTGCTGTCCCCCGTGCCAGACGAGGTGCGTGAGAACGACCCGGACGTCTGTGGGTTCTACTTCTACCCGTACGAAGTGCAGCAGCAATACAAGTCAAAGTTCGGCAACTTCTACGTCAACAACTTCGAGATCGAGTGGCACGCGCAGTCGTACGCCGCGAACAAGGCGCTCTACCCTGGCCTGGACTACAGCGACGTAGAGAAGTCGACTCGCAAACAGAACCAGTACGAGTTCGTGGGCCCATTCCCATTCGCCCGCATCGTCGACAAGAAAGATCTACCCGGGACTACCGAAAATGTTTAAAACACAACACAGTGTTGTAAACATTTTGAATCTACAGAAGGTGCTGAAAAGGAAAATTCATTTGTTGTTAGTGAAAGTGACTACGATTGCTTGCTTAACCCCTGACGCACTGGTTGCTAGCACACCGGTATCCTGCTCCACATCCGTTCTGGAATCGTCCAGTAGCAATGTTGAAGCACTCGCCTGCGAAAGTCGGACCACGACAGACGTTGGTGCCATTTTCGCAAAATTCCGAGTCGGGGCACTGTAGATAGCAAACGGAAGGGGAAAAAGTTGCTGGTGGGATCGTTGAGCACTTGTTGTTGATGCACGTGAAGCCAGCGGCGCAGCCGTTCTGAAACATAGCAGTGGCGGGATTGTAGCATTCGCCAGCATACCGAGGTCCACGACACGCGGTGGCTCCGATCTCCCAGTACGTTCCTGTCGGGCATGGGGAGAAGAAGCCGCCAGATTCAGGACTTGGCGCATTCGTTGGTGCATTCGTCGGTGCTGCAGTTGGAGCAGCAGTTGGGGCGGTAGTGGGAGCGGTAGTTGGAGCGGTAGTTGGTGCTCTTGTCGGGGCAGAGGTAGGAGCTACCGTCGGGGCAGCGGTAGGATAATAATCATCAATGACGCACTCGCACATGTTGTCAAAGCAGTCGTATCCTTCTGTACAGCCGAGCTGGAACTCGTTGATGGTAGCATTGAAGCAGGCGCCTTCTACGGGTGGCTCATGGCACTGTGGAAGCGAGGTTGTGCAGAAGGTGCCCACAGAACAAGACGAGCAGTCGTCAGTCGTAATGACGAGGTCCTGCGCTGCGGCAGCTTTGGTGGTAACGACGATAGCGAGGATAGTAGAGAACTTCATCGTAGGACGAATGAGAGGTAGGTTGGTAGGTGTGGCTTTTGGTCTTGTGAAGAGAATTGAAGAATGAAATCGGACAGCCAAAGAATCTGTTGAGGGGCAGCAAGGAGTCTACGACGCACATTCTGGATCCATACTGCATCCCATGGTTCGCATCGCACTTCTCGGTGCACTACAAGAAGCTTCCTCAAGGAAGTCCTTGCGCTCATGCGTCTTCGCATTTTGGTGTTGGCAACACTAGTCTCAGTAATATGGCGGTTTCGTGCGACGCTGGGTAGTGCCGACATCACGTTTATTAGTCGACACAGACAACAAAATTCCACTGAATATCAAGGCTAGCTGGGCCCAGCAGCATTCGAAAGGTGGCCACGAAACTCCCCAGCCATCAGGCGTTCCGGTGTGCCAACATCAGTAGAAGTGGACTTCGTTGGATGGAGTGGTCGCAACTTAACCAACTGCCTTGGGCTACTAGTGGAAAGGTTGGACAGCAACATACTTTCGCATCTTCGCATTGAGAGCACAACCTGTCATAACTCTTCAACTTGGATCATTTCCCAGCAACTTTGTAATACCGGTACAACACCGATACTCAAAAGACAACATTTGAGAGGCTAGGAAAGTGTCCTCGACTTCGACATGCAGCCCACCAAGTTCGACAACGCTGTACGTTTCTAGCTCTATCAACATAATTGTAGTTCATATATTGACACCCTTGTACGGCGATCTGCTCTTCTACGCCACAGGAGTGCGCAAAACTGCAGCGTGCGTCGCTTAACTGCCTCATAAGTAAGCGATCATGTGGCTAAATCTCTGAATTAGCGGTGTATTTATTTACCAGTGTGGTCTGTTGCAGATAATGAGGACAACAAGAACGCGTGCCAGGCCTTCTTCGAGCGCTACAAACAGTGTCTGAAGGACCGTCGTGAGCGTGAGATCGCGGAGCGCAGGGCGCGTCTCCGAGGATAACAAACGTCAATTTCAATATTGTTTTAAACGAAATACCCCTCCGAGTTAACTAGTTGGCAGTGTCTTAATGCCTGCCTCCTCATCTGTCTCCACGCCGACGAGATCCAACACAGCCTTAGGTTTCTTCTCCATTCCATCGGCGATTTGGTTAACTCCATCCATAGCAATGCGCTTCCGTTGCACCCACGCCGTCTACATACATACAACATACGGTAAATGTCAATTGTTTTTTATGCCAGAAACAAAGACGTACCCGATACTTGGTGAATTTTCGCTTAAGTGCGTTTTTCCTGCCAGGCGACACAGGTGGTCGACCTGGTTGATCCAGCGTCTCCACCTTCATTTCCAGAGCTGCAGCTTCGTCTTCGAGTTGGTTCAGCGCTGCGTCTAAATCTGCGTCCGAGATCTGCGAAGAAATGCCTGAAAGTGTCGTCTCTGCGCTCTTCAGCTCCTGTTCTGACGCAGTACACTCGGCAGTGACGGTTTTAATCTGCTCTTCAATAGCCAGACGCTCTTCTTCCGACGGTACAGGTAGATTGTTCTGGTTCAGGTAGTAGATCTTGGCCTTGCCGTACGTCTTGCTCGCCAGCTCCTCCCTGAATGCCAGTCATTCATATTAGAAGCCCCTCTTACCCCTCTATAGTTATATTCTTACTTGACAACAAGGTTGTCCAGTAGCTTCGTAAGTGACGGCTTGGCAATAGCTCGGTGCATGTTCTCGATCACATTGAGCAGACTATACGGCCGATTCGTCTGCAAATGTTATCATAAACTTAGAAAAATGACAATTGCAGAGTGATAATTACAGCCCAACCTTGCGCATATAGTCGAGCACGGCAGCTTCGGCGTCGCCTGCACTCATGGGTTTCGGCTTTGGCGACTTTTTGGCTGCAGCAGCGGGAGATTTAGACTTGGTCGTATTGGAAGCTGTAGCTTTGGATGTTGCCGCCTTTTTCACGGCTGAGCTGGAGCTTGTAGCCTTGGGCTTGGGCGGTGGCGTCTTTATGGCGACGGGTTTCGTTGCAGACACACGCGCTTTCTTCGGCTTGGGCGCCAGATCCTCAAGGTCCGACTCGTCGCTGGCAGCGGCGAAGTCTTCTCCATCCTCTTTTTCTTCCTCAGCTTCATCGGCGTCGAACGGCTCCTCCGAGTCGTCACCTAAAGAGAAGTCTGTGTCCAAGTCGCTCATGCTCGCGCGTCAAAAATGAAAACTCGTTTTTCAAACGGTAATGTTATATTTTTCCTACGTAAATACATACCGGTATTTTGATACCAGTAAAATGATTTTTAACTCGAAATTTCGGATGAGTGCAAAACAATCGAGCCGTGAGAGCACCAATTCCCGAATAATACCCTCTTCCCAAATACTACCCTCACTCACAGTGACCAAGAGTAACCTCACTGAATTAAGTACATTTGGATTCGGTAGCTTGTTTTTTTAAACCACCTAAAAACGGCCCAGCCTAGCAGACGATGTCATCGTACCGCTTCTTTATCCAGAAGAGCCATCGATCGATCCTAATACTACTGCATCAGCTGCTACATGTATTGCATAGGCGGTATGTAATGCACCACCAAACTTTGGAGCCTATAAAAATATCTTCCAGAAGGTCATGTCGGTCGGACGCTGAAGTGATCTTCGATAGGTTTTAGCTTAACCCCCCCCCCCCCCCCCCCGGTACGAGAGCAAATCGTAAATGCACACACCCTAGCCTCATGCTTGATATCAAGCATGTTAAGGACTAGTGATAACAAGGAGTTTTATGTGGTAAAAAAATGAACCATATCCGCCTCTCAGTACAAAGCCACCCTTCATCACTATTCATGTGACCACACGCTTCCTATCGAGCTTGTTCTGAAGTGGTATATAGCTGCATGCTAGATATAGAGTAAAATGATTTGGCCTTTTTACAAGGAGAGTCTTTCCTCAGCTAAATCGAGTGCAAAGAATACTGCGAACGTCTTGTATTGAAGTGCAAAAGTAATGCAAAACAAACATTAGCAGCTGATTGCACATCATGTGCCTACTCGGGAGTGGTGTCATCATCGCTACTGCCTTCATCATCGCTGACGTCCTCACCTTTACTCGCATCACCACCTTCTGTCGAAGCCTCACCAGCGTTACCTGCCTTCTTCCCCGGTGGCCTTATTTGAATGCCGCGACCGCAGCGAGGCTTAGGGCGATCGCGACCAATTCTCCGGAGGTCGTGCCAGATCGCGTAGCATGTCCGCGTGTTGCCCGGGTAATGACCCTGGCGCACTTTATCACACAAGTACAGCCTGCAATAGCTATTAGTAAGTGATGAAGAATCAATGCATTTCTAGGCTTACCTCTTTTTCCCCTCACTGCACCCTGGACAAAAGCACCGCGTGACTTGGCGCTTGCTGCTCACTGTCTTGCGAATTATACACACCTTACACTGTCGTTGGCGGTCCTTCCGAATACCTCCATTCACTTCTTGTCAATGGCCAAGCTGTGGCCTTCGGAGCTTGCGGCGTCACCTCGACTTGGAGTCACAGGCCCCGGTGAGTACATCTACAATAGACTAAACAACAGGAAATTACACCATTGCCCGGCCAAGTTGAGAATAGTTTCAACCAAAACGATACTGTATTTTTTTCGGTTTCCCAAAAATGTAGTTAGCAGCCAAAAATCAAGGTCCAAAGCGAGATTTATCTCATGCAAAGCGATCCAGTCGACGTGCAGCCAAAATTCGACGTGTTCGCGCGCGCACGAAATCTTGGCACGAAGCCTCGGCTCGAGGGCGCGCTCCAGGAGCCCACTTCTAATCCTACCTTGTCCAGCAAAGATGCCCTCCCAAGCCTCCCTCCCCATGCACTCCGCGGCCGAGAAACTTCGTGTCCTCGACGCCTGCCGCGCTGGAAGGACCGACTGGCTCACGGTAGCCAAGAACAACGGTATCTCCCGGGCCGTTGCGTACCGCATCGTTGACACCGGCCGTGTCAACAATCTCCCCCGTGGTGGCGCTCGTCTTGGCTCAACCAAGGTTACGCCGCTGGTGAAAGAGCAGTTGGAGGAGTACTTGAACGAGAACTGCACGTTCACCATGGAGACCATGCGCCGCATGCTCGCGCTGGACTTGGGCGTGGCAATCTCCACGTCGACGATCAGCCGTCACTTGCTGGGGATGCTGTACACGGTGAAGCAGACCCGCGTGGAGCCGACAACCTGCAACAGCATCACGAACAAGACGAAGCGTAAGGAGTTTGCGATCACGTTGAAGCAGCACCAACCCCAAGGTAACTTCATTGTGTACTTCGATGAAACTAACTTTACTGTGTAGTGTAAGCGCGGCCGAGGGCGCGCGAAGAAGGGTGACCGAGCTACGGTTGTTCTGCCGCCGTCCAAGGGTGCGAACTTGCCAGTCCAGTGCGCTATGAACTCGACCGTTGGTGTCGTTTTGCATCGCCTCGAAAGAGGTAGCATTCGGATGGAGAACGCGGACTTCATCGACGAGATATACGCGACGGTCAAAGCGTCCCAGTACTTCCGCGAGAACTACGCTGGGAAGACGATCGTTGTCGTCTTGGATAACGCCCCCGCCCATCGCCGGACGGAGGAGCGCGTGACGTCCCACGCCGACCTGGAGCTGCTGCGTCTAGCCCCCTACTCGCCGATGTGCAACCCCATTGAGGGTTGCTTCTCCGTCCTGAAGTGGCACATCAAGGACCACCTCGCCTTGGATCGCTCGGAAATTTGCGATCGCAGCGACATGACCGACACCGACGGCAGCATCCTGACCGTGAAGGAGCGCACGATGCGCTTTCTGGAAAGGGCTGTCCGCGGCAGCATCAAGTACATCACTCCCGCCATCGTCTCGAACATGGAGCTACACGACCACGACTCCGTGAACGCTGCCGAGATCATGGTCGACATGGTCTACGGAAAGTAGGCTGATAGTGCTAGTCGAGCTTGGGACCCTCGGCTCTGTCTGTTCGCTTTGTATGAAATCAATCTCGCTTTGGACCTTGATTTTTGGCTGCTAACTACATTTTTGGGAAACCGGAAAAAATACAGTATCATTTTGGTTGAAACTATTCTCAACTTGTCCGGGCAATCTGGTAGAATAAACCAAAAATAAATACTTCGGTACGGCTACCGTGTTCGCAAATTCTGTTGGGCCCATGCCCAGTAGCTGCGCGTGGACCTGGGAAATGAAGCCTGCGTGATCAGCGGAGGGTTCGCCTCTCATTTTCCTTGCTTCGTGAAATACGATAAAGCTATTCACAATAGCGATATCAAATAGGCCAAATGCCATACTTTTATAGTACTTGCGGAAGCGCAAGAAGAGCTACAGCGAGTAGCGTTGCAGCCGCAGCTGGTCGTGCTCGTCCACCCCACCCATCCAGCGATGATATACCTTCATGCTGGACGGGCAGGGGACCGATACTTTCGGACCTTAGCTGCGACGCTCTATCACAAACGATACAAAACAAGGTTAGATAAATACACACACTATAACAATACACAATACGTACCGCTAAGTCTGCCAGCTCCTCCGCATAGAAAGCAGCTGCAGGTGCCTTCCCCTGTAGCCGCGGGAATTTAGCTAAAGAATTGTAGAAATTCACCAGCACACCCTTCTTCTGCTTCTTGGGCGGAACCTTTGGCTTGATTGAGACAGTCATGCGTGGGCGTCTACCGGTTGTAGGAGGCGGTGGCGGTGCTGGCAATGTGGCTCCGTCGTCGTCCCCAAAGTCTGCATCTCGGTCTCGTGTTCCTGCGATGTACTTGCGGTGTTCCCGCACTAGGCGATCCCTCTCGTCGCCGTCGTAGCCGCTCAGGCGGCGCATGAAAACCTCTGCGTCGCGGCGCGTAACGCGACGCGGTGGAGCCATTTTCGTTGCGGCTTAGTGGCTTGCGTATGACAGCGGCGAGTTCGAGAATGAGTGGATGGCAGCCACAAACACGAAATCGTTTGGACCAGGCATGTCTCAAAGTAGTGGATTCACAAAACTTTCTATCGGACGAAATCTACCCAAACCCTGTGCAACAAGGTCGTAAAAAAAATACAAATTGACCTTTTTCCACATTTCCCACATGCTTGATATCAAGCATGTGGTTTTTTAAGACAAGCTTCCTTATCAAGCCTTAGTAACGGGGGGGGGGGTTAAAAGGTACACTTGTCTGATAGAGACAAAAAAACACTATCTGTAACCTCCTTTGTATGTGTACCTTTCTCATTTAATAAGGGTCTATTATTAGTGCCCCGAATATTATCGGAAATATCCGCTAATAGTATAAATTGGTTGGGCGTAGCCCTAAAATGGTATAATAGCCACTACTTTTAATAAGTACATTCCAGCCGATACCTGTCTATGCGCACACCTATTGACGGTCCCCTTATAACTTCAGCTAATTATCGGAGACTGAAGCCTTTTTTACGCCAATGGAGAAGCTTTTAGGCCATGGTCCAAGTATAAAAAAAATCTGAAATTCGTTCTGAGAAATCACGTGTGCTGATTGGCTAAAATAGAGTTGCCCCTCGGAACGACTTTTACCGTTCTCATTAGTAACCCCAGAACGCCTGGTAGAGGTGTTCTGAAGTGAGAACAAAATGCAGTCTATCTCATAATTGACCAGTCTTCATATCACACTCCATTTCGCGTATTACTGTAAAAAACGAAGTAGTCATGGTGACCAAGAACAAAGTAGCACTTTCGTGCGTCATGCAGTGAATGTGGGCGACCTTTGCTGCCCTCTCCAGTGGTCGTCGTCGATTTGGTGGATTTACTCGAGAAAAAGTGAACACTTTTGCATCGAATGCGTTTGACAAAGCTTTAGCAAGTCGAAGAACGAAATGGCTTCTCAGGAAGATGGGTTGTGATAGACGGACATATAAGGTTGTAGAGAAGGTAGTTTTAACAATGAAGTCTGCTTCGGTTTCATCCAGCACAGCTTCGAAATCTTATTATGTAACGGGGTTACATGGTGTGGAACACACAGGGGTACGAAGTACCCGGAGAGTTAACAAACTCTCAGTACATAAGTTGGAGAGTTAACAAGGTCTCTCAGTACGTTGGCCGAAAGCCACACGTTATGCATTTGATTAGGTTTAACTATGCTAGATAGTTAAACAGATACATTTACCTCTAGGCGGCTTGGCCGCAATAATAGTAAATAAAACACTTCTGGTTTTGAAGCATAAAAGTTAAGGTATTAACTTTGAGCCCTGGTCTTGGGCTGTAAGTGTCCTTTGGATAAGGAACTTAGTATTAGTGACTCTTTGAGTCGAACGTCTTCCTCTGACGCTAAAGCTACGGCAGCCCCGCTGCACTTGGTAGCACTTGTAGTCAATCCCGCTCCTGAGTCGGTTGACTATATCCTCTGCGAGGATGGAACACCCCGTGTTCGCAAATTTGCCCCCGGCGCAGCAGGACGCGCTTACTAAGCTTATGTCCTTGCTTGGCCCGGAGGGCGTGGCTCATCTTGCATCGCAAGGTCCAGAGGCGGTCACTGCCAGGCTGGAATCGTTCTCCCGCTACGAGAACGCGCTCTTGGAGCATGTCCAAGAGAAGATGAGCGCCGCAACGGCGGCGGCGTCGATGACGCGTGAAGAGTCTATGAGACTGAAACCGCTCATGGTGAGCGTAAAATCCTTCGAGGGGAAGGATGGAGAGAATCTCCTTCTCTGGACCCGTGAGGTCGAGATGGCCATGGGATCGGCCCTGCTCCAGTCTGAGCATCAGCGCGTGGCGCTGGCTATCTCCAGGCTTGGAGGTCGCGCTCGCGAATGGGCACTAACGTGCGGCACGTCTGTTGACGCTGCATTTCCCACTTGGGATCAGCTGAAGCAACAGCTTTCGCGCGTGTTCGCGCCGCCTAATCAGGCGTACCGTATCCGGTCGAAGTTCCTTGCTACCCGCCAGGGTAAGAAGGTGTTATTGGACTATGTCCAAGAGTTGAGAACTCTTATCGCCGGAATGGCGGCGGACCCTCTTCCGGAACTGGTCAGCGTGACCGTGCTCATGGAGGGACTTCGTGTGAGCGCAGCTCGAACGGAAGTGTTCCGTGTACACCCTAACTCTTTCGAAGAGGCGGTGAATGTGGCATTAGATGCCGAGCACAACTTCAGGTCGGCTCGACCTGGTTGGAGCGCTAGTAGCGCAAGCTCTTCGAGCGGTCCAGAGCCGATGGACCTCAGCTATGCTGAAGATGAAGAAGCGGAGCTTCTTGCTGCGGAGCAGCGTGCCGGCATCTGCCGATGCTTTGTGTGCAATAGCACTAAGCACTTGAGAGCATATTGCCCTCTGCGCAAGAAGCGCGGGGCTCCGGCGAGCCAACCCTCCGGGTCATCGCCGGGAAACGGCAATTCCCAGTAGGCGCGGGGCGGGCTACTGGGGAAGAACTGAGTTCTGTTGTGCCTCGAGGAGGTAGAGGGCAACGGGGCTCGGCCCCGAAGAGAGCTGAGCTCCCTTACGAAAAGAGTGTGTGCAAGCCGGGCTTGCTGGTCGTTCAAGCGAACGTGAAGGGCTTTGCAAAGCCATGGAGAGTCTTGATTGACTCGGGAGCCTCGGGCAACTACGCTCGTCGCTCCACCCTAGAAGGGAGTCAGCTGTATGCTGAAGCACTGGAAGTGCCAACGAGAGATACGATCTCTGTCCGTCTCGCGACGGGGACACTGGTAACTGTGTCGAAGGTCTCTGTCGACCTTGGAGTGAAGTTTGAGAACTTCGATAGCGTGGAACGCTGTTTGGTCTTAGACCTGGATGCGAGGTATGACCTCATCCTTGGCATGGCATGGCTGGAACGCCATGAGCCATGGATCGACTGGAAGTCGAAAACGCTGGGTGCGTCGCACCCTGCTCCTAGTGGAGCTTTGCTGAGTCATGAACCCACCTCTGCTAGGAAGCAGAAGCGCTTTTGGCGCGAGCACGAGGCCGAGGCGGCCGTAGTGCTGGAAATTGGCATGTCCGAAATTGTTAGCTACGAGGTTGCTGTTTGCCCTGAGGGCGTACGTGGTGCGGCACGTTATCCGCTGAGCGGTGCAGGTCAGGTCAATGACCAACTGCTGGGTCCTGGTGAGGACGAGCGCGGAGTGGCGCGTAATCCACTGAGTGGTATGAATCTGGTCGATGACCTACCGCTGCGTGACCCGAGGGTCGCGGTCGACTGCGAGTCGAGGCATCATGGGCGTGGCCCAGACGATGCAGGTGAAGTGACACCTAGTTCACTGTGTGAAGGTCGAGGACCTCTTGGCTTTCAGCCGAGTGTCTTGCGAGACACTGTATCCTCTTCGAGGAGTGATGGTGCTGCTGCACCCGGTGGTGGTGACGGAGATGTCACCACACCGTCCTCATCCGGCCGGGCTCGGTCGCGGAGGGAGAGGAGAAGAGGACGCAGGGCGTCTGTGACGTCTTCGACGTCGGACGATGTGTCCAACGTGACGAGTGGTGATGCTCCACGTGATTGCTGTGAACAGCTGTATACACTCGTGAACGGAGTGACGGGGGAGGTAGAAGGCGATATCAGCCTTGACACTCTGCCCGCTGCAGATGCTCTGCTAGAGCTGGACGAGATGTCCATTGCCGAGTTTGGCGAAGCCTTAAAGGCAGGCGAGCTAGCCGAGGTGGTCTTGCTGGGACCTGAGGAGGAGTTGAACTCCTCATCCGTCGTGGACGACGCGGTCCTAGAGGACACCAAGAAGGCGCTGAGCGCAAGAAGTGGATCGGCGATCCTCAAAGATCCTTCTGATCTCTTCTACCCGCTGGTGAAGGAGTATGAAGACGTTGTCTCGAAAGACCCACCAACGGGCCCGCCTCCGGATCGAGGCGTGTGTCATGAGATTGACCTGGTTCCTGGAACCAAATACTGCGTAACAAGGCAATGGCCTTTGCCGAGAGAGCAGTGTGACGTCATTGACGCATTCTTCCGTGCGAAGCACGAGGCAGGGATGGTGCGCGAGAGTAAGTCTCCGCACTCGACACCCACGTTCTGTGTCAGAAAGCCGAACGGCAAGTGGCGCATTGTTCATGCTTTTAACAAGCTAAATGCGGCCACTATCCCGGCGCAAACGCCGATTCCTCGCAAGGATGTTCTGCAGAACAACATGGTAGGCTGTACGTTGTACAGTGCGCTCGACTTGGTCGATGGTTACTACCAATTGCTCATGAGAGCGAGCGACATTCCGCTGACAGCGGTGAGTACTCCGAGCGGTATGCTCTGGGAGTGGCTGGTGATGCCCCAGGGGCTGTCGAACGCACCAGCAACGTTCAATCGTCTTGTGACGCAGTTATTTAGGCCCCACCGGGCGTACGCTCAAACGTACTTTGACGATATATTCGTCCATAGTCGTGCTGAGCACGGAAAGTCAGACGTGGAAAACCACATTGACCATTTGCGAGCGGTGCTCGAGTGCATGCGCACTAATAAGCTGTATGCCAACTTGGACAAGTGCGTCTTTGGCGCGGAGGAAATACCTTTCCTCGGGTGCTTCATTGGGAAGCGTGGCTTACGGGCCGATCCTGCCAAAGTCAAGGCCATCGTGGACTGGCCGGTTCCCAAGAACCAAAAAGACTTACGCAAGTGGCTAGGCTTAGCCAATTACTTGCACAAGTACAGCGCGAACTACGCGGAGAAGGCTCGGCCATTATCAGATCTCCTTAAGAAGGACGCACCATGGTGCTGGAACGTCGAGCACGACGGAGCCTTTGAGGCTGTGAAGGAGAGCCTCCTCCAGGCTCCGATCCTTGCGCTACCGGACCCGGATAGTCCGTTTAGCGTCGTCTGTGACGCCTCCGATTTTGCAATCGGTTGTGCTTTACTACAAGCAGACGCCGAAGGGCGTGAACGCGTGATCGCGTTGAGTCTCGCCAGCTCAAAGCTGCAGAGAAGAACTATCCCGTTCATGACAAAGAGCTACTTGCAATGAAGTATGCTCTAGTCAAATTCAGGGTACACCTGCTAGGCTCTAAGCCTTTTGTGATCTTTACTGATCATGCGTCGTTACGCACTGCGACACAGTCGCCTCATCTCTCTCAGAGAATGGCAAGATGGCTTTCCTTCTTTGCCGAGTATAACTTCGAGGTGAAGTACAAGCCGGGGCGGCTTAATGTAGTGGCTGATGCGCTCTCGCGCAGGCCGGACTACGAGTTAGCTCATGTCACGACAGTGACGTCGTCAGTGCCTGACTTGATACGCGGAGCGTATGCACAAGACGACATGTGCGTAGCGCTGCTACGGGCTCTTGGGAGGGAAGAGTTTAAAGACTCTGACAAGGAATTGTCTGGGCGCTTACGCGCGAGGCTGCATCGATACTCACTCGATGGCGGCCTGCTGTACTACAGCACCGACTCTGAGGATAACCCTCGTGTAGTCGTTCCTCATGATGAGGATCTAAAGTATCGAATCCTCTACGAGGTTCATGATACGCCCGTGGGCGGGCACTTAGGTCGGGAGAAGACCTATGGCTCGGTGAGCTCGATGTACTGGTGGCCCAAGATGTATAAGTGGGTCGGCACCTATGTACGCACGTGTGAGACGTGTCAACGGACAAAGTCCGCGCCGAGCACGGCAGCGCCATTGGCGAGTTTGCCTGTCCCCAAGGGATGCTGGCAGTCCATGAGTATGGACTTTGTGTTTGGCCTTCCCAAGGATAAGGCGGGAAACACGGGTATAGTGGTCTTTGTAGACCGATTGAGCAAGATGGCTCATTTAGCGGCGGTGCCGGACACCATAGATGGTGAAGGTACAGCTTTGCTGTTTTTTAGACCGAGTCTTTCGCCAACATGGCTTGCCTGAGGCAATTGTCTCGGATCGAGACCCGCGCTTCACCGTGAAGTTCTGGACGTCCCTCTTCAGAGTGCTTGGCACTCGTTTGGACATGTCCACAGCGGACCATCCGCAGACCGATGGTCAAACAGAACGCGTGAATCGCGTTGTGGAGGATATCCTCCGAAGCGTATGCGCTGAGGCGCCAAAACGCTGGAGCCAGATGCTCCCACTCGTCGAGTTCGCATTAAATAATGCAGTGCACGCCTCGACAGGCTACACTCCGTTCTATGTGAACGGCTTGATTAACCCTCGCGTCCCACTGACGCCGCCACGCAGTGGCTCAGGGCTTGGTGGGGGAGGGATAGCCGAGCGGCTAGCTGATGTCAGCCCTGTTGCGGTTCGCAAGCAAGTCGATGACTTTGTCTCTTTGAGACTGAGCGTAATGCGTCAAGTACGCGACGCTATGGCTGAAAGCCAAGACACGCAGAAGGAACATGCAGATGCCAAGGGCAGAAGCAATGTTGAGAGGTTTGAGGTCGGTGACCAAGTTTTATTAAACGCTAAAAACCTACCTACTCATGCAGTGTCTGCAGTCTTCAAGACGAAGTTAAGACCTCGGTTCATAGGACCGTTCAAGGTCGTGGCCAGGAAGGGCCTAGCGTATACGCTCAACCTTCCGAAGAAGATGCGCACGCATCCGGTCTTCTATGTTGGCTTGCTTAAGCCATACCAAGCCCTGCTCAGGTGAGCGCGGAGGCGTTGGCACCAACGGTGGCTGGACCACGGACAGCTGCAGGGCAGCAGGTGGTAGAGCCACGGGAGGCTGAACGACAGCAAGTGGTGGATCCACAGATGGCTGATCAACAGCATGTGGCAGAGCCACAGGTCGCGGAGCGAAGTGCTCGAGATGCAGGAGCAAGGCAAGCTGAACGTTCAGCCGAGCGACTGGACGCCAAGGTCCGAGACCTGGTTGTGAGTCAACAGTGGTGGCTCTAACCTATCCACAAGGTGGATCATCTCTTCGAGATCGACCGATGGGCGGTGAACGTGAACGTTCGCGTCGTGGACGCCGGCGTCGTATGGACGCAGACGCCGTTCCGGCAAGTGCTGACTCTCCCCGCGAGAGCCCAGCTGAGGCAAGGCCACCTCCAGCTCTGCTCGATGAGCATGGTGAGCTCCACTTTCACGTGGAACGCCTTGTGTCGTGGCGTAGACGCCAGGGTCGTACCCAGTACTTGGTGAAGTGGAGGGGTTACCCTCACTCACAGAACTCATGGGAGTTTGAGGCTATCCTCCGGCAAGATTGCCCTGACGTCGTTGACGCTTACGACCGGGCACATCATGTGCCGAAGCGCCACCATGGCGTGCGACAGCGTCGCCAGGCGCTGGGCGCCTCCCACTAGAGTGGAGAGCGATCAGGTCAGTAGTTGAGCTCAGGCTCTGACCGGTGGCTGTAGCAGCCAGCTCGTACGTATGAGCGGTGCTCGCAGCGGGAGCAGGAGGTGGAGAGACCTCGTAGTGTTAGGGACATGGTCCCGAAGGAAGCAGGTGCTTCGTGTTGTGCTGAACAAGGTTCAGGCACAAGCGTCTCGATAGACGTATAGTTGTGTTGAAACAACTTGCTCGATGAGCATGATCCAAATGTGGATGCGCTGTAACAGCGAAAGTGGTGTCCCGGACGGGGATCGAGCCACTGGCCTTTGGCTTGACAGGCCGGAGCTCTACCATTGAGCTATAAGGGCGATGCCCGTACGTCAGTCCGAGAACGGACTACTCATGGTATGAGAGGGCTGCGCCCGGGTGGATTTGAACCACCGACCTGTGGCTTCCAAAGCCAGCGCTCGACCACTGAGCTGAAAGAGCGTTGCTCTTAAGCTTGTCCTTTCACGGACAGCAGTTCATGGAACGAGAGGACTGTGCCCTGGTGGGTTCGAACCACCGACCTTTGGCTTCCAAAGCCAGCGCTCGACCACTGAGCTAAAAGGGGATTGCCCTTAAGCTTGTCCAAGCGTGGACAATCGTTCATGTAACGAGAGGGCTGTGCCCTGGTGGGTTCGAACCACCGACCTATCGCTTGTGAAGCGAGTGTTCAACCGCTGAGCTGTTGTTGACGACTCGAATGAGTCAAGAGCATTGCTCTAAATGGTTTGCAACTCTTGGAGTAGGCGCGGAGCGCGAGCGTAGGTCTGAGACCGCTTGAGAGCAAGATGCGCGCTGCGCTTGAAACATTGGGCCGTGGGCCGACGACAAGAAGTTGGGCATCAACGATGCGTAGGCGTTTGTGAGCTCACGGAGCTGTACAACGCTGGTGTGAGGTGTAGTAACCTCCGCCGTCTTAACAAGACGTGACCTCGCTGACGAGAGTTTCGAGAACGGAATGTTCTCATCTTAGTGGGGGAGAGTGTAACGGGGTTACATGGTGTGGAACACACAGGGGTACGAAGTACCCGGAGAGTTAACAAACTCTCAGTACATAAGTTGGAGAGTTAACAAGGTCTCTCAGTACGTTGGCCGAAAGCCACACGTTATGCATTTGATTAGGTTTAACTATGCTAGATAGTTAAACAGATACATTTACCCCTAGGCGGCTTGGCCGCAATAATAGTAAATAAAACACTTCTGGTTTTGAAGCATAAAAGTTAAGGTATTAACTTTGAGCCCTGGTCTTGGGCTGTAAGTGTCCTTTGGATAAGGAACTTAGTATTAGTGACTCTTTGAGTCGAACGTCTTCCTCTGACGCTAAAGCTACGGCAGCCCCGCTGCATATTAGGTACTTAGAATTTGCTCTGACCAGACCGATTCGTGTCAGTACTCTTTAGCCTAGTTTGACCACAATTCGTTCTGGGCTAACCCTTCTAGCCCGGTATTCTATATTATACAGAATAATATGTTCCACAGGATCTAATATCCAGGGGTACGTAAAAACCAATGGAATGACCAGTATGTATGGAATCGCGAAAAATGGGACGAAACCCATAGTAGTCAATACAAAGCACAAGTGAAAGGTGCAAAGCTTAATCTCCAGTTGCGTTCAGTGTCTTCTATTTATTGGCAACAGCGTAATAATATCACATATGGCCAACCGATAACAGTGCATTGAAAATGTGCTCTATTGGAGATCGTCGATGATGCCTCTCCACCCCACTTTCTGTTGTGTATATACACTCCGCGCCATAAGTTATCGACAGGGTAAGTTCCTGCCAACAACTCGGCCAATTGGTTTAGTTCAGAAACGCTGTTTAGATATGACACGCAATTTATTGGACACAATACTCTACACGTGTTAACGACATCGATTTCGACGTCCTTAACAGGGCTGATATACAAATGAACCGATTTGGCACTGCGACAAAACTATCGGCCGATTGGCGTCCATAAAAAAATTAAGGTTATCAGAGTGATGGTCACTTTGTCGACAGCCACTAGTTTTGTGGCAGGCAGCGCTGCACGCGCCATTCAGAGTTTTCTCGGATGTATGGCAAGCAAGCCATGAGTGCAGGACGAAGAGCGCGGGTGGATTAAGGGGCTGTTTGAGGCGAACTTGTCGAAGAGCCAAATTGCCAAGCGAATGGGGCGCTCAAGGGAGACGATCACATGCGTGGTGACGAACGTACCAGCTGGAAAGCGTACGGGGCGGCCTCTTACCACTTCGGAGCGTGAAGTACGCCGCATTGTGCGCACGGCTGCTGCTGGCGAGTGCAGCGCTGCAAGGCTGAAGGAGACGCTTGCTCTCAAGGCGTCTGTTCGCACCACACAACGCCTTCTGGAGTGCGTAGATTGGCTAAATTACAGCAAGATGGACAACACGCTAGATCTGACGCCAGCACACAAGAAAGCCCGTCTAGTCTGGGCTAAACGCAACTTACTGAAGCCTAATGATTGGGTCTCTACAATTTTTTCAGACGAGAAAAAATGGAACCTTGATGGCCCCGATGGATATCAGTATTACTGGCGCGATATACGCCAGCCCGTGCGCCACACTGTGCGCCATCAAAATGGAGGTGGCTCCATAATAGTATGGGGTGGGTTTAGTGCTATGGGAAAGACGGAGTTGGCTGTGCTTGTCGGCCGCCAGAATTCGGACAGCTACGTGTACACCCAGTCGGAGTATCTTCTTCCGTACGCGCACAAGCATTACGGGACGGAATTCACGCTTCAACAGGACAATGCCAGCATTCACGTGTCCCAGAGAACCAAGGAGTTTTTCGAGGAACAAGAGCTACAGTTGATGGAGTGGCCTGCACGTTCTCCTGACCTAAATCCTATTGAAAACCTCTGGGCCATCATTTCCCGGCGTGTCTACTACAATGGCCGCCAGTACCACAATGTTGCGGCGCTCACGGATGCTGTTTTAGCTGCTTGGAAAGACAAACCTGAAGCGACGCTTGCAACGCTAATTAGTTCGATGCCTAAGCGCTGCATCGAGGTGCTTAAGAAGCGTGGTGGTAAAACTCACTACTTATGCAACGTGACCATCACTCTGATAACCTTAATTTTTGTATGGACGCCAATTGGCCGATAGTTTTGTCGCAGTGCCAAATCGGTTCATTTGTATATCAGCCCTGTTAAGGACGTCGAAATCGATGTCGTTAACACGTGTAGAGTATTGTGTCCAATAAATTGCGTGTCATATCTAAACAGCGTTTCTGAACTAAAACAATTGGCCGAGTTGTTGGCAGGAACTTACCCTGTCGATAACTTATGGCGCGGAGTGTAGTGCAGATGAAGGATTATGGGGTATCCTCATTATGGATTATGGGTCCATAATGGATGGAGCTGGGATTTGGCCCGGCCCATCAAAAGTCCATTCCCATTTGCGAGCCCCTGCTAATATCCAGCAAACTAGGCTGCAACGTCAAATTTCGCGTATGTGTTTTTTGTATTTATCAAATCTTCCTGATGGATTGGCGATGAAAAGATAGACGAGGATTATTCTACGGTGACAAAACAACGAGTATAAATTGTATACAGGTCTGAATATCGTAATGAAAGCCCAAGTAATCGCGTGTCGTCCATCCACTCATATCTTCATTTTAGAAGTGGTGAGCAGCCGCAGAAAAAAAAAACACTAAAGGTGCGGGCGTCTGGAAGGGCACGTGGCGAGCGACGGGAAGTCGCGTATACCTACTAAGGGTCCGTTGCAAGACGATAAGGGACGCCACACAGATGCAAACGTGAAACTAACGACGGGTGGTAAAAGGTTTGCGATGTTGCTTAGAATAACCATATACTTACTTTCCCAGATAAATCAGGCTGGGCTCAGAATCGATTGCACGCTATCCAGGCCAGCTCCATCTCAAAGCAGGGCATTAGTATCCCTTGTGAGCACTGGTTGACAGACAAACTCAGCCCCACGCTACACAGTAGCTGCCTCGCTTAAACGATGAGCCCAAACACGAGTGTGTATACCAGGCTGCGAGTAGCCTCAGCGGTGGAGCCGCTCATGATGTCCGCACTCCGCTGGGAATACGTGCCCGAACGGGAAGTCGTACGAAGTGCAACAACAGATAATACAGAATAAGCAGTCTGAAGAAAAACTAATTCCGGATGGCGCGAAATATGAGCCGTCGTAACATGAATGAATTTAGCCTTACTATCGAATGTTGTGCTTGCCCATAACGTGGTAGGTTTTTTGGCAAGAAGAGAGCGAGGCCTATGGACATGCCTACTAGTGTTAGTCCTATTACCAATTACGATGATGAACTGAGGGTGGCTTAATATAGCATGAGAGAAGCGTGGCTTGGCCCATGGCCATCCCAAGCTCGCCCGTACAGGGTTAAATTCTTAGTTGAGTGTAAGCGAATGGTCAAAAGTAAATATCTATTCGGGGTTAGTTTGGCTGAGTAGTTCGTATGTTTCCTAGGAAGAAATCGCCCAGTTCCTCTTTACTAATACGTTAGCTAGGAACTGGCGATTTTTCCTCTGCGTGAACGTCTTCGGCGGAGCTATGTGGCGCGAAATGGGTGGTGAGCACAAAGCGGCTAGCAGGATTGATGTTTGCTACGGAATCAACAGGTATAGCAGTCTCACAGTTTTTGGCTGTGTTTTGCTCAGCGAAAGGCCAATAGAAAATCGCCATTCTCGCATATGTTGGATACATTGTTGAAACTATGATCATTTTCGTAGCTGCTTTGTGCATCGTGTGCATGGTTCATGATCGTAAAGATCGAAGGGGTTTGCATCTACATAATTCTCGCAGGTTTTAATGTAAACTTTTATTAAGATATCCTCTATTTCTGTATTATACAGAATAAAACCTTGGGCTAGAAGTGTTAACCCCGTTCCCTAGTATTAAACTCAGTATAGAACTACTTAGACCAGGGCCTTAGGACCAGAGAAATTGCTCCAACCATTCCCACCATATTTGGTTGGAATGTTTCAAGAATATTTTGTACTCAATACAAACTTTCATATAAACGCATTTTTCTAAAATATCTTTAAGTTTTCGACGGTACTGGACAGTAGGTGGTTTAACTACAGAGACAAAGGCGCGGAGTGGCAAGCGTGTCGATCGCATCCTTGGTCCCATGCAATAGCAAGAAGGCGCGGACGACAGCTTTAAACTCGTTCACCACGTTCCTAAGTGCCGAAGGAATACCTCTAGCAGCAGCTCACCAACTTATTGATGCTGATAAGACAGGTAAAGGGTGGCGTATTATACTAGACAAACATTTCTTATTCATAAGCTAGATCACAGGATAAGCTTCTAGTGACAAATACGTGTCTAGCGTATTATGGCAATGTTAAGAACTGGTTGGCGGACAAGTATCCGCAACAGAGTGGGTTAGTAGTTAGGCCTCGATTGTAGACATGTGGATGCCGACCACGGCAGTGCGTCCACGACTGCTGAGGTCTGACTGGATTGTCGAAGCTGAATATAGCAAAGATCGGGTGGACAGTGGTTACTCTTCGTCTCACTAATACAAGTATTTTATTTTCAGATGAAAGCACCAAAGCAGTGTCGACTTCTGAATCCGCATATCGGCCTTATCATACAAATACTTATAATTATAATAAAATAGCGGCAATAGGGTTAAATGTCTTATCTATATGGGCATGCCCTTGACACCCTCCGTTTACGATCGCTACGCAAGTCAACCGTACGCGAGCCCAATAAGTGCTCAAGAGCTCTCGAGAAGGAGGTGCTCTAAGTCTGTTCAGTCTTCAATGATTTGGTAAACCTATATCTCCTATTTTATTTCTTACATCACAGAAAAATGTTGTGGTATTAGCTCTTTGAACGACTTCATGCGTACCCATATGTCAATGAATACCCCCCTTCGTACCAATAGTAGATTGTTTGACATCTTGCAATCATCATCCGGTGGACATCACCTAAACACAAAGCAATGTTGCCTGTGGCGACCACGGGTAACACCAAAGTTCATCCCCCCAGTAAATGTTGCTTGAAGGAAATTGGGTGAAACCAATCTCTCTTTTGAAGTAAAATAACCCATTGGGTAAATTTTAATAAATCTCTACCAGTTGTGGATACCACGGGGGCACCAGCTGTACGTTCCCAGCACACATTACAGCTTCTGATAGGCACTACAGCCAAAGGACTATAAGTTGGAGATGCTATCAAATTTCTAACACCACCACAGTTTACAGTAAAAGCTGTCACTCCGGTACTAGTTTTCTTAATCACCCGAGTTATTTGATGCAATTCGTTTACGTAGATATTTTTGCTTTACTTTGGGCGGGCATTTAGGCGCGAACTGTCGCGCACCAGTGATCTTTGCACAGCTCGGAGAACCCGCGCGCACCAAACTCAGCTATTGTGCATCACAACCAAATATGAGCACGGCTCGACACACGTCGCCCCATGGAGGGGGGGGGGGGGGGCTGACTTTAGATCCATATAACGGGGTTGAGCAAGAAGGCTGTATAGTCTTCAGAGATGACACAGCTGGAGCTAGCAGCGTGGACAAAGAGAATCTACGGCCTAATGCGGGTGCCGGCTCCATCAACGATCTCCGAAATCTGGCTGTGTATGTGGATACATCATGTCGAGGCATAGAATGTTTGCCTATCGCGTAAGCTTATTAAAATAATGGCGCGAAAATTACAAAAGAAGCTATGTGACGCATGGGAGCTGTTCTTCACTGACCATTTAATTTTCGCATTCGAGCGGAAGCACCGTCTGCGGAGTAGACAGCGACCCGAGAAGCCGCTTCTACAGACCCTGCGGTTGTTACATTTGGGCTCCAGCAGCTACAGGATATAACCGATCCCTATGCCCCCCCCCCCCCCCCTCCCTCACGACATTATCAGCATGGATGAAACTGGATTGTGTTATCTATTTTCTCCAAAGGAGCCCGTGGTGTGAAGAAGAAGATGACTCGGACTACCCTGGCCCTCACGGCTAATGCAGATGGCTCTAAATGATTACCCCCTTCAACTTCCGCATAACAGACTTCATAGATCCCACCACAACAGCACCAATTCTGTCGAGCTTTAATTACAAGAAAAGTAGCACTACATTTAGTGCACATATGAGTGCTCAATAGCGGGCTGAGGTAAAATGAATGATGTCACCTTTATCCGTCTCGCGCGGGCTTCTCTTCCAGCTCAGTGTTGGCCTGACCGTGAAGCAAATTGAGGGGGGGGGGGGGGGGGCTGGGTGTTCTAGCAGGGTTTTCACCATATACATAAATAATTCCCCATCCAGCACAAGAAGGCGAGCACTGTGTAATTGATTCATGCCATTATTAGCATTATAATACTAGCTTACTGTATGTTTGCTGTGTAGGATCCTACTGGAGTAGCTTAATGGAAAAGCACCGTACGGTGGATGGATGTGTTCAATTCCTCCCTGCGGTGTTTGTATTGAGTGCGCGCAGCTAAGTGTGAAGGGTAACGTAGGGTGCGAAGGGACACGATAAGCGCCGAATCGCGAAAGGTCGCAGCGAGTGGAAGTGTAAAAGGTCGTATAGGTGGAGTTGATTTTGGCAATGAAGATGATAAGCTAAAAACCCCACTCCACTACTTCGTCAACTTCTTTAACTTCCTCTTGGTCGATGGCTTTGCTTAGGTCAATTATCTGCACATCCACATTACCTTCCTAAAGAAGGCAAATAAGATCAGCCCAATTAGGCTCCGATTGTTGCAGCTCCTGCTTCGACGACCCCGCCTCCAGCTGCTTTGCCTTTTTAAAGCCACCAGCAATAGTAGATATAGTAAGTGAAGTCCATGCACGCTTGATCCGCATAATGATGTCAGCTCTTGCTGGTGGCACCATCTTGAGCAGTGACACAGCACCACGGGAGCGTACTTGACTAAGTAAAGGCTCTATACACTGTTTGCGTAGATGCTCTTTGAGTGGGCAATGCCAGATCACATCAGCTGGCTGACACACGTACGTGTAGCTTAGTGGAACTTTCATCAGCTCCATAATAAGAAGTCTTGTGAAGATCCGGACATCAAAGCGCTAGTGACCCGAAAGGTTGTCCCACAAGAGCAACACGGGTTCATGCATGTATTCCCGTCGACCAAAATAGTATCACAGAGCTCGATAGACAATTCGCTGTTTCACCACCCAGCTTTACTGCCGTAGATCAGAGCGCCGACCTGTTGATCCTGCATGCCGTCCCAGAGTTGACACCCGAATCCATGCCGAAGAACCGTGTTGTCCCTCGTTTTTGCTGGTATCTCGGATGACTGAGTCTTGAAGACTAGAAACGGATCAGCCTTGCTACCATCGCTGTCTGCTATCAGCATCGCTGTCACGCGCTCCTTGGACTTACCAGCGCACTTCACCCAGACTATCTTGGCACCTCTCTTGTTGACTGTGCTCGCAGGAACATATTCATAGTTTACACTTACAATACAAATTTTTAGATTGCGGAAATAGCAAGTATACAGTAAACCGCTCTTTCCGGTCTGATCAGCGTCATACACCCTAGAAATCTTTAGCTCCTTCATTTGGCCAGTACTTCGTAGCTGACCTCATCAAGCTTTTCGCTCGTATCCTCCAGTGTCGACTGCTCCTCACGCTTCCCGCGGCGTATTGTCAAGCTGTGGCGGTGAAGAAGGATATGTCTTCTCCACGACCAAGATGCGGTGAACGCGCCACGAGGAAGTTCGGTTGTACTGTAAAGCACCAGTGGTTGTAAAGTCAGCATTAGACTCGTCACCGGTACGCCGTCGGCGCGCAGGTCGGTCACCCACCTTACGAGCTGCTCTTTAACAGCTGGAAGCAATGTTGCCCCCACTCAACGAGATCGGCTGCGTTGATGGCTGCCCAAACCAATAGCGTACTTAACTGCAATCAGCTCTCGAGAAGCTTTCCAGCTGTAGAAAACACGCTTCTAGGAGCGCACAAGGCCTTTGTCAAGACCAGGATGGAAGTGGGCAATAGTTTTCTTCAGTATTGACAACCGTAGGAGGTGCACTTAGGATGATAGCCTACAATGATACATGGTGTATCCTTTTTATCGAAGGGACGCCGAAAACCTATATCATCTCGTTTTCTACTCTAATAACCTTTGTTATAGAAAAGAACTTGACGTACAGCTTTATTGCGTTTATCTTAAGGTTTGTAAGGTGTTTTATCAAACAGTTTTGTGCATTTCAATGTTTTTGTCCTTTTCACTTACCCTGACGCTCGATTTATAATAAATAGAGGTCGTTTTACTAAATCGAGGTCTATAAAAAGTACAAATCGATCTAGCTACCGGTAGACTGGCTGATGAATCGAGCTACGGCAGTCAAATCGATCGATCAACCACATCGATATCCTGTAAATCGACCCTTTTTGCCGTTTTGAAAAGTTAATTCGATCACAGATAACACACATCAATGCCTGCCTCTTCTCATCTCATTTTTACGCGTGGTCTTATGCTGTAAAAGGCTATCGGGAAAATAGTATCGCGAGAAAAAAGTAGCTTCGTGATCAATGGTGACAAATTTATCGTCATGATAATGATGACAGCAACTCCCTCCGAAGAGCAGTGAAGTTGTTCGAGCGCCATTAGGAATTTGCATAAAAAATACCAATAAGGGTGCTTTAAAATTAAAGCACCCTTAACGTTTTCGTTGATTTTTTGGAGTGTGTAAAAATTACCGTCAAATTTAAAGTTCGCCGAAAATAACCGACGCGTACAGTACAATCTTAACTAATTACGACAAATCGTAGCCGTTGGATTTTAGGAGCTCATTCGAGAAAACGCGCCACGCGTCAGAAGCCATCGCGCGAACTTTTCCGCGCGCTTTTCCCGCGAAGGTTAATCGCCCGTCCCTAGAAGATCGCATCGCGAAACTGACCCTTGGAAGTGCACTCCGCAAACAATGTCGGACGGTACGTACATCTAGCACCTTGTTTGGTTTATTTGAGATCTGCTGACACGTGTTGTTACCATTTAACATTACCGGACGACCTCGATGACCTATTCAAGCATAGCTCGTCTTCCAGCGACGAAGACTTCGAGCCTGTGAGCGATTCGAGCGACACTTTGCAGGGCATTCTGGACGAAATTGGTATGAGTCTTGATTTGGCGTTTGTAGAATTCTGACCCAAGCTCACTTTATCGATTATTTTTACGAATAGATGCAACCTCTGCACGACGCCATGGGCGAGGTTCGTTCCTCTATGCGCTAGATTTGAAGACATTGCATGCGATATGACTAGTTGCGATTAAACTTTGTTTCAGCTCTACGCGCACATCATAGACCAAGAAATCAAGTGTCCAAGCGAAAAAAAGTCGGGCACAGCGAGTGACAAGGGCGGAGAAACGTCGGAGACGTCGATCCTGCGTAGGACTACTGGAAGCGCCGGAGAAAGCGTCGCGGAGACTTTGTCTCTGCCACTAAGCGATGAAGGGCATTGTGGTGACCAGGACCAAGGCGCGTATGTGCACGTCCTAGACCCAAGCCATGACCGCAGACCCCGAGTTAGGCGCACGGAATCGTATCCAGAGCGAGTGGCGATGGAGATGTCTCGAGTGGGCGTTGTGAACAAGATACCTCCGATGCCGATGCTTGTTTTTCCGTCGTGGAAGGAGATTAGCGATCGTTTTGAAGGAGAATTTCCTGTTGTACAGAGCCCGAGATACTAGGACCGTGAGGAAACACAATACGTGAGTCGATTTTTTGATAACGTTATTTTAATTTACACTGACGAGCTGATATGACTGTTGCAGTTTTAGCGATCTTCAAATTCCTCTAAAGATGGAACACAGCTTCAAGGTGTTTCGCTGCACTCATGGCGGTCCGCAGAAATCTCGCAGTAAAGGTCAGCGTAGTACTTCTAGTCGATACACCGGATGCAAGGCTCGCTTACTGCTACTGTAAAGAACATGGCAGAGGAAGGACAGGATAAAGATTGGCGCGTTGTTTTACGAAACTGGGTAAGTATTAGCATGCGTAACGATGGAACATAATATCACCTAACATAATATTACTGCCTAGACCTGGACACACAACCACCGCGCAAATGCGACGATCTACGCGAGCTACTTTGGTGCTGGATCAATTCCAGAAAATAGTTTGGTAATTGAGCAAGTTGGGCTTCTTGTTGATGCCAACACTGAGTCTCATCTGATACAAGAGTTTCTATGAGGTGCCTTGGATCGCCAAGTAGCACCACAGCAAGCGCGCAACATTGTCCGCAGAGTATTGAAAAGCACTTCAGCGGACAACAAGCACTCCTGTATGCTGGATACACTTGCGGATTTTGACGACCACGAGGTTCTCGTTCTCAGGGATCAAAATGACGTGACAAGTGGAGTTGTGATCCAGACTGCGGTGCAGAAACTAGCTTTTGAGCGTTGGGATGAAAGCCTTTGCATGGATTGGACGTGTGGTACAAACAATTTGGGATTTTATCTCGGTAAGGAGCCGTTTTTATATTGAGTGGCTTTTACCCGCCATGCTGCACCTTTATCTCTGTAGCGGCACCTTTAACTCATGTTTTTGGTTTTGTAAAACGCAGGAAGTCTCCTGGTTACAAGTACAACGGGGCGTGGCGTTCCAGTTCTGGACTTCATTGCGCTCGATGAAAGGATGACGAATATGGAGGCAATTCTAGATTTCTTTAAGAGGAAGAACGAGAAGTGGGAAGAGATCGAAACTTTTGTTATCAATAAGGACTTTAAAGAGTGGAGAGTGTTGGAAAATTGTTTCCCTCAGGCGACCGTGCTGCTGTGCCAATTTCACACAATGGTGAACTGGAAAAAGGTCGTGAAGAGATCGAAGTACAATCTCTCCGGGACCCAATGAGATGCTGTGAAGATTTCAATCAGGCAGATGATGTACGTGCTACAACTGCTGCCTACAATAACGCGAGAGACGAATTTGAAACCTTCTGCAACGGAGAGTGTCCAGATATTTCCAAGGAGTCATGTTCTAAAATACTTGAGTATTTCCAGGATAACTGGGACTGTTGTAGTGAAATGTGGGCAAACCATGGGCGTGGGCAGTACATTACGGCCGGGAACACAGCAACAAACCGGATTGAGGCCAATTGGAATTAGCTAAAACGTCTTCTGGGGAGAAAAACGAGATCGACAGAACAATCGCAGGACTGCTCCAGAACCAAGTGAATATCGTGAATCATTTGCTTCCGTCTCTCCGGAAGTTTACTACCCAGTCTCGAAGAGCAGATTTGATACCTCCTTTCTTGCAGCTAGTTGCTGCACACCTATCTAATGACGCGTTTGCGAAGGTCTCATCACAGCGGGACCTTTTTATGGTGAACAAGACAGAGGCCACGTGTGCCCAAGTGGGTCCAGCTCAATCCGAGTGGCAAGTTTGTTTGTCCAGGCACGAGTTCAGTGTTGACGACCTTTTCTGGAGCTGCAGCTGCTCTTTTTACAAGTCCCGGCGGCTCCCTTGTCAACATATCATGATTGTTGCGAGCAAAGGTCACAAATTCAGAAACCTACCGGCAGCATCAATACCAGAGCGATGGAGCATGAAAAAGACAGAAGGACTGTACGATTCGCTGGAGAAAGGGTTAGATTCGATTCGGCAAGTTACCAGTATGGTTAAATCTCGAGCTGGACAAGTTAGGGCGCCCAAGTCACTTGAAGCACCTTTAACCTCGGGAAACCTCACGGCACAGCCAATACACAAGCGCTCCGTTGAGTATGTCCGCC
The DNA here is from genome assembly GCA_011320135.1 of Phytophthora betacei. NCBI lineage: Eukaryota > Oomycota > Peronosporomycetes > Peronosporales > Peronosporaceae > Phytophthora > Phytophthora betacei. Next base: position 829,975 of record JAANHX010000432.1, read on the forward strand.
TACGAAGAGAAGAACAAGCCAATATGGTCGTGCTGTCAATGCTGAAAAATATGCAAGGGCTCAGGCGCTCTTCGAACCCGTGGTAGAATCGCTGAGTGGGCTATCTACTGTTGATTTTTATCAACAAATGACCAAGTGGAAATTTGTTATTGAGAATGAAGTTGGTCGAACAGGAGTCACGACGTTATCCCCCGAGGATGACTCAGCTGGTGTGGATCCTGAAAGCGATTCCGATAGCGTTTTTGACCAGCTAGATTACGCTGATCTTCTGGCTGAAATGGACGTTGACCAGGATCTGAAAATGAAGCACGAATCGCTCGAACATATAGCTCGTGGCCAGAACGAGGTAAACCAAACAAGCGATGACCCTCTTAACGAATTTTCTGATGACTTTGAAGTGGCGGCGACACAGATTTCAGCAAAGACGGTTACGTCAGACGTGAAGAACTGCGATAGCCTCGAAGGTCTGTCAACTAAGATCGTGCGTGATGAAGCGCAACTCAAACTGAAACCAGATTCCGAAACTCGGTGTGTAGAGGTGTTTCGATTGCCACCTCCAAAACCCCGAACCCAAAAGAAACTGAAACAAGGATGGATCACACTTCAGCCCAAGTTTGCTGCAATTTTGGTGTCATCGGAGGTCACCACGACTTTGACTTAAATCATACAATGGGCTAGCTTTTGTCCAAATGTGCAGAGGGTTTCAAATGTACTCGACCAATACCCAGTTAGGATGACATTCAAGTTCTTACAAGCTCGTCCTGTTACTTGTGATGTTGCGCATCAAGACAGCGAGAACAAGGTCATTGACTAACCTTTTGTTTTTCCAGAAGTTTTACTGAAAAAACTGATGCGGCGATTCAGCAAAAGAAGGATTCACTCGCGAAGAAAGAGGAGGATTCCCCGTGGGGCTTGCTGGTTTCGTTTGGATCGAAAAACCTTGCTCTGCACAGGTATGTGGAACCTTTTGTTGTCGTATTTGGGGTGCTTCACTAGAAATAAGGGTGCTCCATTTTTTTCTCTATTTAATTGTCCCTGTCTCACTTTGCTATTTTGCCTTAGTTTTTTTTCTCAACAGAATGAAGCAGTTCTACATACTAAAAGCAAAAGCGAGGGGGGTTCATTGAAGATACAAAGTGGCTCAAGCAAGAGTGGCGCACAGTTCAAGCCCACCCTGTCGAACCCTTCTCGTTGGAGACGAAAACAAGTGGATTGCTGCATTCTGATAGTGCAAGAATGCATGAAGCGCCGGCGAAAGATGTTCTGAAGAAGTACTCTTCACTATCGCTCATGACCATATTGAAGACTAAGTGGGGGTCTTCGTTTATCTAATTTATTGATGTTGCTGCTGGATTACCCCGCGACGTGATGGTGAATGATGCAGTGATCGATATGGGCATCAATGTGATTGCGGATTGTGTCGAAGGGTGTGTGGCTTTGTCCTCGCTCATGGTATGGCCTAATTATCCAAAGCTATGGCTGTCTGAGACACCGTTCGTGATTCTACCACTACATCTTAGCAGAATACACTGGGGTGTTATCATTGTGGAGGTGGTATTCCCTACGACGCTAAGAGTTATTTCTACGAGCCACTCCACCAGCAGCGATATCGGGCAGAAAAAAAAAATTGTGTGGAAGGACAAGTTGGTACCGTATTTGGAGAAATGACATTAGGAAAGTGGAGCCAAGGAGTCATTCGCGAAAGAAAATTTTAAGAGGTGGGTTAACGAACCTGCGCAGCCCGACGGCTCAAGCTGCGGTCTTATGATTCTTGGAATGATTTACGCGTTCGTGCGTAACGCCCACAGGTTCAAGCGTCATCGTATCACTGAGGTGCACGAGTTATGAGATTGAGACTTGCGTGGCTACTGTTGTGCACAACAAAGAGGGCTACGCCTAGCGAAGAGAACATCAAGAAAATGCAGGAACCAGATGAAGCAATTAGCAAGGTTATGTCAGCAAAATGAGCAAGAACTCAACAGGCAACAGTGAGATCATAATCTTAAAGAAAAAAAAACTGCACTCTTCATACAAACTCTGAAAATCCGATTGTTAATCATATACCACCGATTCACTGCCCTGATGGATCACGCCGTAGTAGCTTGACCACTTGCCCCAGCAGAACTCCATAAGATGGAGTGTATCCACTTCGCCAAGGGGTCTCTCCGACGCTTGCAGTCAGCTCGTTGATTGCCTCTGTTTCTCGTACGAGCGTCTCTTCGAGCTCCTCGCGAGCGAACATCAGGTCATTTAGCGCCTCCATCATTGTGTGAACCTTGACTTGAAGCTGTTGAGCCTCTTGTGCTCAAGAGCGCAGGAGCTCGCGTACCAATAATTGCTGATCCATGCCGACACTGTTCTTCGGCTCGCGCTTGTATTTGTAAGTTTATCTTAAAAGAAACTGATAATTCGATGTGCCTCTGTTGTAAAATTCTCACTAGCGATGTCACTATTGTGAAATTTCACCTCTTTACGCTAAATTGTTGGTAATTTATTCTCGTTATTAAGTGTGCCTTTCAGTAAAAATGGCACCGCAGTGCGATAAGAGTGCTGGTAGGCTGTCGTATTGTTGTAACCTAATGGTGCTCAACGCCATTCGAAGAGCAGTACTTTTTCCAAATAATCTGAGAATCATGTGTCTAATACCGTTTACACTTCCTGTTCCGTGCTCAGATTGTGTCTACTATCGTCTACACTTTCCTGGTTCGTGCTCATATTCTGTCCGACTATGCTCGATCTAGGCTGTAAAACGGATGGACATTCCATCTGCAAAGCACAATAAAATGTATGGCGTTAACGAAAGGGCTAAAATAAATATTGAATTTCAATTGTTTTGACTTGATTACACTATTGCGTATCATTGACCCAAAAAAAAACGCCACGACCAATTATCAGCATACGGCGTGAACGGAGACAGCGAGCCATGTATCTACTATACAAGGTCATGTTGGACTGTCGGTGGACGTTGCGGTAGCGCGTGGCAGAAGGAAAGTTTCCTGGAAACAATAGGAAACTAAATTCCATGAAAAACAACGAAGGGCGACTAACCTGCAGCAGGTGGTCTATAAACGTAGCTAGCCAGCAGAGTGACGGTGCGACTGTAAATTGAAAGTTAGGTTTACAGTTTAGCTAAGACTGCACTTCTGGTGAAAGCTACTCTCCTCACCGCAGGGAACACGAAGTCTAAAGCGACTCACTAATATCTGAAAATAAGTCTAATCGCTGGAGATGCTCTTATTGCGGATGGGCGACGACCTCTTATAAGTATAAGCACGCCGTTTGCTTTCGAACGCACCTACCAGGTTCGATTGGGCATTGACGACTGTCAATCGTTCACGCACAGCTAAATTAAATTTGGTTCAGTATGTAGCCCATTGAGAAAACGCGACAGGACAAATAAAGCGTCTCGCCTCACTTACTTCACCCGGCGGGCTTGGTCTAAACTTGCTGGAAGAGCCCGCTCGATTTGTTAATAATACTGTAGCAATGCACTGCTGCTTCGTGATCAATGGTGACGCCAACAACTCAATACCTAACTGACGTGATTGACCATCTTCAGATGGATTAAATACGTGTACTGTAGGCGAGAAAAAGTAATGTAGCTTCGCAATCAATGGTCGCAAAGCATAAACACTATTATTGCTTTAAAAAAACACATAAGATGGGTGCTTCTTGAAACCACAATTATGCAATCCGAAAAAGGTGATTCGTTAGATAAATGCGACGCACAAACGGTTGCAATAAATGAGCTGGAGCCACAATACTGCTGGAATCGCTACAGGTACTGTATTGCTGTGTTTAGTTAAAAAATAATCCCTGGTTTAGCGTAAAGCACACGTTTAAGAAGCTTCTGGGCCACGAATAATGGATCCATTCAAAAGCGTGTCATTTGAAGGATACAACGATTGTGCAGCCGCTAAAATATTCATTTGTCAAATATGTTGCTTTACTAAATTATGGATGCTCTTACGTAAGTGCCTTAGGTATACAAGTACTGAACTTCTCGATTGTTCAGACGTGTTTAAGCTTTACTTCTATAGAAAAGTAGGAGTATAGGCACCTGGTTTAATCAAGCTTTTTGCTTCGTCGATACGACAGTGCATCTGGTCTATTAGTTTCAAAATCGCGGTAAGCGTTTCTATTGAATCGAAGTGGAAAATGCGACTGAATATGAGCACGAAACAGGAAAGTGTAGACAATAGTAGACATAATCTGAGCACGGAACAGGAAAGTGTAAACGGTATTAGACCCATGATTTTCAGATTATTTGGAGGAAGTACTGCTCTTCGGAGGGATTTGCTGTCATCATTATCATGACGATAAATCCGTCACCATTGATCACGAAGCTACTTTTTTCTCACGAAACTATTTTCCCGATAGCCTTTTACAGATTGTCGCGAACCAAAACGAGAAAAAATCGCTAGATCAACGACAGAAGTCGTGTTGTCGTTCGAATACGCTACCTAGTAGCAGCTACTGTGTTTGCGAGATGGACTCACGCCTGTGCTAAAACCAATGGACTATTGTACGCCAGTGTGTCTCGTTCTCCTCTCACTAAGCAATTTGCTCACACTTGCAACCACCCGCCGAGCCCCATGCGTCATTCTTACGTCTTTGTGATCATCGCGTCTACTTTTCTGGCTACCAGTGATGCTCTCGTGACTAACCAACGGCTCTTGAGGGCCCACCACTTCGACTCTGCGACCGACGCCGATTTTGAAGAAAGAGGAGCTCCTAAAGACAAATTGAAGGAATTGGCAAGACAGTTTGGACTCAATTGGAAATCAATGAAACATGATCCTCGCTACTTGTTCACGATTAACCAGGATACCTTGACAAGCTACCAGGCTGCGCTCAACAAACTGAACGCGGAATACAAAAAAATTGGAGTTGAACGCCTCAAAGGCGCGGGAACTTAAGCATCGTGAGAGAGGTTAGCCCTGGACAAGCAACATGTGTTTCGTGAGAAGAATGGACCTCTCATTTGTTAATTAAAACAGCAATACAGTGTGTCTATCCCTTTATCCTCGTTTTTTTAACCAGAACATTGTTCAACCACTAAGTCCACTTGAGTTAAGAGGGTTAGCTTAACGCTGCCCGGATATGGTTGCCCTCGACTTCGAAACTAAGCTTGGTAAGCAGCCAGGTTGAAAGATACACTTGAAGTTCTCGTCTCACTCTTTTGCTTTTTCAACTGCACTTTTATTCTCGCTCTTTTTCAACCAATCACAAGCCCGCCACCCATCCCCAAAAATTTAACTTGGTCTCAGTATCCAAACAAGCCAGGCTTCGCCTTCTTACAAAAACGAGAAGACTGCGGAAGAGAAGCCCCAGTCGTCGCCCTCCCCAAAGAGCGATCTACTGGCTGTTACAGGCAGTCCCCAACCCCGCGAGCACTTTCATCGTATCCACCGTCAAGCGTAGCGTCTGGCAAGTGCTTCAACCAGAAGAAAACCAAAGCACAACCGTCGTAAAGACAGGGCCTAAAACATGTCCGCTCCTACCTCTGAGAACGCCGTGCCCGACGTCGTATCGCCCTCCAGAGGTGAGTCTGCAGACGCACGCGACGTCTTGCGCAATTACGAGCGCTCGCTGACTGCAGCGGTGCTTTCCCCGCTCTCTGCAGCTGCGCGTAGCCCGAGAAACGTCGCACACAGTGTCGCCATGCGATCCATCAACTCAGGGGAAGCCAGAGGCGCCTCAGCGCGTCACATGTCTCCTCGAGCAGTTCACCACTCTTCAGATGCCTTCGCTGACGCGCCGCCCGTGGTCTTAGCCACGTTCTCGCCGCGTAGACGCACTCTGAGCGAGCAAAAAGAGACACTGGAAGCAGCTAATATCCGTGTGGATTTAGCCGAAGAAGAAGGCAAAGCAGAGGAAGAGGATGGAGACGGAGAAGTCGACACTCTGCGCCCACACGACAGGATATCGGACGAGGCCTTCGCGTCCTCTGGAAGGGGTCAAATCAAGGTTCACACAGAGAAACTTCCGTCTACTAAGGAGCTGGAAGACAAGGGCGCGGAGGCCGACGACGACAGCGAAGGCTGTTTAATCTGCATGGATGAGTTCTCAGCTAGACGTAAAGCTTATCCCTTGCCATGTACTGGTCAATGTACCGGTGCATTCGTCCATTACCGCTGCATAATGGCGTGGCTAGGACAGTCTGGTAGTTGTCCGCTATGTCGCGGTACGTGCGACCCGTTGGTGCTACAGCCAATGCAGAAACTGGAGCTACAAGATATGACTAAGATGGCCTTACAGCCAGTGCCTCTGGACGCTGGCATCATCCGTTGCTATGTGAAGCAAGTGTATCGCGGGATGTTCAAGCAGTACGGCTATGAGCTGTATCTGCAAGGCCAGATTGGCACGCAAGAGGAAGATAAATTCCTATTGGCTGCAAGACGCCAAGTGCGTTCCAACATGACAGCGAACTACACAATTTGTACGGACAAAGAATGTACGGACGCCAAACGGATTGGACGCATGGGCTCCAACTTCTTGGGTACATGTTTCACATTGTATGACAACGGACGAGACCCGCAGAAACTGGCCAAGATACAAGATGCAGTGAGCTCAGACGATTTGGTCGTACAGAATGTGCTACAGATTCGGGAGGAACTGGGCTGTGTCACGTACGAGCCGAATCGCACCAGTGTGGGCCCACGGAAGATGCGTGTCGTGATCCCTGACGTCGATGAAGAAGGCGGTTCCTCAAAGATCGTGCGACCGATGAGTCGTCAAGACCGACTCGTGACTCGTCTCTCCACGGGTGAAATGAAGGATCTGATGCGCTTCTCAAACCGCGAGCCGGTCTTCCGTGAGGACCTGGGGGCCTACTGCCTGGACTTTGGCGGTCGTGTGTCCATGGCGTCTGTCAAGAACTTCCAGTTGATCAGCAGTGAAGACCCGTCCATGGGCAACATTCTGCAGTTTGGTCGTGTGGCGGACGACATGTTCACGATGGATTTCCAGTGGCCTTTGTCTCCGTTCCAAGCCTTTTCCATTTGCCTCAGCAGCTGTGATACCAAGCTGGCTTGTGTCTAAACTTTGTGGACTCATATATCCACAAAGTTTGCGCAGGGGAGTCCCTGAGCTGTTCCTGTCAGGGACAGCTCAAGAGCACAGGGTGAAACATGATCTGGTCGTTGAAATAACTGTTATATAAAATAAAACTCTCCGTTAGAATTTGCATTTTAAAGAGAAAACTGATTGAAGAACAATTTGCTCTACAACTAGGTGTAACTGCTCTTTAATTGAAGGAAACGATGACGGTGCTGCTGCCCTCGTTCATCGCGGACGGCAACTGGTTCCTGCTGGCTTTGGCCGTACCTGTGGCTGCCCTTGGGGCGTTGGTGCATCCTCGCTGGCGTGTACACCTCGGCGATGTCTCTCGACGCAGCACCAAGCGTTTATATCTGCTATGGGGGCTGCTATTACTCAGCGCAATACTCGGAGTTTTGGGCACCTCTCTCGAGGTTTATCACTCGCATGGATGTCCCAATAGTGCTGTATTCCGCTACGAGATCGAGAATTTGGCTCGCTTCGTGTATCAGCTATGCACACGCGCTGACCTACCGTATTGGGCGGCTTTCGGCAACTTACTGTTCGTCATGCGCGGCCAGCGTCGTATCCCCGTAGGAGACACAGACTCGGACATTGGTGTGGTCAAAACGGACTTCATACAGCAGTTCGGTAGCGTTAGTAACTTCTCGGACGTTGTACGACGAGAAGCTCATCTCGAGCTCCAGAGACCTGTGCATGTGGTGTATCACACGGAACGGGAATTGGTGCAGATTTACTTGGACGAAGCGGCGAAGGGTTCCCACGCAGATATCTGGTTCTATCGAGAGGAGGTGGATACAGAGACCGGCACTAAGTGGCTAGTCAATGACGACCGTACTATTCGAGGAAAGTGGTTGCTATACGACCAAGTGCTACCGCTACATGAGGAGCCAGCGTTCTTCCTCAATGTGCCTGTGACTGTCCCACGTAATGCCAGTTATCTGGCTAGAGCGGAGTATGGAGCAAACTACATGACACCGATCACTATGAGGATGGAATGCATAGAGAATATGATCAATGGGTACACGTTCTACAAGACAACGTTCCTAACAAAACTCCGTTATGGCAGTACAATCGTGGCGTTAGTTGCAGCGATGACTCTGCTGGCTGCGAACTACATCCCACCGTTGAGTAGAGCGCTGAAGTTAAAAAAGGGAGGCCACGGCGCGTACCTTGAGGCTGCCCAACGGGGATCTGACAAGTATTTCGTCTAAGCCTTAACATCGAGGACCTGATGGCTACATGTTTTCTGTTCTCTAGTACTTCTTCTTGCGGTTGCCTTTGCCTTTAGTTTGACGAATGTTGGTGGTCTGTGTAGACATAGAGACCATAAGAGGGGGGATCTTCGGGGGTCCTTGTAAAAGCAGCTTTTGGATGTCTTGCCACTCCATGGCCTCGAACTCTTCGTTGTGAATGAGGCTGCCGGTTTCTAAGCGGTCGAGATACATGACGCCGTTAAGATGGTCGAGTTCGTGTTGGAAGATACGCGCAGGGAAGTCTGTGAGTGTTTCCTGAATTTTGCGGCCTTCTGCGTCTTGATATTGCACTCGAATCTCCTCGGCACGCTCGACAATGCCCTGGTAGCCAGGCACACTCAAACAACCTTCAAAGTCGCGCTTGGTGGACTTGGACATGGCCACGATCTCTGGATTAAGCACCTTCTGGTAGTCTAAATTGCTTAGATCATCCTCGTTCTCCGGCATGTCCTTGATCATCAGGAACATACGCAGATTGTGGGCGAGTTGCGGCGCTGCGATGCCCACTCCAGCCTCCAGGCGCTGCAAGTCAGTGTTAGCACAAATATGAGGGTGTAGATAGATAGATAGATGATACGTACCACTTCCTTGTCCAAATCCTCGAACAGTCTTCGGACTGCCGGCGCGCGCACATCGGCTACCGACTTTGACACTCGGCGTAAAGCTGGATATCAGCATGAACATCATACTTTGTCAGTCCACAGGTATAATCAGACGATGCAAAGGGAGCAGCAGATAGGCCGAACAAGCGCACTAAAGAAAATATTGCAATCTTCCGCTGATGATGCCTTGACCTTGCAATATATGCGGATGAGTGCGTACCGGAGTTCCCGAGGAATACGAGCGTCATCTTCGTTTTTTAATCTCTAACCATCATTGATTTCTAAGTACGAATTAAATGTGCTGTAATGATAGCTCTCGGGGTTTGGCTCAAGCATAAAATCATGGTGCTATCATTATCGTATCCTTCATGTGCCCATTCAAGCAGGAACACAATAGCAAAGATGAATGGGACTCAAGATGCACCGGCGGGCGCTCCTCTGGCCGCGCACTTTGAGGCCAAGCGGCGTATCATGGATACTGTAAAGCAGATGGAGGAGCGTGGAGAGAAGTTGGAGGAGGCTACACCCGAAGAGATCCTCGAAGCGGCTAGCAAGGCGGCGGAAACCGTGTTCAAATTTGACTTCAGCATCTCTGCCAAAGACGCCGAGACGAGCGGCAAAAAGCGCAGTCGGAATCACAAGCGCAACAAGAAGCGGCGATCCAAGACGGCGCAGAGCGAAGCAGCAGTAGATAATGTTGACGCCGTAGCCAAATCGGTCGTTCCAGTGACACCAGCACCACAAGAGGGCAATGCGAAGGACCTTAATCGATCGGCATCCAAGCAGCAGGTAGCCAAAGGCACGACAGCTAAACCTACGGGCTCTTCCTTCCTGAAACTTCGCAAAGCAACAGGCACCGAGTCTGAAGTCGCCAAGATGCACCTTCGATACGGCCAGGGGCGGCGGAACTTGGCTGCGATCAAGCACCGTGAGATGCGCAAGAAGGAAGGCCAGGAACCCGTGAACACAGACTTTAAGTTTAACTTTGCCGCCACGTCATAGAAAGCAAAACGAATGATTCAGCGAAAGCAAATAGAAGCCTTCTAGAGTAGAATAGAGCGCTTGGCGTTCACCACTTCAAAGCTGACAAAACGAGACAAACCCAGCGAGAATCCAAACGATATGGCACTTCCACTAAGACAGTGTCTACGCTATTAAGACACAGACATCATACAATAATTGGGCGGGCGTCATAAGGCCGCACACCTTTCTCCAAAGCTCAAGAGCAACCAAATGACCACCTTGCAGACCGCCCATCTCTACTCCATACAAACACAAAGTTTACGCAACGTGTCGCCTCACTCAGAGAGAAAGCCGGGCAGATACCGTCGCGTTCAGTCTTTAATTCACCGCTAAGGATTGAGAATCGCGTTGACCTAGAGCGTAAAATCCTCGGCCAAGCAGAACCAAGAAAAACTCCAGGTGGTGTGACGCACGGTAGCGAACAGCCAGACCACGGACGTCTGAGCCGGGCTATAATTAGCATCTTCAGGTGGGCATCTCGACGTCACTGTGGTATTTTTACCCAACGGAGCGCATTGCCTCGTCCTGCCGCTTAATTAAACGTTACCATCGTCTATCACTCCTGTGCATTTCGGAGTTTTCATTCCTACATCGCTCCTCCAAGGAAAATAACAAAACAATGGGGTGCCGACAATCCAAAGCTGATGCGGTCGTGGACTCCACCGCTGGGTCGACCCAGCGACAAGCTCGTGGCAGTCTACGAGACGACCTGACGTCCGACCTCATCCAGCACAAGTACGTGGACGACATCAACGAGTTCTTCCACTTCAACGCCATCATCGGCACGGGCCACTTTGGCTGCGTCAAACACGCCGTGAGTAAGAAGTCTGGCAAGGAATGGGCCGTCAAGGTCGTCGCTCTGAGTAACGAAGTGGACCGAGACGCTTTACGCAACGAGATCAACATCCTCAAGCGACTGCATCACCCTCAGATCGTGCGTGTCATCGCCTCGTACGAAGACAAGGAGCACATGTATATGATCATGCAGCTCTGTAAAGGTAAAGAACTGTACGATCATCTGTACCAGGAACACCGCACCTTCTCCGAGAACGATGTCCGGAAGATCATCCGTGCTCTGTTGCGAGCTCTGGCGTTCTTGCACTCGAACTTCATCACTCACCGCGACTTAAAGCTCGAGAATTTGCTCTTAGAGAACGCCGAGAACCCGGGATCTCTTCGTCTGTGTGACTTTGGGCTCAGCACACGCTTCAAACGAGGCGAGAAGCTGGAAAAGTCGCTGGGAACGATCGACTACGTCGCGCCCGAGGTTCTAGACGGCGACTACAACGAGAAGTGCGATCTCTGGAGCGTTGGCGTCATCTGTTTCGAGCTGCTCACTGGCGTGTCTCCCTTCCACGCCGCGACGATCGATGAGACCATGGGCAATATCTACGACGGAGTGTTGGTCTTTGAGAACGATGTGTGGTCCACATTCTCTCCGGCTTCCATCCTCTTCATCAAGGCGCTAGTGAAGGACAACGTGGACCAGCGACTGTCAGCGGAGCAGGCGCTGGACCACAAATGGCTCAGCGAAGGAGAGATGGCCAGTGTCGATGGCTCGGGCGCTGCACGGCTACAGAGCGACAAGTGTGTGTTGCTAACCAACATGCTGAGCTTCAGTCAGTGTCGCAAACTGAAGCAAGCGGCGTTGCTGTCGGTGGCTCTGGGGATCTCGGAGGACCATCTTCAGCAAGAAATGGCCGCCGAGGTCTTCCATTCCATGGACAGCAACAAGAAAGGGTCCTTGTCTCGAGACGAGTTCTGTAGCGCTCTAGTGGAGTGTGGCGTGTCAACTGCCGACGCCGCGGAGCTCTTCACACGCATCAATCAGTCGAAAAGCGGCCACATCAACTACCTGGAGTTTATGGCTGCTGTCATGGACCAGCGAGACATTGGACAGAGCACAATTAAGGAAGCGTTCGGCATTCTAGACGGCGAGAAACAGGGCCGCCTGTCGCTTGTTGGACTGCAGGATTTGTTCAAGAACTCGATGGTAGCGGAGGAGGTCAAGGAGATGATTGCGTCTGTTGACACCAAGGGCGATGGGTATGTGGACTTTGAGGCCTTCCAGGGGCTCTTCACTGCCTCTGGGTCTACGCTCCCCCAAGTTGCAGAGGAGGGCTTGTGCTCTGCCGGGGACGGAGATGTGGAGAGTCCCGACAAGCCAGTGGCGACGTCTCAGAGCTTCTGCACTAGGAACACGGAGAGTACCGTGGACAGTGTCACTGATCGAACGACGCCCTCGTCGACTTCGAGCTCGTTGGGTTATCCATCAGGGAAGACAGAGGAGAGCGAAGCGATCAAGACAGAGCTAGTGCACCAAAGCGACGTCACAGTCGCGGTGGTAAACGCATAAGGAGTAGTCGCTGTGGGATATTTTATTTTGAAAATAATGAGGAAAAGAGTTCTCCGCTCTAAAATTGGTAGTTTAGAATCTAAACTACCAATTTTTAAATGATCGATGTTAAAGTCACACTATGCACTCCTCCGTCCGAAAATATAAGGAGGATAGGCAGGCGAAATTAATTATAAGAACAGAAAACCTTTAAGCGAGCAGCTGAGTCTTAATTGCTGATTAGATTACGGCAATTGTTTTGGTTGAGATTTGAAGCAAATCGGCCACCTGGTCGCAAAGTTCGTTATGCAAAGTTCGTGGTGAAGATGTGAAATTTGAAATACTTCCGCCGGGATGTCAATTTTCCAGGAAATGTTATAGAAACCTGTAGAGATGTAGCACATATTGAACGGTGCCACGTAGAGTGTCTAAATATCTCTACGGTCGAGTTTGCAGCGGCCGACAAAAACAACAGCATTTATATGGGCGTACTTAGGTGGGATACGACAGTACTATCAAATGACTTGAGTTTGTAAGCATACCGCTTTTATTTTCGGACACGGTTTAAACAGATGCCCAGCTTATATTTTCGGACAGAGGAAGAAACATATTTTATTACATTGGCGGTGAGCCCCCCCCCCCCCCCCCCCCCCGCCCCGGTTTAGTTGCGCGATTGGTACTAGTATTAAACCTTTCACAAACTACATGAGTTTGTTTACCATACAAAAATCAGTCATTCAGAAACAAAAGGTCCCAAAATGACCCGTTTTGTTTCTTAGACCACGCTTCGGACCTTGCGCTACAGGAAGCTTAATTTCGAGAGTTTACAAACTTTCAGTGAATAGTAGCTCACAGGTCCCTTTTGTCTAAGGGAGCGAAGTGACCAATTAAAGGTAGTTTGTAAACTGAATGTATTTATAGGTATGTCATAATCCAATAGTTGGCCTCTGACGACTCTGGTACCATGTACCAGATATACCGAAGTGTGACGTATCACACTTCATGTAACCAGGGGTAAACTTGGGGTTACGTACCCCGTTATATCCTCTTCCACTTAGGTTCGGTTTACCGACCAATCAGAATGAGGATATGTACGTCACAAACTCTCATTCTCGAAGTCGAAATATATCGACTTGGCTGCGCGAACGCGGCGGAGACTCACTTTACAGTTAGACCCTCGAGCAGCACTTGAGCGCTCTTCTCCTCGGTCTCCATTTTGACCTTTAGCATGCCCCGTGGTACTGGGAAGAGCGGTGCGCCGGAGAGGCGCAAGCCGAAAGAACTAAGTCTCGCAGCAAAGGATCTGCACTCCAGGAGGCTTCTAAGGTGGGCCCGGAGGCGATCGGCTCATCTAATGACGCGACTGCGAGCAAGCGTGCAAGCAAGCGCCGCAGTCCGTTACCTTCGGTCTCTCCAGACAACCGTCCGAACCCGCGGTTCGCTGAACGTGAGCTCAATTTGGGCAGTGAGGACGAGACCGAGTTCGGGAGCACTCACGATGCTCCTGTGGTCTCCGTGGTGGGGCACACGAGCCTCATCATCCCGATACGCCATGCGTATCCGATCATATAGATCCGTTGTCACCCGTGTGATGTGGGCCAACTCGTAGTCTGGACGCCGAGAGAGGGCGTCCGCAAGCATGTTGAGCTTGCCCGGCTTAAACTCAACGCAGCAGCTATACTCCACGAAGAAGGACAGCTACCTCGTCATCCGTTGGGAGAGGTGAGGCAAATTAGTCGCCGTCCTCAGGGATGCGTGGTCTGTGTAGATTACAAAGAGCCTGCAGCCCGGTAGATCAACCCGAAACGTAACAATGGCATACGCCATTGCCAGGAGATCCTTGTCGTGAACAGGGTAGTTCCGCTCGGCTGCCTTGAGCTGCCTGGACTATAACGAGATGACCCGTTCATGTCCAGCCGTGTCGACCTGCAGCAGTGCACACCCGATGGCATAGTCGGAGGCATCACAGACGACACAAAACTGCTTCGTCTCGTCCGACAGGGCCAGGACAGGGACCTCTTGTAGACTGGACTTGATGCAGTCAAAGGCATCCTGGTGCTCTCGATATCGCTCTCCCGCATCAGGATCTGATAGTATCCGTCTACCAAATCCAGCGCACTGTACAATACGCTTCTGGCCATGTTGTTCAGCAGCACTTCCTTTCGTGGGATTGGTGTCTGGGCCGGCACCGACGCGTTGTTCAGCTTTTTTATTTTCGTGAGCTAGACGCCACTTCCCGTTCGACTTCCGAGTGCATAAGGTTTTCGTGAGCTAGACGCCACTTCCCGTTCGACTTCCGAGCGCATAAGGTTGACATCGGATCCTTGGGACCTTCGATGATCTCAGGACCCAAGCGCGTCTGACGCTGCTTGCTCAACCCTTCTAGGACGTCCTCGTCCAAGCTAGAGGAGGAATTCATCTCCTCCCGAGTGGCCTCTGGTCTTATGAGCACCATCTCGGCAGTCTCCCCAGCCTCGAGGTTGGCCGGGAAAGACTCGGCCGTCATTTCATCGAGGTTCAGTTTTGCTCTGCAACCTCTGGCAACGGATCCAGCTGAACACCAGATGTCTTGACTGGGAGATCGATCTCGCGATCGTAGATGTGACAACACCCTTCCACCGGCCGTGTCAGAAGATCCTGGGCCCCTGGAATCTGAGTCGTTTGAAGCGACGTCGTCGTCGCCGGCGACCGTGACCGTGACGTGGAGCTGTGTTACCCACGTCTGGGGATGTCGTGGTGCCGACATCCGAGGCACTCGATGCTTCGTGTGCTACTGTGTTACTCACACAGGAAGCTCATCCCGCGTCTCCCGCTCCGGTTATGGTCTGGGCGACCTCGTGTGACACTGTGATATCCACCCAAGAAGCGTATCCGACGTTCTCCGTTTCAGTGAGGTCTGGGCGACCGTATGTGGACCTCTGTTACCTACTTTGGAAACGCTATTACCAGCGCTCGTGGCAGCTGCACCTGTCTGCGGAACTATGATACCCGCTTGTGAACCTACGTTACCCACTTGGCCACTGCCCCCTGGCACCGCCACCATCGAAGCGTCTTCGGAGTCGTCATATACGTCAACGATAGCCAAGTATCTGCTGGATGCTTCGGTACCCTCGCAGCCATTGCTGGCGCCCCGGGTCCTGACAGAGCTGGGAACATGGCTCACCAATGCTCTGTCGGACTTTACAGAGCGGCTGGCGCCGATTTTCTTGCCTCGCCAGTCGATCCAGGGCTCGTGCTTATCGAGCCAGGGCATGCCCAGGATCAAACCGTAGGGATCCATGTCGAGAATAGAAACTGTTCTGGGCTGGCGAAGTCTTTAAACTTGACGGCCAGATTCATTTGGGTGTTGGAACAGTGACAACCTTCCCGTCAGTCAGCCGTACGGACACCGTCCCGCTGCCTTTGCTTTCTCTCTAAGTATCTAACAACGTGTTACTATTACGAGCAACCGTCTAGCGGCGTGCAAAGTTAGACGTCCCAGAATCGATCAAGATTCTAAAAGGGTAATCGTATCCCCGTTTACATCCGTGTACTACAAGCAGCCGCCGCTGCTCTTTGCCGATTCGGGTGTGCGAGGACGCTCCGGGGCTAAGTCCCCGTAGTACGCGCCACCCGCGCACCTATCACCAAGGACTAGGATTTTTCCCCAGTAGAACGCCCCGCCCCTACTGGTCTCCGGCGCTCCCTTGTCCCCGGGATTCTGGCTTCTGCCAGCGATCTTTGAAGACGGGCTTGGGGAAAGTCCGCCTGCGGTGTCTCTCTGTGGGACAGTCACGCTTGAAGTGGCCCAGCTTCCCGCAGCCGAAGAAGCGAATGTCGCGCTGCTCAGCGGACCCGAGTTCCATGGGAACTGGTCCGGTGGGGGTTGGCCCCACCAAAGTTCTGTACAGAGCCCCCTGGCCACGCTGAGGCCGGCGTGCGCGCCTGGCGATGGCCGTTCTATTTTTTAAGTATAACCTGAATCGCCTCTTCGAGGGTGCTTGACTGCACCCGGAACAGCTGAGTGCGCGCCTAGCTGTTTACAGCTACCATATATTGCTTAATCGCAACACCACATACTGAAACTAAGATGGGTTGATCCGGGCATGCAAGGGGGTGTGGCCTCCTTCGGAAGATCGCGGAATCCATACCTGAATTTATCCGACCTCCGACCCTATCGGACAGGTACCACAATAGTGGTACATGAAGTGGAAAAAGGCCAGCGGACTTTATTTGACAAGTAAAGTAATTTTGTGTAATCATTATGTTTGGAGGAAGATAGGCAAGATATGTCGTTCTGTACTGAATCTGTAGAGAGCCTGTTGTGTCTAGTTTATAGGCGGCTCAGAATCGCCTAAAACGGCCTGTGGGCTGAGAAAATCGAAAAAAAGCTGAAAACAAGCAAATTACACTAGAGAAGCATGTGCTCTCTAGCAGGCAAATAAAAAAATGAAGCTGAACTTGACAATCATCCGGATAAATTGACTGTCCGGATACTTGTTGGACATCGACAACCAGTCACTACTGAACGCATTTCATTGGGCAGCCATTTTCCAATGAAATTCTGCCGTTTGGCAGGCTAGAATCTCTCTATCAGTCGGCGATACACAGCCACACGTCGTACCCGACAATAAGGTCGAGGCCTCACTCGCTCTTTTTTCGACGCTACTGCGCAGACCTCTCAAATTGCACTGCTGCATGCAGCGTGTGCACACGGCGCCACGTCACCCCCCCCCCCCCCTCCAACCTCCCAATACGACAGTGTAGCTCAATGGATAGAGCGCAGGGTCTTGCCCTGAGAATGTTGGTTCGACTCCAACCGCTGTCATTCTGTGTTTTGTTTTATTGTTGTTTGCTTGGATTGTTAACTACCTCGAGTACGTCCTGTGTGTATCCAGGGGCGGGATCCCTAATTGCTGAGGTCTGGAGCAGGCGCTGGTGGCGCTCAATCTTGCTGTTCAGGACTCCCGCGCGATGGAGAGTGCGGAGGTGCTTGAGGACGGCGGCTGACCCGCGCGATGTGATCTTTCGCTCGGCTAAAAATGCAAGGACTGCTTCCTCCGCCCGTTTGCCCAAGTCGAGAACCTGATCGCGGTAGCCATGCGCTGCCGTGTCAAGTTCGAAGCCGTCGTCCAAGAAGAGTTTCATGAAGGCCACAAGCAGCTTGGCGTCCGACTTCTGCTGCTTTGAGATAGGTGCTTGCCACATCCTTGGCTCTTGCGCGTACCAAGCAAACCACGTAGCATGAAGGTGAGTGACTGAAGATCTGCGTTGCTTCTTCTTGGGTTCACTGACAGCTTCTTCTGCAGTGTGTATGTGGTGGCGCTTGTGTGTAGGCTTCATAGGATCGTTGTTCAGCTTGGCCTCGAGAGCGTCCATGCGCTGATCTTGGCGTTGAGTGTGCTCGATTAAATGGTTAATTACAGCGGCCTGGTGTCGAATTGTCTTCTGGTCGCTGGTGTCTTCGGTTTGCTTGCCGTCTTGCGAGGTTGGTTGTGCTTTGGTGTCGTTGCTTGATTTGTTGCAGGGTGATGCTACGGATACCAAGTGCGACGACCATCCGAGCAATTCTGCGATGGAGCAGCCACTGTGAAGGACGCATGCTTCGATGCGCTTGACGGCTGGAGCTTCAGGGCTCAGCTCCTTGAGCAAGGGGTAGTGGCGAAGCACACACGCGGTAAGAACATCAAGAACGGACTGGTTGACGTTGTGGCTTGTTGTCCCAAGGTCTTGGCAGGTAGCGAAGAGGATACGCTGAGCAGCTTCGACTTTGGTACGCGCCTGCGCGTCGAAGGACTTAAGCTTCTGGAGAAACACCGGTGCTTCAGCGTCGTGGCCGCTAAGTATCTTGCTGATCTTGTGGTCCTCTGCGCTGGTGTTGAAGATGTAGTTGAATCCTTTATTTGTTGTTGTCATGTTCCAGGCGCCGCGGTCGAAGATCCAGCGAGCCGTGAGCTGGCCACAAGCGTTCGCATGCTGAGCGCCGCCGCGACGAAACGAGTGGGACGTCAGCGCAACCGCGACACCTGCCGGTTTGGCGATGCGGTCCAGTACGCGGTTTACATGGGCAAAGATGGTCGGGATCGTGTGCAAGCCAGAAGTCGGAGCCGTCAGGCCTTGCGTCGTCGTCGGATGGTCGAGCATCTCCAACAACGGCACGTCAGGGGCCAGCTCGATGGCGGATTGACTTGGCTGCTCGGGCAGGTTGTCTATAACGTCTGCCGAGGGGGCTACCTGGGTAAGAAGCGCCAGCGCGACAGCGAGGAGGGGGCACGTGGCAAAGTCCGCGTCAGGGAAGATCGACAGGCCCTGCTCTTCGGATGTCTTCATACGGATGAAGCGAACGAAGAGTACCTTTCCCGCGTCGATGGACAAGTTCTGCTTCCGAAGATGCGCAAGGTCGGACGCTCGGCCGAACAGATACCACAGCAGGCATAGTAAGGCAGCGTCTTGGTAGTCACTTGAACAGCTAGCGTTAACATACAAATACATAAGCATTCTTTTTAAATCACCCTTTGAGCACGGTGGGGCTTTGGTGATGAAGCCACCACCATCTCGCTTCATACAAAAGTTGTCCAGTGTTTTACCCATTTTAAGCAACCGAGCCTCAAGTGCGGGTCTGTGCCGAGGGAACTGTTCGAGTAGCCATAGTTTAGCCTGCCGGTAGTATTGCATCGAAGTGTTTCTAGCCAACGGCTTGCCTTTTTTGCCCTCATTAAATGCAAGATACATACCAAACTTATCCATCACTGATACGAAACACTTTCCAGTCTCATCACGTTCAATGCAAGTTCGCACATACTCATCACTTACATTCTCCGTTTTTAGAAACTTCTTAAAAGTTGCCACTGCTGTTGCCTTGGCTCTTTTTGTGTTTCCACACTCTAGTTCCGCTAAGCCCATTGCTTCTGTCGGATAAATGCAAAATATGCAAGTGATACGATGTTGACTTGCCTAATATGTTGCGATACACATATTTTTCATATTGCTCCGACCCGATACGTCGGAATGGCTGGCTTACATGACTCACCTAACCTCGTACTGTCTTATTGGTCAAAAATACAAATTACCGGGATGTGACTGGACAAATATTTGCGCATAAATGATGATTGGCTTATTTATTCCATACAAAATTCAAGTTAGGTCGGATACATAGTCATATTCAACCATATCAGCAGTGAGCCACCGTCTTTGCCGGGCAAAACCAAGCAGGGCCTTGGCACGAACGATCTAAGTACAGAGGCCTGTCCTCCTTCTCCGGGAGCGTGGCGTCCAACGTAGTGACACCCCCGGCTTCGATATCGACCTTCGCATATTCGCCTCCACCGGAATGGATTACTACCGTCACATCCTTGCTGTCAACGCTCTCAAAATTAAGGTGGACAGCATCATCACCTGCGTGTGTGCAGGAGATATAGCTACCTATAAACGCTTCATCCGCTGCCGTGAGTCCCAAAGCGTCGTGTAGAGTTCCATCGTCAATTCTACCCACATAAGCAGTAGGTCCGCAAACCGGCTGCACGAATTGTGAGGCCATGCACGCAATACCTGTTGGGTCGATTGTTGAGAGTACAACCAGCCCCATATTCCCCACTAGCACAATCGTCTTCTGTGACGTCCTTGCCTTTGTCCGTCTTGCCCGTGTCAATAAGCTGGTCAACGATCACCCCGAATGTTTTTTTGAAGCAAGTCACGCGTCTCAAATGCCGCTGTTCTTGTCTTGGTGCCCACACGTTCGCTTATGAAGTTGTTCGTGACAATAGGGATATCACTCAGTACGATCGACGACTTGTACACCTTCACTCGGATGTCGTTTATCTCACTGCTCGCATTACGATATTTAAGTACAGCCTTGGTTACACGGTCAGTAAGACACTCGAGCTGCCAACCACAGCTCGCGTTCTTGGTGACCAGGTCTTCCAGCTCATCCACTGTCATCGAAGACTTGTTAGCAATACCGCTGCCCGTTAGTAAACTCATGACATTGGCTCCAGTTGAAATAATCTCGTCTCCATTGGTGATTGCCTGTTTCACGATACCTTCCACGATAACAAGAGCTGTATCCGCGAACTTTGCGTTCTTGGGGACTGGCACGCCAAGGCAAGTGCAAATGGCGACGGGGAGGTCATACGAAACGACATCATCCTGGTAAGCAATTGTAAGCATTTCAGCCGTGTCACCGATGTGAGCAAATGTTTGGCGGTACCAGAGGTAAGTGATAAAGCCTCGAATTACTTCCACGAGGTTACAAACGCACAGCACTGACCATCTGGCCACCTTGTACGCCACCAGAATATGTCCAAACACGCCACCCGTAGCATCATTTAAAGCCACCGCAACGACCGACCCGATCTTGGCAAGCAGCCGTCGCTCTTTGGAATACACTCTAAGCCACACGAAAGGGGGAACGACAAGGGACACCTCGCCACGCAGCCGTCGGCATCTTTGCTGTAGCCCAAAGGACAAATATTGGTGCTATCGAAGAGCATGGATTTCCGATAACAGGCTGTGTCACTGGACTTGCCAATTGTTGACCCCACCCATTTTCGATTTGTTGTACCCAAAGAGCCATTGCCCACGCCCAAATGATCACTAAGAAATACGTTCTTGGCTGTCTTTTGTGCCCAAATGATCACTAAGAAATACGTTCTTGGCTGTCTTTTGTGCCCAAATGGCACCAATTTGACCCACTTCGTCTCTGGCGCGACCGTTGAACCCACTCAACACGAATCGCTCAGGAGCTGTCGCAGTCCCGAACTTGTCCGTCTTGGCTCCACCCTGGATAATTTGCCCAGCAGTGGTAGTGAATTGATGATGAAGACACGCGTGTGTTTATCCTTCTTGGCCCAATGTGCTTCCATAGAAGTGATGTGCTTATCCGCAGCTAGCGTAATCGTCATATCAGTTCCACCTTGTCCTCCAAGATTTAATGCCACCTCGGCTGGTGTCGTAATCTACAATATCACAGCATCCACGCATTTGTTTGACCGGACCGTGATAGATCTGATCGTTTGTCCAAACTTAATCTCGTTGATATCCGAGAACGAGCTGCCGTGAGGACCTCCAAATAACTCGCCAAGTGCAATGTCGGTCTCGGAAGATACCTTAACAGTGTTGCTGGTTTCATTGACCGCAGCAATGCTCGACCACACGGCGCCAATAAGGTCCATTTTCTTCTCATATCGACCGAAAACCCCGACAAGCTGGTAGCCTTTTGGAGCCGTCACGGACCCTTTCTCCTTATATTGGGATGCTGCCGATGCCACATTGCCTTTGTTCGTGGGCAACTTCATGTAAAAGATGCGCGTGTGGGCCCTCTTCTCCCCCCAATAAACTTTCATCGAAGTGATGTACTCGCCACTTTCCAGAGCAAGCGTGTAATCGGTGTCATCGCTTCCTCCGTGAGTCAACGTCATCTCCACAGGCGGCGCAACTTGTACTGTAAGGCCGTCGCGACCCTCACCTGCTCGAATAGCGACCGAGCTGAAAACAGTTGGTCGGAGAACCGCTCGCCGGTGCGTTCCACCAAAGGAGTTACTCAGCTGACCAGCCCGTTTATTTGCCATGGTGCGCTCTTCCGACAGACTTCCAGGAATACCTTGGGGATCGACGGTGCCTGGCGAGTCCTTAACTGAAATAGAGGGAGGAGCATGAGTCGGAGCTGGCGTGACGAGATCAATGTGCGCCCAGTCAGCCCCCAGCTTATCGATCTCCTTGCCAACCATGCCGAAGAACCTGCCAATTAAAGGTCTTCTGGTGCAGTCACATTACTCTTGGCGTATGTCATCAATCTTCCCGACAGCGAGTTCCCCGCTGATGTGATCATATTCGCGTAGAAAATACGAGTGTGGCTCTCTTTCTTCTCCCAATGCACCATCATCGGCATGATGTACTCTTTGTCGCCAAGCTTAAGTACCTTTCGTTCATCTTCAGTTCCCCCATCTGCATCTTAGGATCAGAGATCTCCAGACTAATCCGATCAAGGCGCTTACCAGTGTAAATGGAGATTTGACTCACGGTTTGTCCAGAGTTGACAAATTTCTTGTCCGAAAAGTTCCGGCCGTGAGGTCCACCGAAGCTTTCGCTCAGTACGCCAGAGTCCTTGACACTGATTGCAGGAGCAGTAGGGGGTTCTGTTCCTGCTGTAGGCGCCGCCGCTGTTTCTGCCTTCTTGAAGGAGCCTTCGGTAGAACCCGAATGATCTTCAGTAGATGTGGTCGAGCCACTGGTTGCCTCCTGCTTAGGTGGGGTCCCACCAGAGCCAATACCATTGGATGAGGCCAGCAAAGCGTCTGCTGCAGACCCGGCCGCAGACTCAGAAGCAGCTTTCCCACTGCCGGATCTGTCTGCCGATGCAGGAGCCGGAGCTGGAGGAGCTGGATCCGGAAGGGCTTCAGCGGCAATTCGAGTCCAAATCGCACCCAGTTTGTCTATTTCGTCACCGTCTCCTCCGAAGAAGCCTCCAAGCTGGAAGCCTTTCGGAGCTGTCACTGTGCTCTTACCCTTCGTCTGCGAGCATCTCTCTACCGTGTTACCAGCGCTCGTTTCAAAACGCAAGAAGAAGATGCGCGTTCGATCTTTCTTCTCGCCCCAATAAGCTTCCGCGACGTAAGATATTCGTCCTTGGCGACCGTCAGAGTGATCGCCTTTCTGTCAGACCCACCATGGCCAAATGTGACTGCTTTTGGTCCCGGGACGTCCAGCGAAATTCCATCGACTCGTTTACCCGCGCGAATCATTATAGACCCAATTGTTTGACCTGCAGCGACTAACCCTTCGGCTGAGAATTCAGTGCCGTGAGGACCTCCAAAAGCCTCGACCAACCGAACTGATCCATCTGCCGAGAACGCCCCGGGCAGGGCCACGAGGGTAAGGTAGACGAATACATGCAGCATTGTTAGTACCCATGTGCGTGTCATGCCGCGGCACTGATCGTTTTGAAAAGATTAGACGTCGCTCTGGATGGGTAATCCTAAGGAGGGCCATTCCGGGGAGGGCCATTCTTAGAGAAAGGCACGTTAAACAAATGTCAAACCTTGCCAGAACCAGCAGGCTCACACTTTACTAAAATCAACTTAAAAAAGCGTGTCTGCCCAAAGAGCTGTGTCCGTTGCATACGCGAACTTAACAACACGCGCTCGTTCCATACTGAAGCCTAGTGGTAATTCGAGCGTGTCCGTCCCTTGGGAGCGTGTCCGTCCCATTAGAATACTTGTCTACCACCGTCAGTTTCTAATATTTTCTCTAGCCATATCTAAGATAGGTTAGGTGAATTTCCGAGGCCATACGAGGTCTGTTGCGCTAATTTTACCCGCTCACATTTCAATACGAAATGAACAACCCTCACAAACTTCCAGCACCAACGGCAGTTTCCTCCACAATGGCGTTTACAGCTTTGCTCTGCTCTGAATCGACAACCATTTCGTCAGGGGGTGAATCTAGTCGGTGTGAAATCCCAATTGGTTCTTCAGCTCTTCCGAATGCCAGTGGTTTGGAACTGGATCAATTGACCGTTGCAAATGCCGTGCCAGTAATCGTGAGGGACACTGTAGAGACTAAACCGCCTCCAAAGAAAACATACCCTACCGAGAAGGCCGCTTTAGCTGTGTTGCATCAATGGACTAAAGATCACGGAATCAATGTAGCTAAGAGACGAGTTTTCTGTAACGACGCGGTACCGAAGCAAGTTTGGAAAAGGGGCTTGACTGTGATCGTGCAGGAAAACCAAAATGTACTCAACACCTCACTGATGAGCAGCAACAACAACGCCCAATGAGAGGTTCAATGTGTTTAGGTCGCCCCATGAAAATAGTAGTCGCAGCAGCAGAGGAAGACAATCCTGGGGGCTCTTGGAGAATTGTTTAATCTCGAAATGGAAGCCGAATTCACAATAACTCCGCTTCTGATGATCGTCGCGTTCATCCACGTTGCAGTTGCATATGTGGAGATCGCGCCAATGGCATCTCTACAAGATCTAGTCAGTGCCCCGTTTGGTGTGGGGATCACCGCCGGATCTGTGTGCCAGTTTGATATAGGCTGACGCTGAATCTAGTGTAATTCCACAGGACGTAGTGAGCATGAGAAACGCACCTCGTCGTCGTGAGACAGCATCGCAAACCATGATGGAAGCTTTATTCAAACGGATGGATAAAGCTGAATTTTACTGTGGATATAAGGCGGATCCACAGCCCCAGCAACTGCTATACTTGATTTGGGTCACCCACGTACTGCGGCTCACTACAAAAGACATCCTGACATTCTCGGCATGGATTGTACCTACAAACCAAACAAGTACAAGTTGCCGTTGCTGAACATTAACGCGTTGACTGCTTTTAACACTGTACTACCTGTTGCCCAGTGTTGTCCGCCAAGGGAAAAGGAAGAGGACTACACCTGGCCAATGAGCACGCTGCGACGTTTTGGAGAAAATGGATGTCGCGTTTCCAAGTGTCACTCTTACAGATAGAGAACTGGCCTCGATAAACGCGGTGGATAACGTTTTCCCCGGTATTCCCTCTCTCCTATGAAGATGTCAAAACGAGTTGACGGAGCAGGAGACCAGGTGGGTCCCCAAGTTTGCTGACGGCTGCAACGGAAAGGAAGGCGCCTGAGGCGTACTCCTAAGCGGCTAAGTGAGCGATTTCGGGTCTGTGTTGGAGCGGCAGAGTCGGTGTAGCAGGTCAAGAGCTAGCTGGTGCTGAGGGCACGAGTGGCAACGAGAAGTCTTAGCGTAAGCTGAGCAAATGAGGAAGTCTTAGCGTAAGTTAAGCAGACGAGAAGTCTTTACGAAAGTAGAGCAAGACGAGTATGAGGTTGGTGCAGTGCAGCGAGTAGCCGTAGCACGATTAATAGAAAGTAGGAGTGGGCACGACAGTGGACGTTGCGGCGCAGGGATCAAGTGGATTCCTGTCGGCCATTGTACGAGTTTACGTTTCCTCATGCAGTTGACCGGAGGAAACGAACGACCGTAGCGCAGTACTGTGGTCATACGACCCGCGGACGAGATAATTGGCCCGCTTCATGGTGGTCATAGAGGGGCGGAGGAGAAAGTCCGAACGAGGATGGTGTTGCGCGAGCAAAGACGAAGACGGGGACTCAGAAAGTAGCTCGTGTCAAGACGAGAACTTCGTCGAATACTGGACGATCGGTGGGCAAGATCCTAGAAGCGACGAAGAGTGAAGACGCTCCAAGTGATGGAGAAGGCGACGAGAACGAGGCGACAGATTCGCAACCAGCATTATCGTCGGAGGCGACGACGGCGAAACGCACTGCGGCGTCTATGGTGGAGACGGCGGACGATCCAGAGGGAGCTACGATGCTGCGCGAGAGCAACTTTGGCGGTGAACAACCACCAACGGACCTGCAAGCCTCCGCAGTGACCACGAATATGAGTTTTAGCGAGGTAGCAGTGGCCGGAGACGCTGCAGCGGATGCCGGTGGCGTTGGTGATTGTCAAGAGGCTTCTCAAGCGGACGTAACGGCGATGGCAGTGGCCATTAATGAACTTTGGACGATGGTGCAGAGCATTCACGCTGCTCCAGCTGACGTTGAGCACGAGTATGAACCCGAACGCGGACACGGAAGACGGCATTATGCACGACACCGGAGTGACGACGCATTTGGAGGGCGACGTAGCTCTGGACGCCCGTGGTGATCACGATGGCACAGCAGCGACAGCGATCGTTTAAGCGATGAAGATGAACGGCGACGGCGTACAACGTCATGTAGGTCGGCGAGGTCCTCACGGCCACCTGACGGAGACGACAGCGGCGATGGGAGTGATGGCGATGCGACTTCGGAGGATTCTCCTAGTGAGAGCAGCTCCGAGGAGGAGAGCAGTTCAAGCAGCGACAGCGGTGATGCTGACGATGGCGATTGCGTGGCAGCCAGTGAGTCCGATCGATCGCACCACAGTGGTCGATGAGGACGACGAGAGCGACGTGAGCAGCACGGAAAACAAGAGCAACAAGATGAGCAGCCGAGACGGAGGGGCGTGAAGGATTTGGAGCTTCCCACGTTCACACCGCCACCAAAGGTGTCTGTGTCAACTTGGATCGACCGAGTTGATCTGGCCCTCAAAGGAGCAAAGGCGTCTGGACGAGGAAAGTGGACGGACCGCGCGCTCTACTTCATCATGGGGAACAAACAGATGGAGAATGCAGCATGGTGGTGGGTCAGCTACCAGAAAGCAAGCGACGATGGACTTACAAGAAGAAAGCGCTGCTGCGGCGTTATGGTGAGCGAATTGACAAGTCAGTAGCGGAATGGCGCGTCAACAGCAGGAGTATGTGGCCTGGAGAGACTTACGCCGATTATGCGGCGGTACTCCGGGAAATGGTCGGCAAAAACCGAGGGAGCGAGCGCGTCTTACTAGCTCAGGTTTACAGGTGCCTTGATAACACGACAAGGTAGTTGGTGCAGCAGAAATCAAAACCGAAGCCATTGGAGAAAGCTGTAGCCAAGGCTACGCAGATAGATGATCCTATGGAGAATGTGGCGTTAGGGATGACAAACACCGGACAGGCGTGGGCAACTGCACCCCGTCCATACCCGATCCCCATGGCGGTCAGACCATGGCGATTCCGGTCGTCGGCAGTGCAGGCCTGTCGTCCGGTATGGCGTCGATGGCGGGACACACCAGCGCGGCCGATGGCGAGGCAGGGAGCATGGCGCTCTTTACGAATCCGCAGGGGGTCTGGAACGACTACTCTGGGACTTGGGACGTGCCTCCTGGCCACGTCTGAAATCGGAAGTGTTGGGACGAGACGAAGAGCAGTCGAAAGAAGTCGCAGGGACAGCAGCAGTCAAACCGGAACACACAACGGAAGGAGCGACAGCAGCCAGATTCCGGCGGCGACGAGTCGGATGCGAAGCCTCCGCGCAAGAAGACAAAAGCGGCGGTGAAGCAGACGACGGGCGTGACGAGTCCAGAACCGGCGTCTCGACAGCACGAGCCATCGACGTGCTTCAGCTGTGGGGAAGTGGGGCATATGTCGTCAAGGTGTCCTACGGGTCCGAAGTGCTTTGCGTGCAACAAGTATGGCTACATTGCGCGTGATTGCACCGACAAGAAAGCGAAGAAGCGGAACGACGAGTACATGAGGAGCCGCGAAGAGAAGCCGAAACCGGCGGAAAACTAGGCGCGGGAGCAGTGAGGGGACTACAGAGTCCTCGACCCACTAGTAATCCCCAGCGATAGGTGAACTCCAAGCTGAGTGCGACGACAGAGGTGAACGGGGAGAGTACGGCGTCATTGACGACGTCGCGGACGGATGAGACGAGTGCAATGATAACGGCGGCGATGCCGGAAGAGGACGAGGCGAGCGTGACGTCGGTGGCAACACTGGCAACGGACGAGAATAGTGCAAGGAAAGGAGGAGTTTCTACTGTGCGAACGGTAGTGGCGCACATGAAGGACGACGAGGAGACGCGAGACACCGAGCGTGCCCAGGCGTACCTGACCACGGTGCGACCTGAAATGGCGTTGGATCGGTTTGTACGTGTACCGGAATATAGTAAAGATAAGAAAACGCAGAAAAGCTCAAGTGAACGACGATGGTCTGGAGAAGGCGAGCGACGTCGACCTGGGGAAGGCGCGGACGCAAGCGAGATCACGTGGGTGATGACGGTACCGGTGGTGGCGGACGACGAGGGAGACGACGTCACACGGGAGCGACGAGCAAGACGGAAGGCGCGTAAGGCGGCTAAACGCTTGCAAGCCAAACGAGCTGCAGGACGGCGACGCCGTCAGAAACGTGACGCCAACGAGGGACTGAAGTGCGTGTCTGACGAGCGCAAATTCGGGACGAGAAGTGCGCCATGCAGGCACTCAGTGATAGACGGGTGTCGCGTTGGGATGGCGAACGCGGTCGACAACGAAACAGCGCGTGAGCTTCGTGCAGCAACGAAGGTCGAGCGATGAAGAGTGCAAGACCGAGTCAAACGACGTGGTGTTCATCGGCACCGACGATGGACTGCCCACGGCGAACATGGAAGTTGACGGCGTACAAAGGAGCGTGAAGATGGATAGTGGAGCGAGGTATACAGGCGCCGGTACGGAATGGATGAAGTTCGGAGATCAGGTGCAACAGGATGCACCAGTCGCCTATGTGGAGGGCATTGGCGGCTTCTTATTAGACGTGATTGGTGTATGGCGCTTTGACATGCGCAACGTGTTCGGTGAAGTAATCACTGCGGACGCGTGCATCATATCGGGCTGTACGGACGAGTTCCTACTGGGTGTTGACTTCATGCGGAGCCATGGGGCTACAATGGACTTTTGCGACAATGAAATGCGGTATCGCGAGATCGGCAGACTGGTGGTTATCCCATTAGAAACTTACGACAAGAACGGTGGGGCCAAGGCCGCAGTCGTACGGATGGCACGGCGGATGCCATTGGGCGGAAGTGCAGTCACGCCGGTCGAAGTAGCGGTGACGGCAGAGGACGGTGAGCGTGGCACCTTCGTGCCCACGCATCACACTGGCTCAGTAATGTTAGCTGATACGGTAACTCACGTGCAGAACGGAAAGGTGTGGGTTCCGGCTATTAACTCTGGTAACGATGAAGTGAAGTTGCCTTCGAAGAAGCAGTTAGGAACGTGGATTCCGTTAGACGAGAGTATGACGGTGATAGGAGTTAATGGTGGTCTGCAGTGGGAAGTACTTGGTTGCGAGAACTGGACGACGTTGACCAGCCATTAGTTAACGAAGACGAGGTGAAAGCTGGTGAAGACGATGCGGAAAATCGGCAGTTGTTACTAAATTTACTGAGGGCGTACCGGAAAACGACCGAGAGTACGGGAGATTGCCCACCGGCAACCACGTTGAACATCGATCACCATATTGACACTGGAGATGCAGCTCCGATCATGCTGAAGCGACGACGAATGGCGCAAGTGGATGATCCAATTGTGGAGTCGAACGGGAAAAAGACGTTGAGTGCGGGCGTCATAAAGGGGGGTGACGGTGCGTGGGATTTTCCAGTTGTTCTGGCCAGGAAGAAAGACGGAGAAGTGCGGCTCTGCATTGATTACCGTATGCTCAACAAGATCACCAAGAAGGACGTGTACCCTCTTCCAAGGATCGACGAGACGTTGGAAGCTCTTGCAGGTGCGGTGTTGTTCACGACGTTAGACCTGAAGGCGGGCTACTGGCAGATTTGAGTTGCGGAGGTCGACGAAGCGAAGACGGCTTTCACGACGAAACAGGGCCTGTACCAGTTTGTCAGGATGCCGTTCGGGCTAACGAACGCTCCCTTCGACATTTCAACGGATGATGAGCAGTGTTTTGCGAGGACTTACGTGGCTGACTTGTTTGGTTTATCTCGCCGATATCGTGATTTTTACGCGCGGCGGCATTGAACGACATGTGGTTGACGTGGCATGCGTGCTCGAGCGACTAGAGGCGGCAGGATTGACGCTGAAGCTCAAGGAGTGCGTATTTGCAACACGTAAGATGGAATACTTGGGGCACGAGTTGGGTTCCGATGGTGTGCGGCCCTTGGGGCGACTAATTACGGCGGCGCGTGAGTTTTCAAAGCCTGTGGATGCAGCTGAAGTCAAGCTGTTCGTTCACTTGGCCGGGTATTATCGGCGCTTCATTGAAGGGTTTGGTGCGTTTATGGCGCCTATGACAAAGCTTTTACGTAAGGAGGTTGAGTGGAAATGGACGGAGACGAAGGAAGCGGCGTTTGAGCACGTGATGGCGATTCTCACGAGTAAGCCGTTGCTCATTTACCCGAACTTCAGGCTACCATTCCGCTTAGTGACTAATGCGAGTAAGAAAGGGTCTTGATGCCTGCTTGATGTAGGACTATGACAAGGGCTGGCAGCCCGTGGCGTATGCTAGCAAGGTGAACAGCGTTACCGAGGCGAACTACGGCACCACAGAGCTTGAGTGTTTCGCAGTTGTGTGGGCTATCAAGTCTTTCCGTCCCTTCTTGTACGGACGAACGTTTACTGTGGTGAGTGATCACTCTGCGCTGAAGTGGTTGATGTCCAGTCCGAATCTGACCGGCAAGTTACACAGGTGGGCATTAACCCTTCAGGAATATGAGTTCGAGGTAGAGTATCGTCCTGGCAGTACAAATGGCATGACCGATGCTTTATCAAGAGCGCCCGCGAAGGTGGCGGCAGCGGTTGGGTGTTGGCGTCGATCGAGAAGACGTACGGCGGACGGAAGCGAGGTGGAAGTGACGAGTAGTACGGTAGCTGACGAAGCAATAACCCCGACAACGGACGGCACGATGGCGACTACGACGGCCATTGAGGCGGCGTCGGAAACGATGGTGACCGGCACTCCGGGTGCTGAAGACGACGATTCGGGACTGGTGACAGCAACCCGAGTTGACACAGTACCGGACGACCAAGTGACTCCTACGGCGGAGACTCACGAGCTAGAGACGTCGACGACTAGGGCAGATGAGCATGTGGCGGCGACAGCGACGAATGAGGACGTGGCGGTGGCGGTAGCGGCGGTGGACTCGGCGACAGGTGCGCGACAGCCTGTGCGAGCAACGAAATCCAAGCCGGGGAAGGAGCGTGGCACAGGCGACACGTCGGCGACGACGGATGTGGCACGACCATTTACTAGAGCGGCTAGGTGGCAACAGGAGGCGGCGCAGCGGCTGGCGGAGACGCAACAATCAGAAGCACCGGGGCGAGACGCAGAAGACGTAACGATGCCGGTGTCATCGGGCCAGAGCCTGTGGGTAGACAGACTACAGGCGGTGGTGTGGCGGCGAGGTTGGCGACGGAGCCGACAACGGTGAGGACGAAGAAGGTAAGATACAAATGGACGGAAACGAAGAACTGAACGACGCGGGTGAGGCTCGACTGCACGAGGG
This sequence comes from Phytophthora betacei, assembly GCA_011320135.1. Classification (NCBI taxonomy): domain Eukaryota; phylum Oomycota; class Peronosporomycetes; order Peronosporales; family Peronosporaceae; genus Phytophthora; species Phytophthora betacei. The sequence continues at coordinate 861,078 of JAANHX010000432.1, forward strand.
TGTGGTGTCGAGGCTGCCAGTTATTCCAGAGACGCGAGGAGCGAATGGGGCGGCACGACGAGACGGTGAAGCGGAGAGTGGTGGCGGTCTATCAATGTGACCAAAGCGACACCACGTACGGTTCCAGTTGACGGTGGATCAGGAACAAGCGGCAGCGGCAAAGGGTGACGCTAAGGCACGACGCATGACGACATCGGAGACTCAGGTGACGGCGACGGCAGCAGCCGCGAGCAGTTGAACCGGCGGCTGTAACAGTGAGACGTCGAGGTATGAGTACAGCGAAGCAGCAAGGTGAAAGAGGCGCGGCTGTACCACGAGCGGGGCGAGCATCGACGACGACGGCGACGAGTAGCAGTGATACGGAGGAGCCTGTGTTCCGGAGACGTGGACCAGACGGCGTGCATAGTGCACACCAGTGGTTGAACGCTGCGTCGGCGGCATTAAAGGCACGGAAACGGGATCAAGCATGCGGGCAGTAACCACAGATGACGGACGGGTTGACCATCACGGCACAGCAACGAAGCCGGCTAGTGTAACGGGCGGTGGAGACGGGTGAGTACCGAGGCATGAAGACGGAGATTCGACACGAGCGAGTATTGGTGCGGACGGCGCAATGGCTACTGGTATTGCTGCCTCCAGAGTTGTGGTTCGTAGCATTCAAAGAGCATCACGATTTAGTGTGGGCTGACCACTTACGGGCGCCGCACACTTACGAGAGAATCGCACAGCGGTATTGGTGGCCGGACTTACGACGGGAGGTGAAACGCTGGGTGCGCGGATACCAAGAATGTGGCAGTCGCAAGGCCAAGTCACGAGAAGTTATTCCACCATTACGCAGTATTCGGGGCGGCGACGCGGAAGATCACTGGGCGCTTGATGTGGCAGGGCCGCTACCTGTCACTGGAGGCGGCAAACGATACGTGATCGCGGCCGTCGAGTATATGACTCTATACACAGTAGCTAAGGCGGTCAAACGGCATACGGCGGAGAATGTGGCACGGTTTCCTATGGAAGCAATTGTGTTGAGATTTGGTAGCTTTCGCGAGCTATTGACGGATGGAGCTCCCTATCTCACGGGGCAAGTGATTGAGCGGCTTGTAGTGCTGCTGCAAGCGCAACAAGTGAATCCTGTGCCATACAGACCTCAAATGATCGGTTTTGTCAAGAGGTTTCACCGTATGTGGAACGATTGCGTCTCTACGTACATGCAGGCAGACGCACAGGACGACTGGGCTACTTGGGTGTCCTTCGCAGTGTACGCATACAACTGAGGGCAGCACACGACGGTGGCGTTATCTCCAAATGAGCTGATGATGGGAAGACGATTACGAAGTCCGAACGACTTGCGAATTTAGAGCGGCGTGACGGAAGCCGGCGAGTTGACGGGCTACCATCGCCGATTGCTGGCAGCCATGCGAAGTAGTTACGAGGTGCGGAGCGTGCACGACGGCATGAACAGCTACGTCAGGGCCGGTATTATAACCAGAAAGTAAGGAATCGATAGTTTGTGGCAGGCGATCGCGCGTGGATGTGCAGGCCACCAAAAGGACCTAAAGCAACCAAGTTCGTACATCAATGGGTAGGACCGATGAAGATTATCGAGCCAGTGGGGTATGATAATTTCTTAATTGAGCGCGAGGATCAGAACGGATTGCCGGAGCGGTTTATTGCGCACGTGTCATTCCTGATCACGTACAATTATCGAGCGGATTTGTTAAAGCGAGCGGCGACAGACATCGCAGAGCAACTCGAGTATGAAGACCAGAACACGGAAGAAGGTGATGTCGAGGCAACAGGAACGGCTCATCGAGCAACGACGGCATCTGTACAGGCCGCAACGGGTGGCAACAGTAAGAAGCTTAAGGCGAGAACGACAGATGGAGAGGCTGCGTGGAGAAGCACGAGTGGTCTCCTGGTGGAAGTACGACGACGAAGGCGAAGGAACAAGGTAGGAAACTACGTACTTGAGTACGCACTGCAGCCGAAAGAACGGGGACAGCGAGTATTGGCAGACGATGAACTGTACTGGGTCTCAAGCGTGGAGTACGACGCGTTTCTCACTGCCGGCAGAGTCGTGGAAGACGCTGGGATGGAGGAAGGCGTGTAGCGGATCATGCGACGATATGTGCCACATGACGGAAGAGTCAGGTCGGGATCGGCCGAAAGAGTGTTACTCGGTCACGTCGGACCGAGGGGCATGGCGGACGAGTACGGCCGGACGAGCGGATACGAGTGCCCGGCTGGCGCTGAATTAGGTCGTGGCTTGTTGAAGCTCTGCCAGACGGTCGCCGTCAACGGCGAAGTGAGACTGGCGTGCGGCTGGCAGCGGATACCGAAAAAAAGCAGTCTGTTTGGATTTTGCGACGAAGAGCGCAGACGGTATCGCGTTTACGACGAAGGACGTAGACGAGTTAAAGTCTGCGACGGAGTACGCGGACGGTGAACGAGGAGACGGACGTGAGCGAGAAGACGGACGTGGGTATGAGACGGAAGTGAGCGAGTAGACTGAAACGTACGAGTCGTTTGGGAGCCTTGAGTACGAGGCCTGCGAAGGACCTGAGTCGACGGGAGACAAGGGGCTAACGTGGAAGGGGGACGACGCCGGAGGACCTACAAGGGCGACGAGTAGACGAGGTAGCAGTGGAGAGCGCTTGGCGCGGCATCGCGGGCGGCGAAGGCAGAGACCAAACGAGTTGACGGAGCAGGAGACCAGGTGGGTCCCCAAGTTTGCTGACGGCTGCAACGGAAAAGAAGGCGCCTGAGGCGTACGCCTAAGCGGCTAAGTGAGCGATTTCGGGTCTGTGCTGGAGCGGCAGAGTCGGTGTAGCAGGTCAAGAGCTAGCTGGTGCTGAGGGCACGAGTGGCAACGAGAAGTCTTAGCGTAAGCTGAGCAAATGAGGAAGTCTTAGCGTAAGTTAAGCAGACGAGAAGTCTTTACGAAAGTAGAGCAAGACGAGTATGAGGTTGGTGCAGTGCAGCGAGTAGCCGTAGCACGATTAATAGAAAGTAGGAGTGGGCACGACAGTGGACGTTGCGGCGCAGGGATCAAGTGGATTCCTGTCGGCCATTGTACGAGTTTACGTTTCCTCATGCAGCTGGCCGGAGGAAACGAACGACTGTAGCGCAGTACTGTGGTCATACGACCCGCGGACGAGATAATTGGCCCGCTTCCAAATTAAAGCCTGTAGTGTGCAATGCACACAATCAAGTATTAAAAAACCGCACAGATGATTGCGTGGCAACTATTAATACGATCAATCGTTTGATAAAAGTGGGGACTGGGAGTTGGGATCGGACCGTCCAATCAGACTTAAGTATGTAGGGTCAATTATAGTTCGTCCCGGTTGTGTGCTGTTACTGCTGAATGATATGGACCAGCTGCTGCAATCATCGGACGACGTGAGCTAAAATACACATTAGAAGATAAAATTGTTAGTACATCATTGGTTCTGCGCATTACCGTAACATTTACCTTTGATAGAAGGCAAATAATAAATATGGTGATGCTGCGAAAGGTACCCAACAAGCTCTGCACGAAACTCACACTCTCTTGTCCTGATTAAGTACCTTTCAGAAACTTGTATAAGACCGAGCGGTTTGACCCTGGTCTTTATAAAGTGGACCTTTAGTACAATTTGTCACATTTCAAGCCAGTGAAACTGAAAGTGTCGCATACTAATGCATTTTCCCCAAAGAATACGTGAAACTACATCCAGTGGACGCACCAAACAACGGAAACACCGTACAGTAAAATATGCTTCAGATGGTAACCAAGCCTATGGCATTATAAATTAGTTCTAAAATTTAAAAAAAAGATCGTTTTGAAACTATTTTGAAAATGCAATATATATCCCGAGAGAGAAGTTATTGTTTACGTCAAACAAGGTATTTATAGATACCTCGTTCTTCTTCTTATTCTATTCATAGTGTTTGTTTCTGTGTTTGGTTCACTCTCCAATTGTTTTGTAAATACCAATTAAGCCTAGCGTACAGTAGAGCGTCAAATAAAACAGAAACTGATTCACAGCATTTCACTTTATTGGGGCATCGAGATTTGTTTCTTTCATTGTTAAAACCGTCGTGTCGACCTGAATGGGTAAAATATCCACCCTTACGATGCGTACTACCTCCTGTCTACGTCGCATGTTTAAGATCATGCCAATTTCCGTACTCCTCGAAAAACTTCCACCTAATGCCGTTAACCTCCATGTCAGGCCCACCCAATTTAAAGTAAGTTTTTCTTGCGTCGTAACCTCTTGCTGCCAGTGTGTCGAAAACGCTCTCTCGTTTGACTGGGTCGAGAAGGATCTCCAGGAGTTTCGTGTTTGAAGCATTCTTCAGGTCAAAACCAAGAAGCTTGGCTAAGATTCCCCGATAAGCGGGATCAGACTTGTCGCTGTCGCCGTCAGCTCTGCCCAAATCCTTCTTGAAACCGGTCATTAACGACCTCCTCGCGGTGGTACAATCAGCTGTTCGGGTTTGAGAGGTAGCCGTCAGTCCAGTCGCTTCGTTCAGCAAGTTACTGGCCATACTTCCAACGAGTGTTGCCAAAAGAAAACGTCGCAGCAAGGTGGCTAACATTAGAGCGACGAAAACGTTCCAGGTACTTGACAGGATGTAGGTGAATTGTGAAATGGTCTCTAGCCTGGTACGCAACTGAAAAAAAATGATACAATACCTTCTTTTCACTAAGAATAGGTAAACATTCAGTACCGCATAGTCGTAGTCGTAAGGGTCGCTCATTCCTAAGGGTCACCTAAAATTGACCAATTAGATTGCATTATAAAAACAGACGAAACTGCTAATTTTAGAGGAAGCAGGATGTAAATTGTGGGTAGAAGTCTATCATCGTGCTCATGCCTCGACCTCGCATTAACGAGGGTGGTAGAAGCTCCCGGACTTACAGCAGGATTGCGGTGGACTATGCGCACAAGAAAGAGGTGCTGGACTTCCTTACACAGGGTCACAACCTTGACGAAACAATTGACCCCTTCTACGGTGAGCTTGTTCACAAGCCACGCAGGGCGAAAAAAAAGCAGATCAACAAGTGGATTAAGCAAACCGCCACCATTCATTCAGCATGTTCTTCTGGTCGAGGAACTCACCGGAATCTACGTCGTCTTGGAGATGCGACAGTTCTTCCTAGAAAGGTTGAAAGAGGGATCGTACGCTGGATCAGCGCCCTGCGTCGTGACGGTGCTCCTGTCTCGCGGTTAATGCTACGTATGCATGCAAAGGACTTGGCTGCTGACCACGGAATCGATACGACCAAATTTAGCGCCACGGATACTACGGATATTTCTACGTCGGCATAAGCTAGCACTACGAACACGAACACGACAAGGCCAAACTACTCCAGCTGATGCCAAGCAAGCTGTGGAGGCTTTTAGAGAGGAGGTGCTGAGGACAATGGTGGAAAAAAAGCTGTGTTAAACTCTACAACGCAGATCAAACAGGTAGCTCGCACTTTAGTTTTTTATTATTATTTCTATTGCTAATTGTTACTCTAAAGCCATTTTCTTTGAGTACATACCTCGGCAAACTATAACGCCCCGTGGCAGCAAAACAGTGTGGATTAAGTGCGGGAATAAAGAAAAGGTGAGGGCAACAGCAATGCTCCTTGGGGATTCTGACGGCTGCAAGTACCAGCCATTTATCATCTTCAAGAGTAATCCAGCTAAACGTGCCGATACACAGCTACCAAACAATAGTGAGCGAAATAGATTTGGCGTCACGGTGTGGAAGGAAGTGCTCCCCTTACAAGATATCCATCGGTGCAAAATTTATGGAAATCGAACGGCCTGGTGGAATTCCAAGTTGTCTCTCGAGTTTTTAAGATACCATTTTGCAAGTCGCGAAAATGTACACGAAAACGTCCTGCTTCTGTGGGACGACTTCAGCGGCCACTGGACCGATGAAGTTGTTGACTATGCTACAAGCATAAATGTCGTTCTACTCAAGGTCCCACCGCGCTACACGTATGTGTGTCAGCCGGCGGATATTGCTTGGAACCAACCCCTTAAAAGCCGACTACGTGTGCGCTGGATGAAGCTTTTGGAAATTCAACTAAGGTCGCTTAAAGCTCGGGAAGCAATTACACGGCAAAAACGCAACGATCTGGTAGAAAAAGTTAGGAAAACACACCTGACTCATTACCAAGGGGAAGCCCGTGCTGCTATAGAGGAAATGCGATCTCAGCTCGACGACAAACCCTTTAAACTCAATGCACCGGGGCGAACCACAATAACGGAGTGGATAACAGAGTCCTGGTACGAGCTTACGGCCACCAACATCTCTAGCGGTTTTCGAAAGGTGGGGTTATTGATGGATACACGTGTCGTCGAAGACGACGATACACATTCCTGCGACACAGAATCTACTGTGAAGAAGCTGCTTGGACTAAAACTTGTGGAGGCAACTATAGATTCGGACGACAACATTGAGGCGAGTGACAATAGCTGTGATACCGAGTAGATGTTGTTCTGCTATTGGATACAACGTTTTTAACTTTTTAGGCTTACTTTTATAAAATTACCTCACATCCTAAATAAAACAAGGCATTGACCATATGGCATCACCATCCTTCCAAATTTGTAGTGACCCTTACGACTACGATTATGCGGTAGACACATGTGAATCTGATGATGAGTGGGCCACATACTGCGAAGAGCCTGACTCTACCAAGTGTGCACTGTGCTTCGTCCGGCGTTAGTAATTTTGCGTAGCATCTCCAACGGGTGTACTTAGTGATATACAGACAACGACGGTGAAATCCGCCACCCTCTGAAAGCCATCCTCCATAGTAGTTCTTTTTTTGTTTTCGCGACAGGAAAATCCGTCGCACATTTTTATTGGTAGATAAAACGAATTAATTAGCAAAAAGCAAAGTTGAAAACCTCAACGTCTAGTGGCTGGCAGGCCGCTGTACTGTTGGGCGGTAGCTGGCAAACCAGGGCCGACGTTGTCTCGACAACAACATCAAGTCCTTCTTTTGAAACATGTGCGTCGAAGTTATCGAGTATAAGCACTGATAGTGCCTCGATCTCGAACTTGAGCAGCTCCCGTACATATATCGCCCACACTTTGGCATCCATAAAACTGCTCTCCTGCACTGAGTATACATGACCAACCGGATGTGTTAGTAGCTCCACGACTATCACACTATTTAATAAAGCAATTATATAAAATCAGCAAAATCAAAAGATATTACCGTGCTGCAAACCGCTGACATAGTCTCATAAACGCACTTAGACCCTTCTCACCGCTTTCCTTACCAGCAAGATACGTTTGAAGCCATCGCGTTTGCTGCTCTTTGAAATATTGAATCAGTAAATCTGTACAAATACTAAGCAACAAGCGATTTTAGGTCACAATGTAAAAAGTAAATTAATAAGAAGGCGGTTTACCCATTCTTCTCGTCGCACATCCTTCATAAAGGTTACCAAATCGTGAGAGAAGTGTATTAACGGCGCTGCACTCTGGCCCTTCAAGGTTTTGCTGGTTTGGGCACCCGCAAAGTCTTGGATGTTCTCTTTATCGTCTAGCCAGTCGCAAAGAGTCGTGCGAGGGATATTTAGTCTCTTTGATGCGGCTTGGCAGCTTCCTAACGACTCAGCAGTCGCGATTGCTTCGCGCTTGGTTAGAATTGTATAGGAGCGCTGAGGCGCCATTTCCAGAGTGATAGAAATTCTAACTATATGTGATATGCTACCCGTAGGAACCAGTCGATTCAATTTACTCTATCATTGGCTAAAATAAAAACTTGTTCAAATCTTTTATTTTGAACTTCAAGTGTTCGTGGCGGATTTGTATGGTATGGCGGATTTCACCGTCGTTGTCTGTAAGTGCAAAACACAAATGGTGATGCTGGGGCTCGAGGGTTCGCATGTCAATTAAATTGACAAAGATTGTTTTTCTTTTGTTGAGTTTAATTGCGACATAGCTGTTACTCAAATGTCAATTATACTCCTGTTGTAGGCCCTTGTAAGCGGACGGTCAGAAACTTTCACCAACACCGAACTCATGTAAAAACAAAACAGCTGTATCGCCCCAGGAGATGGTCTGACAAGAAAGAGGTATCGTTAATAATATAAATTGATTGGACGAGCTTCGTACAATTTAACTTATTTATTCATTTGCAAAATCGCTTCGTGAAATCGTGCGTTGTACAGATGATCCCTGGATGTGAATATTTATTCACGACACCGGAGAATACCACATCTTCAAAGCGACCAACTTCTAGCAATCACTATCAAGCCCGACACTGCTCTAACTATGATTGGGCGGCCACGATTTTTGCACCTATCGTTTCGTGGCTAAACGCAAAGGCTCGTCGCTACGCATTCTCCGCGCCTGCTTTGAGCCGCAGTATCTGCGACGCCGGCGACTCAGTAGATACGGTAATTTTTGCAAACATATTCGGAGGTGCTTACCTTGCTGAGGTTATTACTGCACCACTCGAATTAGAATTTGTTTTGCATCTATCCCAGCCTACGCATAGCAGTTAATAATACTTAGATGTATTAATACATAAATCGAAATACCGAGAAACTTTCAAATGGAATCTTTATCAAAAGGGGTCACAATTCTAACGGGGGGCCGCAAACCTTTTGGGAAGGTCGCAACTGACGAAATCTTATCGCTGCACATGATCCTCCAGCAGAAAAAGGCTTGAATGAGGCCGCAGTGCATGAGGCCAAGTGCCGCAAATTGTGCTCGTTTGCTTCTGTTGATGGTCGGCTCACAGTGCTTGAAGTAAATAATATTACTAAAACAGCATCAAACAAAATAATACTTACACCTCTAAGTACGAATAGCGAAAGCGGGGCATCTCTTGAGCACTTATAAGCTACATAATCCTTAAAACTGAAGAAGTTGTGGTCGCCCAAAAAATATTATCTCCTTTTTCGGGCTCTCAAAATGACGATACATTTGGGAGTGTTGTGACCTCAATATTTTTAAATGTTGAGAATCAAGTGCTATTTAAAAAGCCCTTGCTAAAAGCAATTGAATATAGTCTTACACTTTTTTCGATGGAAGTATGAACGAAATTCCAGTACCACAGCTCCGATTAGGTGCAAAAATCGATTGGCCAAGTTTAAGCTCGATTATCTCTATAACTCTAAATGGTTCGTAAGTATCATTTTGTTTGACGTTGTCTGAAGCATATTATGCTTTTGTGACAGAACAGTACTGCACCCCGTTTTCGCGCGGGTGGATTTGCAAATAAATCAGATTTTAGCATACAAATCATTAAAAATCATTGTTTATTTAAATTGAAGATCATCACATGCGGAAGTTTATCAAAGGTCCAATGGCGCGAAAACGGGGCAATGTATGTGTATGTAGGTGGTACAGGGTAGGCTTGGAAGGTTGCTACACGTTTGGGTCGGATTCAAATCACGTTAGACATTTTCCCTTCTGGATGGAGAACGAAAAATCCCGATTATGGGCCGATAATTCATAGTGGAGATACCCCATAAGCCCTATGCAAATGAGCATATCTTCAAAGTACTGTTATCAATATGTCATCTGTGATATTATCCGATATAACCAATGAAAAAGAGCAACGTAATGCAACAGAAATAGATTTTTGCATCTTACGTTTCCTGGCTGTGGCCACCCGGTCTCTGGATGCGCAGTTCTGTTGGCATAGCTCGGTCACTTGCACGGCGAACTTAGTCGTCGATGAACGTGGGCGGATAACTCAGAACTGCCTCGAGCAGCTTGTTTAGCGTCTCTATCTTGCGAGACAGCTCTCGCTTCACAGTTGCGGACGATGGACTCGATGCAGACACGACCGCAAGCGATTGATCAAGAGCCGTTGGTGGCATACAATCAAGTAAGAACCGAGACTACTCAGTCCGTTCTCGAACGACGAGTAGACGAAGTTCGTGAACGTGCCGCATCAACTCTATTGCAAATTGAAATACCTGGTCTCGAGTGCACCCAGGCGGGATTCTTTATTTTGAGAGGCGTGTTCTCTTCCTAACGTCGGGCCATTGGACAGGAAAGGAGTGCAAGATTACTGAGCTGTTCGGCCTCACCTATATTCCAAATATCAGCGACTGTGTTCCGCCGGAGAACGGTTGGGAGCAGCAATCGATGTGGTCGATACATCGTCCCGTCTGCGCATTCACTCGATGTATCCGGTTGGTTCGTCGGCACTGAATTCGTCCATGCAACTTTACCTGGCGGGTAACGGAGTAATTGGAGGACCCGTTTTGAGTTTGAATTGCGGGTTTTTTATAGGGGTTCTTCTTCACAGCAGTGAGAAGGGGTCCGATATGTGCTCTTTACCTGTCTGTTCGCCTTTGTGGCTGGAGATAGAACGAGAAAGGCAACGCTACCGGAATGCTCGCATTCGTGCTCTCACCACGTACAGCTCTAGTGGTACGTTCGAAGGCATTTTCGAGGTCCTGAACAACCTGTTGGTCCAGGTGACAACACTGGCGACGAATCTCAAGGACCTGCCCACGATCGTCCAAGATGTGATAGATAAGTGATCTGTTGCTGGTAGTCAACAAAATAAGAAAGCCATCAGTACTATTAAAGAAAAATTGTAAAAATGAAAAGTAACTTACAGCTCAGCATAAAAATTATCCGTAAATATTAGGGGTATTTTACGGAGAGTTAGGCAAATTGACATATCAATTTAAATAGATGGATATTGATATATTTGAATTACAAATGATACGAACCATTTGGAGTTTTCGAGATAAAGTCGGCCCTTCCGTTTTCGTACCTAACATACCATCAAAATGTTGATTGTGTATCTCGCACATGAAAACACACCGCTATTTTTCAATATCCGAAAATGGTAGATAATGTTTTCGGGATTTATTATAACTTTGACATTTCGAAGCCCACAATAACTTATAATACGCAGAAGACTTTGATTGGTTCTCTAAGGTAGGTTCCTAGCAGGGTCATTTAGTATCATGCTCCTGGAAGGGGTAAGGGATTACACACGGGATCATAATCCGAGTCTAACCAGGATCATGAAAACGGTCTCTCTGAAAGGTCGAAGTGAAACCACTCGCTGGCCCAGTGTATTAGATCGATGCAATATAGCATTTCCCAGCCAATAATGGAGACTTCCGCGCGCAATGAAGCGGTAGCTAGCGGTAAGTGGACAGCGCAACAAAAAGTGGAACGGAAACGTACTTTCCCTGCACCGACGTCAAACGACTACGCCGACTGGACAATGGATCAACTGAAGCTCGAATGCACAGCATGCAAGCTTTGTGTCGCCAAAAACACCAACAAAGCTGATCGAGTAACTATACTGAAGGGATACGACGGGTCCAAGTCGGCTATGGAGGTTTTACTCGAGAACCAACATCTGGACAAACGCGGTCAATCAAGTAGCGAAACTAATGCAGAGCGACGCTCAAACACTGTCCGTATCGGTTGCTCAACGTTCTGTTTTCGGAGGGGGGTTTCGACAGGTTTATCACATCTGGCGATGTCCTAACTCGGGCTGAGTTAGACGAAGGTGGACGGGTCTTCTGGAACAGTGTTTCTGAAGCGTTCAATACCAGCAACGCTGAATTTGACCGCTTCGTAAGCGACGACTCGCTCTTTGAAAGCATCGATTCGGTTCAACTAGTCGTCCACTCGGCCGCTAAGTTGAAGTCTATCTGGAAGGAATGCAGCAGTCGGTTCGCTGCTGTCGAAGAAAGGTGCAAGCGTTGTGGATCCCATTTACAATTCTGGGATTACTGTGAAGGGGATAGAGCTGCTATGTATGTGCACCTTTGGTGCGAGCAAGGTAGATCTGGTCGCGAATTTTGTGCGGCGAGTGTATACCAGGAAAACGAAGATGACGAATCTAACGAATCGCAGCCTGCTGCTATGAACAAACAATCGAGCAACCAACCGAAAACGCCACATAAACGATGATAGTCGAAGTAGCTCGATTCTGTTGTTGATCTGACGAAAGTAGTAGCAAAAAATTGGTGGAAGAAGAAATGAAAAGTATGAATTCCGAACTTACTGCAGAAACATCTGCTGTAGCTCGTTTAAAACGGAAAAAGATGGAGAGAGACGTTGCAGTTGAAAAATTCGCGGTCGTGGATGGGATGTTGATCCGCCAACGACAATCACTCTCGCTGTTGGACATGCAAATACATGAGCGAATTACGAAGGGAATGGACAATACCGATATTATGTAGCAAAGAAAAGCTGTTTTTCAGCGTTTACAGTCCATTTAAAGGCGATCGGAAGAGCTTCAAGATCAGATTATGGATAACTAGAATGAAATACATTATTTCTGGTAGATGCCGGTCTTGCCAGTTTGTATGTCTGGATTTGCTCTAGTATTACGGTGCGGAGTATGTGGCCATTCTGAATTGCCTCTGTTAGACTTTTTTTCTACAGTTGACATAGAGCCACAATCCTCTAAAGTATTGTATTCCCGCACAGCTGCACTAGTAAAGCCTCCACTATCCGGGTCTTGAATACGCTCATCGATGCAATAGTTGTGAAGTTTCATACAGGTCTTTATTACAAGCCATGTGTGCATGACATCAATGGCTAATGGCCTCTTAAATATTTGCCACCTGTTGACGAGAAGTCCAAAAGCCATCTCAATACGAATGCGCAGCTGAGAAATATAAAATTTGTAATCTGAATATGCTCTGGACTTGATTTCAGGCTTTGTGAATGGCACTAGTGCTGTAGAGTGCAACGAGTATGCGTTATCACCAATTATATAATATCCAAACGGTAATTTAGCGATTGCTGCACTTAAGGGCCACTTCTTAAAAGCAACACTGTCAGCCCCTTTTCCAGGAGAATTAAAACAATAACCCGTGAACCGACAAGCAGCATCACACATAGCTTGGACATTAATGCCATAGCATAAATAGTCTCCCGAAAAAAAGAAGAAGAAACAGAGGGAACCTCCGGGGCTTTAGTCCTGCAAAGCCACCCGTCCACACAACCAACGCACCCAGTCAATATGTTGACCTGCTGATATCTGCAAACGGAGAAGCTGCACACAGTATCGATTCATTATCGTAGACAGGGGCTGCTATTTGATACCCAGGGTGAGCACATATAGCCTCCATGATATCCACGACTCTTGAGTAGAACTCCGATTTACTAACTCCCGCAAGAGACCGAGTCGAATGAAATGAGCCCCCTGCTAGCCATGATATGGCTATCTGCACTTTATTAACGGGAGTGACGGGTGCGATACCAGTTCTGTTTCTCGACTTAACACCGTCGCACTCAAGCATAGACTTGAGAGTCTCTACCAGCTTCTTGAATGCCACAACTTCCATCCTATAGTAGCGCCTGAACTGCCCTTCTCGAAGCAAACGATCACGGTGGGCTTCCCAGTCAAGACGCTTTTATGGAACGACTTGAGCTCGGCGTCGTCGATATTCATTAGCTGCATTAAGAGTGGCCGCGCATACTACAAGCCTCGATATTTTCATTTGTTGGATGTGTGAGCTGTGATCTCATATGAGGGCATGATCCCGACTTGGGGTCATCGGAGCATTTTGGAAATCATATGTTTATTTTTATTATCCAATCAAGTTTCAGATGATGGGATCATGCGCCGAAGATGATCCCGCTAGGAACGGCCTAAAATAGCGATTATTTGATGCAGCCACCGCATAAAATCTAACCTTCGCGGTTGTGGGGTGACCAGAGCGCCCCAACTACGCACCTACACAGCTTCTCAGCAATATATTAATGCATCGACGATAAATATACAAGACAAATACAGCCGAAATTCAAATGCTAGGTTCTCTTTGCCTTAACTACAACCATCATCTAGTCTTTTTCTCCGACTGTAATGCAAATATTGTAAGGTAATAGCAGCCTGTAATTATCAGTAGCCACTACAGATCTAAACGACGTACATGCACAGAACTGGTCTGGGCTCTAGTCCGTGTACGCGACAATTGCCTTGTGATACAGTAACAACAGTATCAATGCGGTACAACGTTTTGTTTAGCGCTATTTGTCCAGTGTCCGTTTTAAAACCATAAGGCCTCTGCACCCACACCACAAGACTTACGTTCGGTGTGATCAATGCAAAGAAGGCGCACTAAGCCCCAGCATTTTTTTCTACCAGGAAGCTGTCAAAGAAAGTGAATTCGCTTTTGTTTGGTACACTTAGTTTGTATCAGTGTATATGCATGCAAAACCCTTTCCGCGGAGTAAAATTGGTGATGTTTATACAACTAGGTAGAAAGCTAAGACGTAATTATTTGAAACTTGTGGCATCGTTTCAAAATAGCTTGCTGTAAGTCACTCATCCGAATGATGTAACAAATAATAAGGTTTTGCTATTATTTCAACTAAATTTTGGCACTGTATCCAAGTTTATCCATATTTATTGTATTTATAAGTGGGATTAGACAAGATATATGATAAAGCATGGGGAAACGTTTTAAGTAAATCGCTACTACTCTGCCAATACTTGGTTTCTAGGCTCAAATGAAAGTTTAATACGTAGCCAACCGACCGTATTACATTGTTACATTTCAAATACTCAATGTAAATCACTCCACAGATTTGATTTTAAAAATAACGGAGTCCGCAAAAAGCAAAAGGTGTACATGTTGATATTAGAACAAATCAAGCAGAATATTCATTCGCTTTGTTCCTTGGTCAAATCCGCTACAGTACTAGCGTCCCACATATCGAGGTTAGCACGAAGGAGTTCCAGCTGCTCGAAGTTGGTGGGGTCCATGGAGCGGTGCTGCGGTGTCAGCACTAGCTTGCATTGGAAACATAGCCGTTCAACGATGTTGAAAGTTGGCGGTATCATCTTCATCAGAAGCATGTACCGTGTCATGCTTGGCGTCGCGTTGGGCTTCTTTCCTCCGCTTGTTAGAAGCTGCAAAGCGTAGCCTTTCTCTCTCTCTCTATTTGCGCTTCTTACCTGCTAATTGTGATGCTTCGAATCGTTTCGTTCCCAAAGTCTCCGCTGAAGACAGTAAAGAGTCCATTGATGACTATCACAATCGATGTCTTAAAACCCGGCTGGTGTACAATTTTCGTTGTGGCCTTCAGAGGTTGTCCCATAACAGGATAGTCAGCTACAAGTGCGTCAAACATCACTCGCATCTCGGCCATGTCCGTTTCGTCTCGCTCTAATTGTAGACAGATGCTTTCAACCTTTTCATATGCTCGAAAAGGTCAAGCAGTTTGCGGTGCTTTGCGCTAGTCGGGATAAGCTCTTTTACAGCTTCCATACTTTTAGTCTCAGTTCGGAATCGAATATACCGCTGCAACATTGTAAGCGTGGACAACCAGCGAGCCACGTTCCGCTTTACAGGAAGGAATTTTGTGTGTGTGTTTTTAAGCTCAGCGTAATTTTTTTTTCTCGTGGCGTAGCTCGACCGTAAGGTCGTTCACTTCGGAGAGCAGCAGCTCATGCGGGGCCAGATACTTGGTCACAGCAAGGTTGAGTCGGTGACTTGTACACCCAGCAAGTGGAACGCCCAACTTGTTCGCGACCGACTGGTGGGCGCTGCATCAGAAATATCACCGTGTCCTTTGTCCTGTCATAAACGTCGAGGGTATTTTCAAATCGTCGTACTGGTGGGTCTGCTATCTGGGATCCATCTTGAGAGGGTACAGACCCAGAAGAGGCACGCGAAGCTTACCATCTGCTTCGTAAACAGCAAAAGCGCGACATAGTGCACTCCAGCGTGTGACCATCCATCAAACATGAGGCCGAAGAGCGTTCATAATTTCTTCTCAAGCCTGTGACCGACTTCAATTGCCAGTCCTTTGAGACACTTCTTCACATCTTTCACAGTAACAGACCAAAGCTCTTGTTACAGTGTCTTCAATTTCGTGGATTGGCAAATTCCTCATGATAATCCACTGAGTCCACTGGAACAGATGACTAGCTTCGTCAGATACGAAGCCGTAATATTGCAGTGAGCGACTCGAACCGCTCTTGAATGAAGTGTGATACCCGCATGTTTCGCGTCCAGATGCGCCTTACCCTGTCCCTTCAACTTGCTTCCGCTCGTTACCGCAAATATTGCACGCCATCACTATCTTCAGTATCTCGTACAGTACGTCAATATTCATGGTTACACTACTGCAAGTTCTGGCCGGATACTCTACATCGCACAAATATGTCATCAAGCCTTCGCGAGTGCTGCAGCGCTTGGACTCGATCAGCCGTTCCTCTTTTTTTGCGCTGCTATTTAGGCAGCAACGACAATATAATGAATGTAGTGAGCGCTGAAAAGGGGGATGCGATGGAAAAGACGCAGAAGAAGGTGTCTACAGAGCGACGCTTTCGAAAAATTTAAATGTTGCAAGTACTTGGTAGCCAACATTGGCACCTTGTACTGTGCAAAAAATTGAGCGCTATCACAACTTGGCACGATCTATCCATTGCTTCCAGAGAGGAAGTTTTAGGGTCTGGTCAGCTATCACGGTGATACTGTTATAACAGACAGCTTCACCCAGCTCGAAAACAGCGTTTTGAGCGTAATCGTTTGAGCCCTGAAGCCTGTCAAGATCTTCCCCTGCGAATACGATATAATATTTTCTCTTAGCTTCGGTTTGCTACAGGCATGGGCTCCTGTTCTGGATCATGAACGTACCATTCCTCGTCATCGACGTTTCACAAGATTTACCCCGTCCTCTTCTAGGCCGACGATAGCGTTCAGCCAGAAGTCTACCGCTCCCTCCATCTCCGTGTAGTCTACCTCGGTAGCGGAAGCCAAGGCAACGGCAAGCGTGCTAGATCGGAAACTTCGTGCATCTTTTGTTCTGGTCGGTTTGCAGGGTCGACAGACATCTTCTGTCCTCTAAGCTTGCAGCCATCACTTTTCCCATGATTGCGCTCGCGGACCTCATTTCGAATGATGTCGATGAGTCGGGCTTTATCTAATGTTATCATTTTTATGCGCGGTGTCATTATCAACCGCAGCTCGCTAAAGTAGCGCTCGCACGTCGCAATGTTCACTGCGACCAACATGATCACTTTCGCTAGTTGAGGAAGCTTACTGCTCTTACCGTACCGCAAATCCGTAAATAATTAATCGCCCCATTCGGTTGATACTGGTCAGCGAAGTCAGTGTGCCTTTTCGAGGTAAATTTGTCCCGCAACTATTTGTGTATCCATTGTTGTTGAAATCAACACAGCGGTGGTAGTAATAATCAGCAGCCGCTGAGATACCTTAAGAATACAGTATTGTCGTGAGCTTGGATTAAGGCACGCGTATGGTTCACGTAGAGCAGGCCGAACGCGAGAAGTATTAACAGCTGCTCATAGCTCACCCTTCGCTTCTTCATCAATGGGACTAGATGAGAAATACATGGACTGGCAACAAGAGCAGCATGTATTCTTCCAAAGCACCGCACAACGTCTGTCATATTTCTGTAGTCGGTAGGGTGCATCCGACAGCGGCCGGATGACACACTCAGCATCGATTAAGTTTTCTCCAAAACAACGGGTCGCGAAAAACAGGTAGCGTTGCTGGGAATTCGACACGATATTCGTGAGCCTAATTATCTCTAGCGCCGATCTAACGCGAAGCAGGCTTGCAAAGCATGCCTATATGCTATTCCAGCGGGTCTCACACAGCATAATGCATTCCAGCGTTTTCCCGTCGATTGTTTAACGCGCTCGTTCGTCCGCACGAGCCACTTTGCCGATGCAATAATCACATTTGCCGTCGCAGAAGCTGTCTGATTCGTCACTGTCTTGAACACTGTCTTCAGAACGGCATTAGCCAAGTTGTTCACGCCATAAGCGAAACACCGTGAAAAACACGATATTTGTCCGTCTTACGGCCATTAGGTGTCTGGCCCTAGCGCATTGACCCGACTCATCAGTAACGACGGCACTAACAATCCATCCTAGTGCCAACGCTCTCAGAAGTGATCCCTCTATCGACTTGGATATGGTAATTCCGTGGGGCGCTGAGTCGGGAAGTAAATCAAATTGGACAGCAATACCAAACATGCAATGTTATCATAAAAGAAGGCGCCATTCAGGTATACGTCAGACATGTAGTTTAATTAGCTAACACTAGCCTCTTGCTTCTCTCACAGGCTCTCATTTGACGCAGTTTCTGCATTGTCCCAGTTTATTTTAAGAATACGGCCTCCAAGTTATTTTCTTGTAGGTAGCTCATAGCGCGGCTACATCCGTGCGAACAGCCTCTCACTTGAATCACGCTCGATGAAATAGTCTGGTAGCGTGCACTTAGCTTGAAACTCTAGAATATCACGCTCAAAGCTATGTTGCTCTTCCACAGACATAAAGAAATCACTCATCCGTTTATGCTGTTTTGCAGCGGTGCTACGCATAGCTTTAATTGAAGAGACAGACTGCGCTGACAAAATTGTAGGTAGGCTCGTAGCAACAGCATCCGTCCGATAGTTGGACAGAGCTTTAGATGACTGCGATAATCGTCGGCGCGATCTCGAATTAGCTCTGGCGTTGCCACCTTGCCTGTTGATACGCGCTACCTGGCATGTTTTGCTGACCCACCAGAGGTGCTTGTCGGATACGGCTCCATCCTTCTGGACAATGGGCACTTGGCTCTTGAAGAAATCACTATATGGACTCAAAGCCAATGTATGAACAGCCAGGAAAGTTGGAGACTGTGATCCTGGCCCCAGGCTGGGGCGAAAAACGAGCCGTACTGTGCGAAGTTTCCTTAGATCGAAAGGGTCTTCAAATACGCTTAAGAAACAACGCGTAATAAGATTATAAGCCACATTTTTATCGACTCTTTACCAACGTTCCAACGCGTATAAACGCTTTCGTTAATTCGTCCGTTGCCAACACTGATGTCCATGCCTCGTTGACCTGCTTCGACGTTTCGGCGCCGTCAATTTAACGGTGTCAAAGCGAGCACCCATAGTGTCGTAGCGTATCTCAAACATCATCCGCATGTTCGCATCATCCCACGACACAGCGGCAGAATTTGCGCCCTGCCTGCGAAGGCGCCTTGCCCTTGAATTGTCGAGCTGGCTTCAGGTGGAGTCACCGTGCTTCCTATGGTGAGCGCCTAGCGAAAGGCATGGACTGCAGCTTGTGGCTACCGTCCGATAAGTGAGATAATACATTTGTTTTACATTATATCATTCTTGACGGGCACGAAAACTAGTGGCCATTGTACGGACAAAGTGGGGTGAAAAAATTAAAGAGAACAACGATGCCTGCGTTTTTTTTTACATCCTTCATCATGAAATATTGCCAGTCGCTCACAATAGTTTCGTACTTAATCGCATTTATTACAATTCTCAATCGAACACGTCAGTTCAGCAAAATCAATCAAACCCAAAATGAGTGCGCTTCGTCTCGCCTTCTGGCGGAAGCCGCTACACGTGGAGACGTCCTCTCACTCCGTGCAGGAATCCGATAATGCGCCGGAGATGGAGCGGACGCTTGGTCTCTTCGACCTCATCATGATCGGCATCGGAGGCACTGTCGGCTCGGGCGTCTTTGCCACTGCCGGACTCATCGCCAGCAGTTACGCGGGTCCAGCCGCCACTTTATCGTGGTTATTAGCTGGTATCGGCTGTCTATTGAGCGGTCTGAGCTTCATGGAGCTCGCGTGTCTGATCCCCAGCGCCGGCAGCTCATATGCGTATGCTTACCACGCTCTAGGAGAGCTCCCGGCCCTGATCGCCGGCTTCTTATTAACACTTGAGTACGGCGTCTCTAGTGCCGGTGGAGCGCGCAGTTGGAGCGACAAACTAACGCAATGGATGGACTCCCAATTGGGCGTGCAAGGTCCCGACTGGATGAAGCCCAAAGACTCGACAATCGACCTCTATGCGGGGCTGTTAATGACCGGTATCACGGCGATTGTCCTTTGTGGCATGCAGACCGGGAAACTGGTCGTGAATGTGGTGACAATGACGAAAATCACGGTCGTCATGTTTATTATCGTGTTTGGACTGGCAAATTTTAGTGTCGACAAAATATCCCCTTTTGTACCTGACCAAAGTGTCGTCGAAGTGCATGGCAAAGAAACAGTTGCCTTTGGCTGGCCTGGGGTGTTGCTAGGTGCGAGTGCCAGTTTTTATGGCTACATTGGGTACGACGAGGTCTGTTGCCTTGCGGGAGAGGCAAAAGATCCCGCGAGGAACATCCCTCGCGCAGTGGTGGGGACGATCATTGGAGCTGCCACGTTGAGTATTTTAGCGACGTTTGCGCTTGTGGGGATGCAAAAGTATACAGAGATCGACGCAGAGGAGTCGTATGGCAATGCCTTCACCAGTGTAGGGATGGATTGGGCAGCTTCTTTCGTTGCAACAGGAGAAGTATTGACTATGCCGATCACGTCGTTCATCGGCTTTATGGCGCAACCGCGTGTGCAATACGCCATGGCAAAGGATGGATTGTTGCCGGCTGTATTCTCCAAGGTGGATTCCAAAGGAAACTTCTTCCGGGGGACACTATTATGTGGCACTGTGGTCACTTTACTCGCGGTCTTCGTCCCTTTCCATGTGCTTTGGAACTTCATCTCACTCGGCATCTTGGTCGCATTTAACCTCACTAACGGATCTTTGCTGTTGGTTCGAGTGTCGGGCAGTTCTAAAACAGAGGGAAGTGATGGAAAGCAGTCTCAAGGTGCCATGATTGCGGGATATCTCGTGTCTTCGCTCGTCGCAGCTTTCCATTGGCAGAAAGGTGTCGTTGCGAGTGTCCCGCTCTCTGCAACATCTGATATCTCATATTTTGATAGCTACATGCGCACAGTTGGCCCGTTTGTCGCTGCGCTCTTCACGGTGATTGCTATTGGTCTCATGTTTGCATTAAGTGACGCGGAAAAGAAACAAACTGTGGCGTCAGCTGCAGCAAAAGAAAAGAGTAAAGAGCAAAACGGGGCAGTTGAGATCGTTCTGACTGCTAAGAAACAGGACAATTGCAAGCCTGGTTGTCGCCACCGAAGTCGCTCTTTAGAAGACGAGGAAGACGGTGTTAGAGAGGAAGATGATGAACCTAAAGACAAGGATCGACCCCTTTCTACAGTGGCCAGTGAGAGCGACGAAGACACGATTGAACCGTCCAGCAGCAACCTCGACGAAGAGACGGAAGAGTCAACATTTCGAGCACCTTTCGTGCCGTTTGCTCCTTGTGTGGCGATCTTCTTTAACTGGTTTCTATTCGCCCAAATGGACGGCATGAGTGTCCTACTCATCCTCTTGTGGCTGCTGCTAGCTGTGGTTGTTTACTTCAGCTACAGTCGCCACCAAAGTCTTGCCTTTCAGCAGACGCAATACCACCAACTCGCACAGCAATAACAGGCAACAATCAAGTGAGAGCAAGTGTATTGAGATATCCATGTCAACCTCGTTTTAAAGACCTCCTGCGATGCCAAGGTGAAGTTGCTGTTGACGTTGTTGCTGGGCAACATGAAGCGTGTTAAGTTCCTGTAACGTGCGGAAACAATCTTGCTTAAGGTGCTCGTAGTCGACTTCTCGGGACTTGGAGTCGATGTATTCCTTCAAGTGGAAAATGTTTTGCTCGTGATGACGCAACTTCTGCTCCAGTGCGTCCAAGTTCTTGGCAGTCTCTTGCTGGGCCGTCTCGTGCACCAGATTTTCCAGTTGCGTACTCAGCGATGTGACCTGTTGCCGCATGGCATCTCGACGGCCAATGTATTGCTTCTTTAAACGCAATAAATGCTGTTTAGTCTGTGCGTGCACTTCTTGTAGCGCATCGATTTTCCCGAATTCCGTCATGTCTGTCGTCATAGTGTCCATCTTCTGCAACAGACTACTGAGTTCCAATGCAATCTTGGCGTCCAATGTATTGACCTTATCGAGCTCAGCATGACGCTTCTGGAGCTCCATAGTCAAACGCTGTTTCGTCGTGACAGACGACTCGAGTTGTCGCTCTTTAAACGTCAAGTCGCCGCGCATTTCTTCGAGGTTGGCAGCGTTCGTACCGGGCAATTTATCCTCCTTGGCCATACCGGCTGAGATGTGTTCCAGCAACTGTACAATCACTCCTTGAGTTGCACGTTGGGCTTGCATCTCGGCTTCTTTTTTTGCTGGAAATTGTTCTAAAAACGTCGACATCTCCTTGTCTTTAGCGAACAAGGCTTCGTATTTGTGTGCTGGGTCGCTCCCACTGGCACGTTCGTCCAGTTCGCTCTGAACGTCAGCCACCACCTTGGTTAGCTCCTGTTTCTCGGCTGCTGCGGACTGCAATACGCCCTCTAGAGCCTCCATCTTTGCCTTATCGTCCTTCACTTTAGCAAGAAGATCAGCACGAGCTTCATTTGGGTCCATCTGCGCCGTCTTGGCGTCTTCAGCCGCCGCGTCGCGCTCCTTCTGGAGCCGGCGGGCTTGACGCTCCAGAGCTTCGTACTCGTCCCGGTAGCGGTCGGAGCTCAGCTCGGCTTCTTTCTGATGGATAGCATGCATGACCAGTTCCAGTTCCTGGGATCGAGCTTCGATCTCCACCTCACTCTGATGGTGTTCCTCTAATAATTCCTTATAACGTTGCAGTTTCTGTGGAGCTAACTGGTTAATCTTGTCCTGATGTTTACCGTGGATTTCCGTCATCTCCGTCTCCATGTTGCGCACACTTTTCTCTTGCTCTTTGTGCATTAAGAAGACCCGATCCACGTCTTCCGCTTCTTTGGCGTTGCGTTGATGTAGTTGCTCTTGCACCTGACGGATCTCGGCCGGGTCGGTGGCACTGCGCATCTTGTCCATAGCCAGGTTATAGTCGGCTAGTTGGCCTTCCAAGTCACGCACTTCGAGCGCCATTTTCTCGTATTTACGTTCCAGCTGAGCACATTGCGCTTTATCCTTAGCGTCCTGCTCAATTTCTCTCTGTAGCTTCTCGATCTCGCTCGTGATCTCCGCGGTCTTACTGTGGAGTTTCCCCTTAAAGAACGACGCATCTTGTACCTGTCGACCCGGTCCGGCACTGCCGACACGCATCCCCATCATACCTTGTTGAGTTACGGGTCTATCGGAGACGTTCACCTCCGTATTAAGACTAATGCCGTATCCGGCGGTTTGACCAGGTGTAGCGGGTACTTGTTGCCCCGTTCCTAGTCTCCCGGTTAGAGGCCGACCACCTGAAGCGGAGGTGAGCATCCCACGCTGTCCCGTTCCCGGACGTGCTCCAGTGATGGGGTTGAGACCCTGACCCGTTCCAGGGCGACCGGATGGCAATCCTCCGACAGGTGCAAGGCCACCGCCCGTGCCAGGACGTTGACCAGAACTTGTTCCAGGACGACTCATGAAGAAAAAAATAGGTGCTGTGCTTGGTACGTAGGTGGATTGGAGAGTGACTCTTTACGAAGTGTCGGTTCAAGATCCTTTTCATATTAATGAGATCCTTTTCATATTAATGATTTTTAAATGATTTTTAAAGGGGTTAAAAATAGCAATTACACCCATTTCGAAGTTGAAGATAAAATTTTAATTTGATTGCATCCATGATAAATGTAAACCTAACTTTTTTGTTAGCTGTTACTAGCGGCTGTTACCAGTACTTTCGGTGTGTTAGTGGGCCCCATAAAACTAGGTTACAATAAACGAATAACGGTTTATTTAATACATTTTTTTTAATGGTACTGTAGTAAGTGATTGTCAAGTGGTATTTGCGAGATGTGCCCAAATCCAATTTGTTTTAGAAAAAAATACCTGAAATAGGTCATTTAAATGTCTGCCCCCCCCCAACCCACCCATCCATTATTCTCAATAAAAACCGTACTATTTCTACTGTATTTTTTTATTCTAGATCCACCCCTGGCAGTAGAAATAATAAAAGTGTTGCATTTGCAGCTATTAGCTAGTATGGGGGGACAGTCGTTTTGAATTTAAATACGGTTTTGAATCGTTGCTAGAAAAGAGTGAAATGTTGGCCTTTTCACAATTATTTTTTAGTAAGTCACTGCTAACTGTCCTGATTTTATTGCTTCCAGTGGGCGGGCTATCCGCGCCAAGAACAGCTACCCTAATTTCAAATTAAGTCGTTTATAAGCTGGGTAGCTGTGAAACTGTAAGCCAAAATATAACTTCGATGTGCAGAAGTATTAAAAAAGCAGAGCTCATCAACAGCTCTACAAAATATAGAGAAGCCCCTTCAGGCGTCTCTATGAAGACCAGGAGTCGACAGGCTTACAAAAATGAGTCTGTTTAGATAGCTAGAATTGGTGGACTTTGGACACAGGGGGCATACGTGAGTTGAAGTCTGCGGTCCCACCGGCCTCTGCAATAAGATCCGTCAGGCTGTTCAGCAGATAAAGCACCAGTTTACTGTAGCGATGCACTGCACGCACGTCATTTCAAAGTAATCGTAAATTTACTATTACTTTTACGTAAAACCCATGCGTATCCTGAGATCGGTATCGGTATTCAGGTATTCGTGGAAGCATATACTACTAGTAGTTGCAGAATCGCTAACTAGATAAATCCGGACCATCTCCTCAGCCTGACAATGCTGTGCGTCTTAAAGTGGAGCGACAACTAAGGTCTGAGCGGCGGATAAGAAGCACTTTCTAATGCGAGGAAGCGTACGGCAAAGCAGTTAGGTTGTCCGTGAAATTTTATCAATCGTGGGCATTGGTTGTATAGCATCAACCAAGACGAAGAGGGGTACATGTCTAAGTACACATGATGCTGTTAACTATTCTCTTGCATCATCTAGAGCAGTATGTACATGTATAGGAGGGTCTCCATAAATCGGTTCTGAAAGTTCGGCTCAAACTTCGAACATCCCCCGGCCCCACAGGATGGTAGGCAATAAAGCTTGCGCTAACGAGTGCAGAGTATCTCGTTGATGACTGCGAGTCTGCTGTGTCACTGACCATGCTCGAGCAAGCTGCAATTTTATTTTTGGCTTTTTGCTTTAGCTTGGAATTTGGTGAGGTCTTCGAGATCTGTTCGTCGTTTTGGTGTATAGAATATGTCGAGGTCGCAATGGCTGATCTGCTGTCGTCAGCAAGGCTGAAGGCGTGGAATACAACGCAGATTCCAACGGATCGACATCGCTCAGGCAGGCTGACACCAGCGTCGATGTGGTTTAATTCGTAGTCGGCGAGACGAAGATACAAGCAAGCAGCTCATAGTGGGAGCTCTGGCTGATCTCTACGTATAGGATCTTCCTCAACACGTCATGAACTGCGACGTCGATCCTGTAATCGTAATCAGCAAGATGGCGCATGCTTTTGCATAAGTTACGAAAGATACGAAGAGAGTTAGCTGGATACGAAAGCCTGAAAGTTTAAACAAAAGACCCACACAAGTGCTTAAAGCTTGAGGACGGCAGCGACCTTGATGAGCACAGTACTGTAGCCATCCGATTCAGCCGACTACGCTTCCAGCTCTAGTAACTGCAATAGAACTTCCAAGATAATCGTAGCCGACGCTGCGAGCTGGCCATCGCTGTTGTATCGGCATCATCAGATACCCTCCACAAGCCCAAGCCGGACTATCAGGATATTCTGTCGTGCCGTATCGTCGCCCAGCTGCCTATACTTCCGAATAGAATATGCTATGTTCGACAGCAGATATACCGATTTACGAGCTCGAAGCCACGTACGAGGCAGGACGACTTCGACTGCTTGTGGTTGCGTAAGATTTCGCAGCTTAGCAGCTTCACAGTGCAAAGGCGAGACTGCACTGTAAATTTGGTTCCAACACAACATTTCGCAAGCCAAGGTCGAATTGCATCTAACAGCTGGCTTGATATGTCTACAGGCCAAGGTTTTCGATTAGAGCTTTGTATCAAGGCCATGCTGCCGATCAAATATTGAAGCGTTGACGTTGTCGTATCATTAGACATTAAATTGCTCGAATAACTCGTAGCCAACGTCATTAAACCTCGGCGCGCTATCGAGAGGGCACTATCCTCACCCAGAATTTTTCTGACGTTGTACTTGGTAAGTGTAACCAAAAGAAAAAACGTGAAAAGTCGCACAGAAAGACATGGTGCTGCTTCTGCATAAAACTAAACGTCTTCATGAAGACGGAGAATTTGCAGCGGGAACTGATGGCTGTTGCGGTTTGACAGAAGTGCAATCTATGCGCTCCATTACCGCCTCGAAACTGTAAAAAAGGGTACAGCATCTCGATCAGCAAGTGAGCAAGCTCCTCGGCTTGATTGGACCGAGACACATCTCAACTCGTCGCCATAATGCTTGCTCTTTATAGGAGTTGCCAAGAAGTCGAACGCCTTTGTTGTCATCAGAGATCCTACGCAGCGGTGTACAAGTCGAACAACGTATTGAGAAGCACTAAGCTGAACATCTTGTGTCTTTGGTAATCGCAACAAAACATTGCGAGCCACCGACCCAATCTCTTCACGCCCTAAGCGTTTTTCAATTTCGACTTCCGCATACCAATAATGGTACATAAAGCCCATTGTTGTACATCTGCGTCGTTTGGGTACTCTTGCGCCGTCTCAATTAGCCCACATTGATCCCAAAAATCCTATTGGCCTCGCATCTAGCGCTAATGTGTTTCCTCCGTTAGCATCACGATTCGCTCCACCTCTTCACGAGCATGTTCCTAACGGTCTCGGGCGTCACAAAATATTGTCACCACGTTAGGGCTACCTTGTTCTTCTCTTTTTGTAGCTGAACCTGAAGATCTGCGTACATTGCGCGTTTCATTGCTAGTGTATATCTCAAACTTTGAACCTGGTCACTCGCTTCACGATCAACATTGTTAGTTACTCGAAGCGTTTGCCATTCTTTCAATGCACAATGTTCGCAGGCAATCAGCAACATTGTCGAGTGAGCTTTCGCAAATGTACCTTTTTAAAAAGGATCCACTGCTGCTTGGTGGTTGTCAAGCAATCGTGCTTCTTCTTGTCGTTCAGCTTCCAGCTTTGCTCGCCGTGGTGCCAACATACACTTGTCGAGCCGTGTGTGTGTTCCGACACAATATTGCGCTGTAATACAACCAACAAACATGTGTCAAACATTCAATTCTATGCAACATGTTGATAGCTATTAGCTTACCAGATTGGGGACGCTCATCCAGGCCCCCATTGGTAACATGAATATCATCATTTCCTCTTGATTGAACAGGCAGGCTGGACCCGACTTTATTTGTAAGATCGATCTTTACCCCGAAGTCAAGTAGAAGCCTTGCGCAGGCAATACATCCATGTTGCACACACAGATCCAACCTCTTATCATCGAGGAATTTTAATGATTCAGCTACTCCTTACTGATTTTGCTGCATGACACACCAATTAGGCTATTTTCGGGAATACGCTATTTCCAAATTAGCACACACAAACATTTTTTAGTCTGAAAGTTGACACATCAGACTTTGTTGCGTCTGCGCTGCTCGAACACCGCCGAGCTATTCCCACCTACCGCGCCAGAAAGAGGGAGGCCGCGCAAGCAACACCGGTGCTTATGTGGCTAATGCAGTAAAACAGTTTTGACGCCATCAAGTCTTCAGTTTCATTCGAAAGAAATAGCGCTATGATTCACGCCCCGTAAAGAGACGCAAAGAAGAAAGGACCGTAAACGTCGAGCCATAAAATTCCTGCCTCCTTGTACCAATAGTATTGCTACAGGTGCTTCTTTAGTACATCCAAGCGCATCCACTCGAGCTAGGTAAAAACATGTTTTAATTTAGTTGCATTTTCTATTTTCACAGTAAAAACAAAAGCTATTTTATAAAAATTGTGTAACCCAAACAAACCTACAGTAGCCAATGGCTATAAATGAGTTTTACTGGGAATTCCGAAGAATGAGGGATGGACAGCCCTCAACGGATTTATACCACGGTACTTGACCTCGGATAACATTCGTACGACATTCGAGAGAATAATGCAGTGCAGTGCATCAATACCAGTGCATTCATTATCACGGTACAGTTCGGCACTATGTGTGTGTCCGTTAGTATAGTATGTGTGTGTCAGTATAACCGGCAAGCATCGTTCACACCAGAGAAGGAGTACATAGGGGGAGGTTCAAGTCTGTTGAACCCATCTCTGTTGAAAGTAACCAACAGAGGGACTTACAGAGATGGCACCGAAACATCAACAACCGCTCTCAACTCATACAGCTCCGTGGTACGCTGTACCACCTAGTATTTTGACTGGACACTGCCACTTGCAAACAGGACGATCAATAAGCGGCGAAGCCGATCTTGACGCGGCCACCGCTCTCTCGACGCCAGAGAGGATCACAACGTACTCGACCTCAACCACACGAAAGAAGTTTGTGTGGTCTGAGGGGATGCTTAAGTGCCTTCTGTCTCTGCGCCTTGATGCGATGGCCCCCTCCTTCACTGGTAGACGATCATCTTGAAGGTGGCGGATGTGCACCGTAGATAGCGCGGGCACCAGCCACAAAACTGTTCAATTCCACGCACAGAATCCCCACAAGCATGCACGTGTAGACCAAATAGCCGTATATGGCTCTCTGTAGGGACGTTCATCGTGTGAAGCAGCTACAGCTGCAGCGACGGCCACGCATTCTTCGCCGCTGTCATTTTGGGCTGCCAAACATGTACATGTGAAATGTAATAACAGAGCACCTTGGGACTGAGCAGAGGTCGCGGAGGTGACCTGAGTGAACAGATATGGCAACAGCGGACTGACCAAAAGGATCGCTGTTTATTTTCAGCAGAGGTGACCGATAAAAGATTTGAAACTTTCCCTATGGGAATAAGTTGTGGGTCATAACACGTAAGATCCATTCTCAGCCGGACTGTGCGGGCGCATCGCATGATTCTGTACGCTGCGGGCGCATCGCACGATTCTGTGCGTCCAAATTTGGTCTTACTATCAAGAATGATTTGATTAGACATTACCAATTCCAGTCGTTGAGCCGACGGTGCGCAAGAAGTTCTAGCAGACTTCTGGAGAGTAAGATATCGATGATCGAATGTTTTGTGGACTTATCATAATGACGTGGCTGTACCTGGCATATACTTCTCTGTCCCATAAATTTATACTTTTTTATGTATGTAACACACGAAAATGTAACAATGATCCCATTGGCTGATATCGTGCTTCGTCCCATATTGGATGACATTTTCCTCTGATTTGATACAAATCGACTTAACAAGCAGTAAACCTCATATATTTGAGCGCCTATTATCGAATGTTACACACGTCGATCCTGATTATACTGGTGTGTGTGTATAGAATCGCCATATGGGAATAAGCTATTACTGCAAGTTTTGTGAAATTTCGCTAGTAAACCTACGAACGCCGAAAAATAACAGAATTCCCTTCAAATATGAGCTCGCATTCATGGCGTTATTTACTCGCTACTCGCTGTTATGAAGCCACACAAACCATAACGAATAACACGCTGACTCAAGCTTTCGAATAAGGGTTCTTAGACTTTTATAAAGCTCATATTGGTAGTGCTACTTTCAAAAAACCAAAATTCCTATAATTTGGTGGGACAGAGAAGTAATAGATTCTAATGTGGCTTAAGGCAAGCCTGGTGCCTACTCCAGGAAACCTCAACAGTTAAACTTGGACCGAAATGGTCAGCCTCCACTTCTACCGCCTCTGATCAGTTCTTCTCACGCTGCTTACCAATAAATAGGCTCGCAACAGCCCGATAATGAGTCGGTATTGCTTCCCGGTGAGACAGGCTCCTGTGGCGAAACCTCTATTAGAAGTGTCAGCGCTTTTAGGCACACACAACGCTGGACTTGGCTGGCCTCCTTGAAGAAGACTCGGATAGCTCAGAGGAGAGTCTCATATTAGTGAGCTCTAACAAAACCGATCAATCCGATAAATTGACAGCCACATCCGCTCAAAGCAAGGACTCTTCAGAGACAGAGCCCCAGAATTACGAAACATGGTTCGCGAAAGATATTCGAAAGGAATGTACACGTAGAGGGCTACGACTCAAGACAACGATGCGCAAGAAGGAGCGCATTGAGGCGCTGAAACGTTTCGACGCTGCTACCACCGTAAACCGTGAAAAGCTGCCGGATGATGATCTCTAGCAGACAGCCCCACAAGGAGATGCAAATCGTAGCAAACATTGTATGTTTCGCCTGTGAAACATTCTCTTTAGTGATGACTTCGTACTACGATTTTGTAGAACAGATACCGAATTTACTATTTTAATTTAAAGGAAATAAACTATTGTTCTGGCGCGCTTTAAGGTGATACGGCTACACGAGCAGAGCTGGACAGTAAACACGTTAGTGAGATGAGTCACGTTTGGTCCGAAATTGAAACTGCTTTTGTTGGTGAGTGTCCTGACGACCATGAACGAAATACGATGGAATTCAATGACGACGATAGCTTTGTCGGAATCAACCCTAATATGGCTTTAAAGGACCACTCTGCCAAGAAGCTGTTGTCAATGTGGAAGGGAGTCAACAAAAACTACATAAATGCGGAGGCCACGATTCGTTCGTCGGGGCAGAATGAAAATGACTTCAGAAACTTCGTCAACGGCCGCCGAGATGCATTGTATCTGCGCAAATGGCTTCAGGTGCGGAAGCGCTTATTTGATTCCTATAATTTTCAATAGAAAAACGAACGCTTAACAAACAGAAAAGACCAGGTTTGACCAATTTCGTCAAAGGTGGTTTATTTTCCAAGGACGGGTTCGACACACCCGAACTCAAAATATCATTGAGGGTACAGGTAAAATCAACATCAAGCTCCCCCCCTCCAAACGTAGATCGCACGAGGCGTTAGAGTCAATGACGTCATCCTTCAAGGCTTATGTCAGAGATCGCCGAGATGAAGCTGGACGTGAAACTTGCAGTGGGACATAGCAGCAGCAATCGCAATTTATATGATTGATGGCTGACACCCGGCTCGGATATCCGACGTCGACAAGAAACTAACACAATGCGATGATCACGAGTCTTCAGAGGCACTGATGCTCGAAGAAGATCGCTCGATCCTGTTGGATGAAATACTGCAATTGATAAACGACTGCGAGATACAGATGGTCAGTAAAAAAATACCGAACGAATGAATCGATGCATAAAACAAATAATAAGATCGACTTCATTAAATTGGGCACCTCATTATCATAATACAATAAAGTATCTTGACGTCGAGCGATATTATAAATTGCTCGGTGCAAGTTGTTGGATTCAATGTGCTGCATGACAACGACTCGAGCCACCTCATTCATTAGCTCCACCGACTCACCCCTTCTGTTTTAAAATGCGTGTGAGCGTGGGATAAATCGCTGCTACCAATCCATGTACGCAGCTACTGGCGCATTGCTTTGATCTATTTTCGTGCAACAGCGGGGCTCTCTGTTGCATGTTGATTAATGCGAAAGTTGTGTAGACGAAAGCAAGCGTGGATCAGGTGGGGACAGTTTGCGAGTCGAACACAAAGATGTTTAGATGAAATTCTCCACTTATTGACGAGTAAATCAAATGCCATTTCTATACGTGCTCGGCATTGACTAAGGTAAACGTTAGAGCTGTCTCTGTCAGATCGCCCATTTGGCTGCGCTTGATTAAACGGCGTTAAAACAACGCTTGTCTGTAAATAAGCATTATCAGCCACGACGAACTAAGGACCTCGGATGCGGGACAGAGTCTGGCTCAGTGATTACTGCGTAAAAGCTACATCATCATTTCTTCCTCCTGGAGCACGACAAGCCATTATCGTAAACCGACATAAGTAATCGCAGCAAGCTTGCCCATTTATGCCGTAGCGCTGGCACTGTAGTGCCCGGAAAAGAACGCAGCAACCTGACCACACGCCATGGCTTGTGGAATCCTAATGGGGCACAGCCATCCATCGATTGCGCCAATACAACCCGGGATAGCTCCCCCTGTACTGATTGAGCGAAAACCGGCAGCACTCATCTCCCTTTCGTCGTTCGTTGTAGGAAAGTGTAGCGATAATTGGTCACAATTATTGATAGCTTGAATTACCGCGTGCACGATACGATAAATGTCCGCTATGCTCGTTCCAGCAATTACGCTGATATGGTGGTAGCTGCCTCCAGCAAGCCAATTTACACAAGTTTGAAGCATGGCTGCTGGAAACACAGGAGGCTCGCCTAGCGCAAGGCTTGCGGACTGAATGGGGTCTACAGACTGATTAAATCTAATATAGCCAAGTAATCGCTCGAATCCACCCGAACCCATCCTGTATTACTGCTTGAACTCGTCCTCAAGCAACAAACACTGAATGTGAAGGCCCCACTGCAAACGCGCTCGAACCACTAGCATATCATTACTTGCAAAGCTCATATGCTTAGCTATGGCCATGAGCATCGGTACAATCACTGCGCAAAATTCTCTTGACTCCTGATCTGCCTGCATGTTGCTGTCGCTGAAAAAATTAATGCATGAGCCACTGACTCGCATGTATTTTTATCTTCAATATCGAAGGCTCTGTGATTGGTCAGTCCTCATTTCATAAACCTAGCTACACTGTGCGTCCTCTTCGCCGCATGCATGGAAATGGACGCATCACACCTTGTTCTGGGCTCCGAAGCACGCGAACCAGATAGCCAATAGCCAATCAGGAAGCTGGATTTGGACGCATGCGGCCGAATGAACTGGATGAGAATGGACCTAAGCTACAAAGCAGATATGACTAGAAAAAATCTGAGTCTAGTAAAAAGAAGCTTAACGAACCTAAGAACGAATCGCGATTTTGGGGGCACAATAGTGTTTTGTGCGTACTTTACGCGTCCAAACATCTAATTCCTGAGAAGTTATGCTGACCTCAAAACGTTTTCTCTATTCTCGGACACCAAAATAGCGGCGTAGTTTGAGCGATTGCGACCTTAATATGTTTTCACTCTGGCATTGTTTGAAATATTTGGTTAAAACAATCGAAAGGAGAGTTTTTCAGCTTTAATTGTGCGAAAATAAAAATAAAAATAATGATGCTCAACCACTACGTAAATTGACAATTTCTAGCCATTCCATTATTATGACCACACAAAAGTAATAGTAAATTAATATAAAGTGTACAATGCTTGACCAAAACAGTGGGGAGTTACTGACATACAACTATCGATTGTGCTAGCTACTATCATTGTCATACATTATACTTGAGCTGCGTAAGGTCCTTGATGGCCGATTTATTGCTGACCATGTGATGGATTGCGAATTGCAGCACGTTTACACAGCTCCCGCATCTAAAGCTCTGACATATCTAAACAGCAATTTCTGACGTTAGAAATTGATCGAGTTAAGGCCACTAACGTTTGTGGCCGATTTAACCTGGCGCGGAGTGTATCACGAAATGATAAAGTGTTATATAATTATAATTAAAAGGACAAAACACTTTTCGGGGAGTCTCCTTGCGGCACAGCAGCTCATGCAGCAACTTAGCGAAGAGCTGCTAGTATGGTTGTAGAGGGCTAATTCAGGGATACATTTATATATACATTCACAGGAGCATACCAAGACTATGGTCATCAACTTATTGTCCTTTTTTGTCCTTAAATTGTTCTTGTTGGGGTTAAAATCAATTCTGGAACGGTAGTCACCGAGGAACTTCTTGACGTTTTTGTTGCAGTAGCTCTATCCAGAAAGGTCTCAAAAGTTCTGCAAGCTGCATCGAAGTGAGCCAGGGTGCGACAATTAGCGTGCAGCCTTGGGGGTGGCTTGAAGGAAGGATTCCTTCCTGGCTGGCACATCTTGAAAGGATTCCTTCCGAGGTCTGTTGGGCATCGGCAGTGTGATGAAGCGGTTAAAGCTGGAGGAGGCCAACTTGTGCCTACTTTGGCTCCCATTATTACGAGTGTCACATTCAATCGCCCCCATTATCATAAGGGACGAGGCTTCAGAAAATATTAACGCAGAGAAACAAGCTCACTTTCCAATTTGACAGCAACCACAACAAATACTTTCGAAGTGATGAGCACGACGAACCCGTTAGGATCTGCGACTGCATTGGAGGCAGCACGGACTCTGGCTGAAACTGCGAAAGCTCAGGCAGAGGCAGCAGAAGCTGAAGCGCAAGTGGTTCAAGCCCAAGCAGAAGCTGCTCTAGCTCTAATGGAGGCAGCGCGAGCTCAGGCGGAGAGTGCGCGCGCTCGAGCTGCGGCGTCCCAAACCCTTGCACAGTGGTCGAGAACTCAAGCGACGACTGCCCAGGCGCTCGCGGACAAGCTGGCGGGCTAAGATGAAGGAGTAATTCTGTTGACATCAAGCCATTTTCTTCAATACAATCAAAAGATCCGCTTTCCATTAAATTTGGTGCTGGAGTATTTGCAGATCCTACGCGAAGTGAAAGCACTTCAACGTTGCGTATCTTTTCGCCACAATTCAATTCTGAATCGTCTTCTGTCGGTGCGTGTCAATAATAATCCAATGTTTAAATTGCACATCCTGTACGAAATAATAGTGTCATGAATCTTTTAGCTGAGCTAAAACCTTTAAAGTATTATAGGCCTGTCTAAACTGTAGTCAGTTTAGGAGGAAAGAAAGAAAACATTTGGACAAAAATGTCGATCGATCCGTCACTCGTAGATCGACGGCGCAGAACGCAAGCGACGCTCTCCTCTTCTTTATCAACTTTCCCTCCTTCTCAACATGACCAAGAAGGTGCTGTGCATGAACCCAGGTCCCATCGAGTTTGAGCCTCGTGTGCTCAAGCAGTTCGCCATGGAAGGCATCTCGCACGTGGACAAGACAGTGATCGAAGTCTTCGGCCAGTGTCTGGAGAAGATGCGCAAGGTCTTCCTGGCCGCAGACGGCCAGCCGCTCATCGTGGCAGGTTCCGGTACACTCGGATGGGACATGGTGGGCGCTAACCTCATCAACAAGGGCGACGACGTGCTTATTGTCAACAACGGTACTGCTAAAAGCTACACAATTGTAAATAATCTACCCGATATCTAAGTGGTATGCTACAGGCTACTTCGGCGACAACTTGGCCGAGTGTCTTGAGCGCTACGGTGCCAAAGCCACCCACCTCCTTAGCAAGGTAACGCGACACACCTTCATATCTTATATACAAACGCTAACTACTGTATTTTAAACTGCAGCTTGGCTCCCAACCTTCAATTGCAGAGCTGGAGAGTGCGTTAACAAGCGGCAAGAGCTTCAAAGTGGTGACAATCACGCACGTGGACACGTCTACTGGTGTTCGTGCCCACGTGAAGGAGTTTGCGGCAGCGATCCGTCGTCTCCAACCGGATGCTGTCATTGTAGTGGACGGCGTGTGTGCCACTGGTGGCGAGGAGACTCGTATGAAGCAATGGGACCTGGACGTGGTGCTCACGGGCTCTCAGAAGTGCTTCGGCGTCCCTGCCGGTCTCAGTCTCCTGGTCATCCGTCCTCGTGCTCTACAGCTCTTTGAGAAGAACACGTCGACTGTCAAATACTACGTGGACTGGCGTAACTGGCTGCCTATTATGAAGAACTACGAGGCTCGTCAGCCCAGTTACTTTGCCACTCCGTCCGTGAATCACTTATTCGCACTTAACGAGGCGATGGACATTATGCTCGAGAATGGCGGCATGGAACAACGCTTTAAAGAGCACCAACTCATTGGAGATGCTCTTAAAGACGCTATGAAGACACTGGGCTGTTCTCTGGTGACTGCAGACGACTGTGGCGCCAACACGTTGACATGTGTGCGTTATCCGGCCGGTATGGGCGCTGCCGACTTCCTTCCGAAGGTCGTGAAGCGTGGTGTGTCACTCGCTGGAGGGCTCCACAAGGCCATTAAGACGGAATACTTCCGTATTGGCCACATGGGCCCAAGTACGCGTCGTCTGGATCATATTTTGAAGACCGTGGAGGCTATTGAGGGCGCGTTCATCGAGTGTGGACACAAGGTGGCGCAACCGGGCAAGGCGGTGAAGGACCTTAAGAAGAAGCTTCAAGCCACGATCCCAGTGCACCCGGCGTGCGGCTATGGGTCAGTGTACCATGGCTGTCCCGTGCCCCCGAAGTGCCAAGTGTACTCGATCGGTACCGTTGTCATTGCGTTTGCTGCTGGTCTCCTCATCTCACAGTTGAAGAGCAAAATCTAGAAGAACTGGAAGTAGGCTGAAAAGGAAGTCACTGTCGGAACATTGTTCGTGATGGCGAGTCTTTGCGGGGTAACTTTTCCGTTCTAAGGGGAAGAAGACGGACCCGCGTACATACCGCGCCTACATGATGAATGTTTCGTTTAAAAATACACTTACTGACATTTAATAGACCCGCGCGGTGACTAAAATACGTTTTTCAGACTCAAAATAACAACGGAAGTAACAAATGCTACTCGCTGATTGTGATATCTTCAATGTTTGCTATGGATATACACGGACAATTAGCTACCTAAATAGTCCTGTGAAATGTGCCTCCTGTTTTTCCAGATGAAATAAAGCGCCAGGCGTATTAACCCTATCGTTACCAGAAAGATACATTAGGTATCTTTTTAGGTTGGCTTTACTGAAATCAAGACACCTTATTGTCATATTTCTTTCCTCCGCGCTAATCGTCGCCCATGTTTCGCCCAATCGCAGCTTAGAAAGCGATGTTTTAGAAAGCAAATGTACCCACGCAGTTGTGCCGATACCTTGTCCTATTGTGTCTCGTGGGGTACTGCAGAGAAACTGGCAACCAACGCCACTATCAAACCCGCGGCACATTCACAACACATTCTGTAGCACAATTATACTCGAAGAAAGATCTGATGTAAGCACTACAGCCGCTTTCTCAAGGCGCCCATCGTGTCACCATGATCGCTTTCACCACGCATCCCCGCCAGCAACAAGATAAGGAAAGCTGTCCTCGCTGCGGTATCTTAGGAACATGGGAGTTCGTCGCTATGGTAGTGGGTACTTAGCAATGACGCAGAAATGCCGCCAGCATGTATAACTCTCGCTCCTCTCTCTTCAGGCTGCAGGCGGCTATCGGCACGCCTACGACCACGAGTAGCACGGAAAGGTCCGCGATTTGGTTACTGCTGTTTGCCAAACTGCATTTGGTGTGCGACTACAGGCTGCTGAGGGCCAGCTTATTCTTCATGCCGTGCGTGTGTCGATAATTGCTGAGTTTGCTGAAGAATAAAGTCCCGCCAAGATGAAGAGCTCAGGTGTTTTCGCAGAAGCCGCGACGAGAACGCCGCATGGAGAAAGAAGAACAGCGCTACAGAAGAATAGATGCCAGTCGCCCGTATAGAAAGAGAAGCTCATAGCCTAAGGACTCGTTGTGCTGGGGAGTTCTCGCCCTTGGCGATCCAGAAATGAACTGTACTGACTACTGATGCGTCGATAGCGCTACCCATAACCGGATAATGAAGTTCATGGACCGTAAAACACAACCGAAGCTTGAGGTGTGGATCCCTGGTTTTAGAAACCGGTTCTATGTAGAATCGCATGACGACAGATGAAAAAAAATATGCATTATCCGTCACAGTTACTATTGATAGGTATCTTCGCTCGACGAAGCTCTTTCAAGAACGGGGCCTGTGCTTTATAGATCGATGAAGACCTTTTCAGGTTTCCGTCGACTGTGTAAACTTGCTTTGGTAAGTAAAAGAAGTGATACTTCTGCCAGCATGTCCACGCTTTCTGTTGGCACAGGTGAGGCTTAGCAGTGTCAACCGGATATGTACGCTTACAGAGTGCCACTCGGTGTGTCTCGCAGTAGTCCGTTTTTTGGGTGGGATATCTACCCTCGAACTTGCAAATGGTGCATTTGCACTTCGCTCTGCTTCTGTCATTCAAGGCGAGCGATGCCTCTTTTGCAACGCAAATCAGTGGCATAGCTATAGAACTCTCGTTTTCCCTTTCAAACGGGGAAGAAGTGTCATCCGTCGTAGTGTTTGCAGGGGTTATGGCGTACACCATGCCATCGGTACTATCAACGGACTTTTTCCAATCTCCATTGAACAGCTCTCGAACAAGCGAAACTACAAATGCGCGGTGTTTATCTCGCGCACCCGAACTTGAAGTATCATCATAATTTGGAGTGGAGCCGCTCCTGCCGCAGGCCAGGTTATGACATACGTATACGTTGCATCTCGCTATATCAATAATAGCCATAGCTAACTTCTTGTGCCAGTTTTGAAAAGAGTGGCCATCGGCGAGCGAGAAGCGACCACGAAGCTGGTCGTGGCGGTCGACACCTTGCATAGCTGAGTTGAACTCTCCAATACAAGTAGGGGCAGAAAACGCAACCTTCGTGTCCTTAATTCGACGATAGACGGTGGATGATGTAGACGAGTCCGCATTGGATACTATGTTGACAATCGATCCGTCGACCCAGCTTGCAGCAACTATATGTTTTTTCTAAACATACGCCTTGTTTCGCGAAGCCCCTGGGTTTTTCGTCTTTCTTCTTTATCACCGTAAAGCGGGGAAAATGTTTGCTGGAAGAACGGACAGTACCGCGTCCGTATAGGCCGACCGATCGCAAGCTTTCTAGCAGCTGGCAGGACGTGTAATAGTTATCTGTGTTCACGATGCGACCTGAACCCCCCAAAGAAGCTGTAACTTCAATTACGTGAGATCGGACTTCACAAGAATTCTTTGTCATTTTAGCAAGCCGGGACAGCTCTGATGCTGGAACGACGCCATCTAAACGATCACCAATCTCGCTAGAGCAGTGTCATTTGAAACTCGAAACGTACCATGAGGTAGAGCAGCAGCAAACATATAACTTGAAATGGTACTTTCCTGTAGGCTTTTGTGAATTGAAGACAATGAGATGTCTAGCGTATTGCGATCTACACGCAATGCTAGCTTCATCTACTGCCACATTTCGCCCAAGGATAACATGACGCCCACTTCTGGATTTCAACATGTTGATAAGTGGTCTTATCCGAGCTACAGGATCCCGCTGAACATCCAATGGGGTAACTTTTGAGCGAAAGCACAAATTCTTACGAATGTAAATGAATCTTCTCCACGTCATGACCGACTCCAAGTTTGTCGAGGAAGCTCCAGGAAATATTTGTGCTTCGTCGTCATCAACCCAGTAGTTCCTCATTTCGTCTTTGTCGAACAGAGCCATATACCATAAAATACCCAAGAACTTCATCAGTTCATCCAGACTAATTTCCTGGGAAGTAGGACTTCCACCAGCATCAGCGTATCTATTTGTAAATTGGACCACTTGACTCCAGAATGACAGGGGTATAAACGCAAAAAAAGACGACGTTGCTGAGCGGCCAAAATAGCTACGGCTCTCTTCTCTTAGTTTCGTCAGCGTAGTTCCGTCGTCGTGAGTGTATAAACGAGATGGCTGTCCCACCGACGCAGTACTTGATAATGTCAGCGAATGGATAGCTTCGACTTCGTCAGTACACAGCGCAATCTGTAATTCTTTCCGGCCACGAAACACGGACCATTCACGATATCCTTGTTCATCCAGCTCTTCGTATTCGTCTGAAAAATCAGTAATGTTTGTAAGCTGCGGCACCGCACGGCACAGCGAGGTCCACGATTCTCCAAACTGTAGTGATCCCTTCTGTAATGTAGCAAAGTTACGAATTCCTCTGATCCCGACTGATTCGGAACCTTGGTGGACGTGATCGTTACCTTGAAAAGCAGTGCTAGTCCAGCGAATCTGAAATGCTGCCGAAGGAACGGAAATGTTGTCTGCATTTTTCACGCTCTCGATAGTGTATCGTGTCACCTGCCCCAACAAATACGCGGTTCCAGCATCTTGGTAAAGTCTTTTCGGCATCCAAGCTTCTTTAGTAGGCGCAAACGCGACACTGGTCTCAACAAATCTCTCGGCTGTCATCCGCGCTACACGGATCAACTCATCTTTCATTCCTATCGCCAAAGTTTTCCGTTTTGGTTTCGTATGAATTTGCGACTTGTCGTTCTTATTGAGCGTACTTGATTTTGGTGTTGTAACATGAGATGGCCTTTTAGTTTGTGAAGAACCATGTGTCTTTTGTTTTGGGCGTGGTTGTCGACCTTGAGTACGGTTCGCGACACTATTCGTTGGAGTCAGAGCACTGGTCGTCAGTGTTGAGCTAATCGACTGAGCGGTGTTAGATTTGCTACAAGAGGCGGGGTTTGTTGTGCCTTCGTTTTCTGGGCTTGTAGTATCCTCATACCAACGCCTGCTACAGTATGAGTTATCGCCAAAGTCTTCCATCAGTTCACCACCGGGATCACGAATTTTTAACGAGATACACACATCGTGCGAGCAGAAATGGTGGATAAAATGTCCACATCGCGAGCATGCTCTTTGTCTGGAGCAAGTCGTCTTACATACTGCGCAGACTGGTGAATTGACAGCGATGTCTGGACTGGTCGATTCCGCATGCGTTTGCGCTGGTTGCTCGGCTGCAGCTGACACATGCAATATAGAAAATCTACCGTCCGATACGGTATCATTACTATGCGGTTCTGAGCATATCGAATCAGCCGAAATGATTCGAGCACAGCTTTGTGATGTTAAGCCATCAAAGCGTACTTCACCGCCAGTATTTTGCCTATCGTGTGGATCTGGATTTCCATCGTCACGTGTACGACCTGCAAGACAACCTCCATCACCAGTAGTCCCACATTCATCGGAGATACTGTCTACAGGAATGCTAAAGTCTGCATTAGGAGAATCACTGTCATTCGTACACCCGTAACCAGTGCCAGCGTCCGGGTTGCCTTCCAAAGTCGTTCGGTTATAATGCTCCAAAAGTGCACGTTCTCCAAGAAAAAAATCGACCCCAGCCTCTCCATTTGCATTACCATCGGGAGGGACGTAGCGATAAAGCTCGCACAAACCGGTTGGCTGTCGATGATACCAGCCTTGATTGCGGAAAAAAGCGCCATACCGCACCAAATGCAGCCCGGTTAACCGCTATGTACGTGCATCAACGACAGTTATTGGTTTTAGTATATTACTACGAATATGCAAGGATGCATACCAGACGAAGCGGAGGTGTCGTCAGGTATATCGGGAGCACGAGAAGGCTGCCGTCGCTTTGGAGTAGGCTCCCGATCACCCTGTAAGCGCTGCTTCCTTTTTACTGACCCCATCAATCACCGCAATTATGAGCGAGGTAATGGACCGCTAATTCGTTCTTGTCCAGTGTGCAGCAGGTTATAAACTGATTTTGTTTTGTCGAAGTCCCTCCCCCTACTGTTTCGTGTATTAGGTAGTCACTACCTTAGTGGTCCGTCGAACAATCGCACAGCTGCTTCTGACTCAGAAGTTCTGAGGGAGGTTCACCCAAAGATCGCGACTCGTGGCTGTGACTCGGATGCCACTCAGACCAGCCAACATGGTGTTGCTGTGCAGCAGCGACCTGTACTCGTTACTACAAGCCTTGTCCTTGAGCGAGATCCACAGACCACCTTCTCGTCGACTTGCTACCGCCGCCCATGTCGTAGAGCGCCAATTATAGGCTCTACTGGTCGTTGGGCTTACAAGTAACAATAACATAGTTAGATGAAGATGTATTACTATGTTCCCTTTGAATATTTAAATCAACATATCATAAGTAAGTACGGTTTCACCTCGCCAAAATGTCTTCCCGAACTAAAGCGAGGTCTACTATTGCATAATGTTGTCTCTCTCCGATGACACGCTCGCAAAGCCTAGAGCGATGTCCCGGGTGTCCAACCTGTACTTCGCTGAACTGATAAACTTCGAGCTGTCGACGCACTGTTTGGATGACTTCAGATGAGTTATGGGAGATCATATGACCGAAGGTCATATCGAGCAGTCAATCGGACAGCGGTTTGGTTACTTTTATACGTACAAAGTGCCCGCTCGCTAGACCATGAAGTAGTCGTCCTACCTTCGTTGGGATAGAGGTAGATCGCGACGTTCATGTCGGTGATGACCCTATGAGTGGTGATATGAAGCCGGTACACGATTGTTTATCAGCTTGAAAGCAAAGTCGAAATCCCTCTGAAAAGATTTACCACAAACAGTTTGGGAAGAAGTAAAGAAGAAGCACATTTTCCTTCAGTATCTGAAGCAAATAAAAAGCTGCTCTTGCTTTTCAAATCAAAAGAATGCTTTATTGGGTGAGATTACTTCCGAGTATGCCCACCAGCACCTTAGCCTCGTACGAGACATTCAACTGAACTGGTCTTCTAAGCTATCTTTAAGAAACTTCACCGTAGCGAGTTCGCAGCGATTCTCAGTAGCTACGATGGTAGCTGGACTCGTATGTGGTGGGCAACGAGTCGTTCAGCAGCTTCGTAGCCGTGTATGTTAGCGTACTGCGGCTCCTTCAGCGGTTCTTCATCAACTGCATTAAATAAGCACACCAGTAATCTGACGCTTTTGCCGCTCTGCAGTGGTGGTTGCGTACCACTCCGACGTGCCACAGGATCTCCAGTACATCTGTTTTGCTGACCTTCGTCGGTTCGAAAGCGGATCAGAAATCCTTTGGTGGTTGCAGACGTGCTTGATCCTGAGAAGACCTTTCTTCACCTTAGCGGCAACGAGGCGCACTTGTATAACGCGCGGAGACCCTTTTGGCAGCGCTGTGGTGGCGTGGCGAGAGCACGAACTTGCCCACACCTCCTGCACTTCTGTCGTCTGGGCAGCGTAGATGTGCGTAGTCTGACGGTTCTCGTAGAGCTTAGTACGTGTACGGAAAACCCTGTACCCATGATTCGCCATTTTTTTCAGTAGCTCCGCGGTGACGGCTCCATATCCGTCCAGCGTAGTTATGCTATTGCAACGGTTCGACCCTGGACGAGGTACGTCTGCCGTTTAAATACGGGTTTTGCTCACTTGCGCCATGTAGTAGTACATCTAGCTTATGAGACTGTGTTCGCGTCCGACGTGCACCGAGCCGTTAAGGAGTTTGAAGGCGGGGCGACCGATGACGATATCCGAGGCGATAAGGAGAGCCAGGGAGCAGAGTACGCATTCGGCGTTCCACAGGATTGTGATCAGCTCTTTGGTCGTGATCTCAGGTAAACCTGCCATGACCAAGCCCTCCCGCATCTCCTTGGTTAAGCCGCAGATGGGTGTACCACCGAACAGGTTCTTCAGTAGCTCGGGTCCGTCGATGAATATCCATATGTGGCAAGCAAGGCTCCGCCTTGCCAAAGCGGGTCAGTGCCTTGCCGATTGTTTCTGGGTTGGCTGTACGGGAGTGGGAGGCAGCACTAGTGTGGTTGAAGAAGACAGTGGCGGTCATTGAGCTGTTGCACTTGTGCGGCTTTCGTCGAATTTGGAAATGAGCCTTCGTTTGCCGCGCTCCGCACGGCGAGATTTTGCCGCCATATTCGCTCGCCCCGTGAGCACGCTGTGGAAGCCACGGTTCCTCCAATCACAACTCTTGAATGTGTGGCTCCACCAATCACACGACATGCCACTATGAGTACAAATACCTTATTGGTGGAATTATTGATGTGAACCCTGGGGGGAAATACAGCCCGTATCTTTTCCACTACTTCAACTTCGCGCCAAATTTGAATTGTTCGCATCAGTTGTACTACTTTAGTACTTTCCAGTACATCGTTATATCCGTTGCAAAAATCGTGACCTTCTAAAGCGCATACTAGTACCAATAGGTTTTTGTGACGACGACACTTTCGTCGTAGCACGAGCACTCTACCAGCATCGCTTACGAGTTG
The DNA here is from genome assembly GCA_011320135.1 of Phytophthora betacei. Taxonomy (NCBI): domain Eukaryota; phylum Oomycota; class Peronosporomycetes; order Peronosporales; family Peronosporaceae; genus Phytophthora; species Phytophthora betacei. The sequence continues at coordinate 904,496 of JAANHX010000432.1, forward strand.
AATACATGCCACTATGTTGAAATTATGCCCGTCCATTAGTAGCTATAGTCCCAATGGAAAACAACAGAGAAGCTGCCACATTGATCACAGTAGACCTACAGCCTTTACGATGGATTCTTTATTTGGATCCGACATAGATTGTTACTATAAACTTTATAGCTTCATCGTTTCAAAGTTTAGTTGGTCCTTCCGTAAAAATCACAATAGCAATTCAACGAAGATTTGTCTTCTTTGAATTTACATACTCAAATCAGCATGTCTGCTACTGTGTTCTCCCCACAAATTTCATACTGAATGTCATAGTAGGACGGTGGCTAAATCATTCGTGAATAATGCCGAGCACTAGCTTCCTCGAGGAGGAGGACAAGGAGCTGGTGCAAACGGCACGTCAATATGTTGACCAAGGGGTGTGCATTGCGTAGAAGGATGTCGCCACGAAGATGACACGTTGGGGGCGGTCTCCTAAGGAACTTGCTCAGCGAATGAACTCGTTAAAGCGCACCTTCGGCTCGGACTTATCGAAATTTCAGCGCTGCTTTTACACTCCTGTCCGCGCCTCCCGTGGTCGCAGAAGCTCTCAAATTCTCCTCATCCGACAGTCTCGTGGTGGCATCGGATTAACCAAGGTGCAAGCACAGGAGTCTAGCCAGCGAACAAGCGGAATTGTTTTCACACGAGAACTAGTTCGATCCCCATTTCGTTCAAAGGAGATGGAGTTTGTGCCTTCGACCTTGGAAGTTACGATACCGTTTACAAAAGCTCACAAGTCCCTTTTGGTGACGCCTGGCGCTGGCCAGACCTCAGGAGCACACGCTTTGGGTGTAAATTCGAAGTGCATGTTGAGAGTACCGGGGCCTATCACAACAGCGGCAGCCAAGCTGATGTTCTTCCAACGCAAAGGAACGTTGTACCAGCAATTAGCTCATTGATTCAAGAGGACAAGGTGCCTCGTGATGTACATCAAGCTGTGGCTGCAATGTTCGAAAAATTACTCGGAGTGAAGTTGCGTATCCTCCCGGCGCTATTTATTTGAATGCAGGGGAAATATTACCAAGTGGGGTGTCCACATTGATTGCTTCAATCGGCAGATTGATACGGTTGGGACTCGGGATGTGTTTTGGATATTGGCTCTGGTGTGGGAAACGTAGTAACTCAATTTGTACTTTCGACGACTGTTCGAAAGAGCATTGGGATTGAAATACGACGTGACTTAGTTGATCGCTGTAATGGAATACTAGATGAATACGTAGCGATCTGGTCGCGATTGCAAGATGTTGAGGTTTATGCAGAGGATGTTGAGCAGATTGGCCTGTCGACAATATCCCCGTTCTCTGAAGCCACGATCGTGTTCACAAACAACTTGCGCTTTGAACCTTCAGTCTCAAATCATATCACTGATGAGCTCTCAAATATGCCGGATGTCTGGGTTGCTGCATTCACCAGTATGGTTTGTCCAAGACACAGTTCTATATGTAGGAAGCAATTCTGCAGTCGCTGGAAACTACAGACGTGCATACGAGTAAATGTAAGCTGGACTTCAAGTGCGGTGCCAATTTACATCTACACTGATAAAGAAGAGTAACGACTGCGGAGAATGTGTGGATCAAAAGTAGCAAACCATACAAGTACATGGTTTGGTTATTTGCACTCGCTCTTGCGCTGAAATTGCGATCTAGGTGGCGTTTATCTGCGCTTAATATCCGTGAATTCCGCGAGTAGCTCGTGCTCGACGCCAAACTGTGGATTTTCCTTGCTCTTTGTATTTCCATAACTGCCGTTGGCCTTCGGATCTATTTTCTGTGTCAATAGGCTTGAGTCGCCACCACCAGATAGGCTAGAGTCGCCTCCACTAGATAGGCTAGAGTCGCCACCACCAGATAGGCTTGAGTCGCCACCACCAGATAGGCTAGAGTCGCCTCCACTAGATAGGCTAGAGTCGCCACCACCAGATAGGCCAGAGTCGCCACCACCAGATAGGCTCCGTACTGATGAAGAAAAGCCCCTTCCCAAAAGAAAAAACTAATTGGGAAAGGTAGCCAAATTTTAAATTTGTCTTAGCATTTTTCTTTTCTGTCTTCTTTCATCGAGATGCATCCCAAGCAACCGAGCCGAGGAGTGTATAACTACCCCGATTGCGTATCCCTTTGTCAGCGCACTAAACGCCAGACCACACGAATTACTGGTTCCGGGATGAAACAACTTCGCAAGCGCTTGTTGAGAAGCAAAATATCTGAAAGGGATGTACCACAACTACTTCGTGCTTTTTTTCGCAACCCACGAAGGCTTTATAAATGAGAACGTAGTATGTGCAGCTTCGCTTGAGCCCACAGAGAACCAGCACGCTGGATTAGTAGACTGTACGTCTCCTGCTGCTCACGACCAAGATGTCAGTGACTACGACCACAATTGCTGCTGCAAACGACCGAAATAATGCTACCCATGACCATATGGTGTCGTTTAGCCGACGTGATGCCGCTGGCCACGACCAAATTGATCCTGGAGTTAGCCGCGTTGGTCAACGGCAAAATAATGCTGCTGCCGCTCGCCGCCGCGATACCACTAGCCACGACCCTAATGATAGTGCTGAATCTGCGTTAAACCGATGCGATGCCGCTAACGACACCCGAATTGCTACTGGAGCTGGTCGCTGTCGAGATGCCGTTAGTCAACGCCAAAATGGTGCTGCTGCCGCTCGCCGTCGCGATACTGCTGGCCACAACCAGAATACTAGTACTGAAGCTACGTTTAACCGACGCGATGCTGCTGACCAAGCCCGAATAGCTCCTGGAGTTGGCCGCTGTCAAGCTGCTGTTGGTCAACACCAAATCGGTGCTGCTGCCCCTCGCTGTCGAGGTCTTACTGACGACGACCAGAATGCTAGAGCTGCAACTCACGGTTGTGCTGCTATTGGCAACGATCGAATTGCGCCTGTAGCTGGCCGCCATCAAGATGAGGTTGGTCAACACCGAATTCCCGCTACTAATGACCGAGCTTCGGGTGGTTCTGCTTGTGTCCACTACTACTTCTTCTACTCGTAGGAGAGCTTCGAGAGCTGTTGACATGGATGCAGCTTGCTCCTCGCCGGAACGTACGGACGAGGAAGTGTGTATGAGCGACGACGGAGCTCGTAGTGATGACGAAGACAACGCCAATGCAATTATTGAGCTATCTGATGGCGAATACGAAGGACAAATTGGCGCTCCGTACTATGACGAATCAGGAATCCAGGTCGTTGATGTTGATTGGATTTCAACGACGATCCCATTTGCTTGGGTTCAAAGAGATTTCCGTCGATATGGCGATAATAGGCGTCGTGACGAGCGAGCTGCTCGTCGTGATAAACTAGCGAATGTTTTCAGCAACGAACGGTGCCAATACAAATAGCCAATTTAATATCTACTCATAGTAGAAACGGCACAGGACGGAAGGCGGGCGTCTGACAGTCAAGAAACCGGTACAGCAATCGATAGCAACCGCAAACAGCAGAAGTTCCGAGATAGACCCTGGAAAGCCTGTACGTGGGCAGCTTGACACTTTACACAAATAGGATGGGGGTGAGTCACATGCTGTCGGGACTGTACGATTAAAGATAACTTCACGATGAGCTGGAACGTTGAGGCTGTTGGACTTCATCGTGTGATCAAACTCGTGGACCTCGTTGCACTATCAGTAAATCGGCCTCATAATATATTTTATATGTCTATGGCTAAAGCAAAAACATTATTTTAAATAAATAATGTGTCATTCAAAGAGCTTATAACAACAATATCTCGGTGCGATAATGAAGAGAACATTTATAACTCAAGCCAAAATCCAATAAACTTCAAACTCCAATCCTTTCTCCCGGCGTGGGACGTTCGACCAAAATACCAGCTCGACAAGAAGCTTCACGCTCGATCTGGGCCGCTGTACGAAAAGCACGCCACTTCTTCTTCGCGCCCAAACTGCTGCTGGCTCTACTGTGTGGCATGGCCACAGGCTTGACCTGGACCAGGGCTTGTGTCAGATTATCGTGCTCTTCGCGCTCATGTGGTATTCGACTTGCAATCCATACTTGTACATGTAGTACTACAACGCATGTGTATCGATGCGCATGTATCTACATGTACTACTACATTACTTTGCACTAGTACATGTAGTACTACAACGCATGTGTATCGATGCGCATGTATCTACATGTACTACTACATTACTTTGCACTAGTACATGTAGTACGTGTGCAAACCGGTCTTCACTGTGAGATTAGGATTTTAGGATTCAAATATTAAAAAATAATAATACTATTAATACAGCACAGCTGGACGGTTTGAAGTCGTGGTTAGGAATACTACAACTAGTAGTACTATAATACAGGTACTTTTGTGCTTGTGCCCACAACATGGCTGATAAAGTGTGCTCGACAGATCCACCAGGTTAAGGAACTTTTCATTTTCAAACACCGTCAGTGTTACACCGAGTCCGGTAGACGAAGCCATAACGACAAGCAGTGAACTGCGCCCAGGTTTACTTCACTTTGCAGCTCTCGTTTTAATTTTTTAAACTAGCATGTTCTACACATGCAAATATATTTTATTTTAGAAATAAAATATATTTGCATGTGTAGAAAAGCAGTTCAATACTATTGTGTTCGAAGCAGTTCATACTACTACTCCGTAGTAGATACAATGTCAAAGAATATCGTGGTTTTGCTGTTCGAGCACTCTTCAACAGGTCAGTGTGCCTGTTTATCGCTGCTAATACACCGCATTTTCAAGCAAAGCACGTCGGAGTGGCTTCCGCTACTCCGCTTGCTGTGGTTCTTGGCAATTATCACATTCAGTACTCTCCGAAGCCAGCTCATCGTCGGAAATAGAAGCGTTATGCTCTGCTTTGGCTTCGAATTCATGAACCTTGCCGCCTCTGCTATTCTCATAGACCTGCTAAGAAGTGCAAGCATTACTACAGTACTTCACCTTCCATTTACGCTTACATTATCCTACAAAACCTCTATAACTGCTAGCAATAAAGCACTAGTGGATGTTACAGAACAAACGTTTTCACTTCCACGCAATGCCCCCCCCCCCCCCCCCCCCCCCCCCTTGGCCCTACATGGTGACGTGCAGTTTGCAGTTTGCACTTGCTCCTTGTCCTCCTCCTCGAGGAAGTTAGTGCTCGGCATTATTCACGAATGATTTAGCCACCGTCCTACTATGACATTCAGTATGAAATTTTGTGGGGAGAACACAGTAGCAGACATGCTGATTTGAGTATGTAAATTCAAAGAAGACAAATCTTCGTTGAATTGCTATTGTGATTTTTTACGGAAGGACCAACTAAACTTTGAAACGATGAAAGCTATAAAGGTTATAGTAACAATCTATGTCGGATCCAAATAAAGAATCCATCGTAAAGGCTTGTAGGTCTACTGTGATCAATGTGGCAGCTTCTCTGTTGTTTTCCATTGGGACTATAGCTACTAATGGACGGGCATAATTTCAACATAGTGGCATGTATTCAACTCGTAAGCGATGCTGGTAGAGTGCTCGTGCTACGACGAAAGTGTCGTCGTCACAAAAACCTATTGGTATTAGTATGCGCTTTAGAAGGTCACGATTTTTGCAACGGATTATAACGATGTACTGGAAAGTACTAAAGTAGTACAACTGATGCGAACAATTCAAATTTGGCGCGAAGTTGAAGTAGTGGGAAAGATACGGGCTCCATTTCCCCCCAGGGTTCACATCAATAATTCCACCAATAGGTATTTGTACTCATAGTGGCATGTCGTGTGATTGGTGGAGCCACACATTCAAGAGTTGTGATTGGAGGAACCGTGGCTTCCACAGCGTGCTCACGGGGGAGCGAATATGGCGGCAAAATCTCGCCGTGCGGAGCGCGGCAAACGAAGGCTCATTTCCAAATTCGACGAAAGCCGCACAAGTCCAACAGCTCAATGACCGCCACTGTCTTCTTCGACCACACTAGTGCTGCCTCCCACTCCCGTACAGCCAAACCAAACAATCGGCAAGGCACTGATCCGCTTTGGCTAGGCGGAGCCTTGCTTGCCACATATGGATATTCATCGACGGACCCGAGCTACTGAAGAACCTGTTCGGTGGTACACCCATCTGCGGCTTAACCAAGGAGATGCGGGAGGCTTGGTCATGGCAGGTTTACCTGAGATCACGACCAAAGAGCTGATCACAATCCTGTGGAACGCCGAATGCGTACTCTGCTCCCTGGCTCTCCTTATCGCCTCGGATATCGTCATCGGTCGCCCCGCCTTCAAACTCCTTAACGGCTCGGGCACGTCGGACGCGAACACAGTCTCATAAGCTAGATGTACTACTACATGGCGCAAGTGAGCAAAACCCGTATTTAAACGGCAGACGTCCTCGTCAGGGTCGAACCGTTGCAATAGCATAACTACGCTGGACGGATATGGAGCCGTCACCGCGGAGCTACTGAAAAAAATGGCGAATCATGGGTAACAGGGTTTTCCGTACACGTACTAAGCTCTACGAGAACCGTCAGACTACGCACATCTACGCTGCCCTGACGGCAGAAGTGCAGGAGGTGTGGGCAAGTTCGTGCTCTCGCCATGCCACCACAGCGCTGCCAAAAGGGTCTCCGCGCGTTATACAAGTGCGCCTCGTTGCCGCTAAGGTGAAGAAAGGCCTTCTCAGGATCAAGCACGTCTGCAACCACCAAAGGATTTCTGATCCGCTTTCGAACCGACGAAGGTCAGCAAAACAGATGTACTGGAGATCCTGTGGCACGTCAGAGTGTACGCACCACCACTGCAGAGCGGCAAAAGCGTCAGACTACTGGTGTGCTTATTTAATGCAGTTGATGAAGAACCGCTGAAGGAGCCGCAGTACGCTACATATACGGCTACGAAGCTGCTGAACGACTCGCTGCCCACCACATACGAGTCCAGCTACCATCGTAGCTACTGAGAATCGCTGCGAACTCGCTACGGTGAAGTTTCTTAAAGATAGCGTAGAAGACCAATCCAGTTGCGACGAGCTGGTGCGTGGAGACAAACCACGATTTGAGCTTCTTCTCGCGCTGCTTGCGGTAAATTGCCTCAGAGGGGCTCACACCTTGGCTTCCCCGCCGATAGATTCTTACAGGAGGTAGCGTGTCAGGCTCATGACAACAGGTTTCGTTTTACGCCACTTTGGTGACCGGTAGTACATGCACTTGGTGCATTGGCACTGCTGCCATTGAAGCTTGTTAGCTTGCTTCGCCATTACATAGATGACGTTCATGGTCATACTCAGATACACAAAAATAGTGTAGCCACGCTCTTTGTGAACCCATCCTTCTTGTGAAGGTAAATAGATCTTTATCAACAGATTCGTCGCCTTCATTTCGTTGTAGCATTTGAAGTGCTCATCGAGCTTGGTCCGCGTATACTGAAGGTAGACTTTCAAGAAATCTAGGCGATCGTGAAGATGGTTGCGAGTAATCTATAAATATCGATAAAAAATTAGCCACTGTATCAACTGACACAGATCTAAAAATTAGAGTCGTACATCCGAAATTTCCATAGAGGATCGAAGCCATCTCAACATTCATGATGTATTGGTGATGATTGCGGCATAAAGCCTGTATAAACACTGTACATTTGTTTCACTGGGAGGGCCCCAACGAAATCATCAATTCCGGCATAAGAGCCAAAGCTGTGCTCACGCTCCTAAACAACAAACGCGTCAGCGTAGACACTAGTATCGGATAATAAAACGTACTCAGCGTACAAGGTGATCAAGCGATAGAAACGGGGTATAAATTGGGAATTCGATAGGCTTGCGAGTGCCAACAGTGAAGTACTCAAGGGCCTGGCTTACACAAGAATCAATAGCTAGAGCTGTAAAAACGAGGGTATAATACACGCACCATGTTGAGATTGACGTCAGAGCCTCATCCGGCACAGCATCTCCTTTGGGCTTGGTAGCTGATTTAAACACGCTATACACTGGCACTGTGAAATTGAACGACAGACCGGGTCGTCAGACTCGACACGAGTCATCTTCACGGAGATGCAAAATCTAGACTGAGCGGAAACTAAGCACATGCAAGTTGGGTGGCACTACAGTAGAAGATCGCTTCACAGCTGCCTTATACATTTTTGGAGTAAAATACACAAATTAAAATCTGGAGTAAGGGTGCGTGCATCTGCGCTTGTCGACGCAATACGACTTGAAAATGAAACTAGAGCGAGTTTAGCCTTCTCGTTAAGAGTTTCGCATTGAGAAACAATTATAGAGCTGTTGCCGCTAGTCATAGCAACGCAGCGAGCTCGGTAGAGCTTCGTAGCTACTTCTACTACCATCGCCACGTTGTAGGAGCCGATTGGCTCGCGCCCAGAAGTTTGTGTTGCACCTCTAGTACTGAATTCGCTGACGCCTAGGCAGGGAAAGGATACGTAGACCCCGGAGTTGGTTCTTGACAAGTAGGTCGAGTACGTGTCAATGATGTCGGCGATCATGGGCGGTATTTTTGTGCCACGCGAGTGCGCCTTGCACTGCACAGCATGCAGATCTCATCAGGTGGAAGAATGAACTCTGTGACCGCCTCTTCACCGGCATACTCAGCTACCCTACCGGCGGGGGTTGGCTCTCAAGCCAAGTAGCGATAATGCATTCTTTCCGGCTTCATAACCGAGCGTAGACAAAGCCACAGCCCTATATAGACCGGAGAATGTCCTCGATGCGGGAGGCCGTTTCGGGCCTGGCCGTTAGCAGATAGAGCCACATGGCTTTGATTACACCTTGAGCATGGTCAGCACACCGTCGACCATCGATGCGGGCTTGCACTTGACATCGATCCTGCCAAATGTT